>VZRJ01001056.1:0-86131 GCA_013397565.1 Ptilonorhynchus violaceus | reverse complement strand
GGGAAGTACATTATTATCATTTAATACTGTTAGTTTTGATACATAGTTAAAAGCTTAATAATTGTGAGTGACTATGAATTTCATATAGGAAAACATGACAGAATTAAGTCCCTCTAGCTGAAGTCTGAGTAATTTCACATGCACATTTATCAATGCAAGGAAATTGATCCTTTAATTTGATTGTTAAGACAGTCATACAGAAGAGGGGAAACAAGTTTAAAATTATTTTCTTTATGACCTGACCTGTAGATGTGACTCTATACTTTCCACATCCCAAGGATATGTAATAATTCACTTCTCAATTGTGCCAAAGTTTTCGGAGGGTCTTGTTTTCATTCTAAATTCCTGTAGTACCAGAACACATGCAACCATTCCATATTTTTCCTTATGTTCTTTTACCATTGTTTTAGGTACCGGCAGGTAGGAAAATTGGGCTATAGACAAGACAGTGAATTAAATTTCTTGTTTGGTTTTTTTACAAAAGTTCTGCACATACAGCCAATTGAGCTGTTTAAATGAATTTCATGGAATGTTTTTCACTTATAAACAATGGTTTCTCCTGATGGCTAAAATTTTCCCACCATCTTTAAAGTGTGATTAGACAGCAGTATTCTTTACATGACAGTACATGAAAAAGATGAGGCTTTGGCACTTGGTCTGGATATATTACACAAAACCATGCAACACCTATAATTTGTCAAATTAACTGTACAAAATGACCCACAAGTAAAGAGCAAGTAAACTAAACTTCTCATTTACATTTTAAATCAAAAGTTCACTTCATAGGACAACCTTTTAAACCACAAACTACTGCTAAAAAACTCACAAGATTTTGCACCAATTTAGTAACAAGTGAAATAGCCAAGAAAAAAAACATCAAGCAACCATAAAGACAGCCTAACTAAGAGTTATATTTAGCTGCTGATTTTTTAGAGTGATAGATTCATTCCCGGGACTTGTGGCCCTGTAACCACAGTGTATAATGTAAAACCAAATAAACTACTAGTAGTTTGCAATTAGAAAGATGAACTATCACTTTCACTACCTCCAAGAAAGTTCAAGTTTACTGTACATGGGAATCTTTAGTTTAAAAAACAACCATGAAGTACTTCACAAACATTGCATGCTTGAGGTCCTGCATTAAACTTCTCAATGTTCCTGCTAGTTTTGATAAATTATTTGCTTGTGCTGGTAATGCTTACAGCAGACCACCTATCTGCTTCTCTTGGCACTTGAACAATGCAGCACATATGCTGTTTTATTCATCACAGTTTATTATTAAGAAAATATACCTATTTATATACATTTATTTCATATCTAAGATAGAGAAGAAGTCTTAGAACAGAAAAGTTGCATTGAAAGGGGCCTAAAATGACCTTTGAGACCAACTGTCTGACCACTTCAGGGCTGACCAAATGCTAAAGTATGGCTTAAGGGTGTTGTCCAAATGCCTCTTAAACACTGACAGGCATGGGACATCCACCACATCTCCAGGAAGCCTGTTCCAGGGTTTGATCGCCATCTTGGTAAAGAACAGTTTCCTCTTGTCAAGTCCAAACCTCCCCTGATGGACACAGCTCTGAGTTGTTTTCACACTTCCTGGCACCGGGTCCAGGGAGAAGAGAGCAGCATCTTCCTTTCTCCTTCTTCTCCTCAAGAAGCTGCAGGGAGCAGTGAGGTTGCCCCTCAGCCACCTTTTCTTCCACGCTAAACAAGCCCAGTGTTCTCAGCTGATCCTCACAGGACAAGCCTTCCATCCACTTCACCAGCTTTGTCACCTTTCTCTGGATGCATTCAAGCACCTTCACATCCCTTTTAAGCGGTAGGGCCCAGAACCACACACAGGACTCAAAGTGAGGCCACACCAGAGCTAAATAGAGCAGAATAATCACATCTAATGCCCAGCACAGGTGGTGCTGTGTTTGATGCACTCCAGGATGCAATTTGCCCTCTGGGCTGCCCAGGCACACAGACTGCTGTTGAACCTCCTGACAGCCAGCACCCCCAGAGCCCCTTCTGCAGGGCTGCTCTCCAGCCACTCCACTCCCAGTTTAGATTTGTGCCCAGTGTTAATCTGATCCAGGTACAAAATTCAACATTTGGTCTTTTTCAATATTATGCTGTTGATGATTGCCCAGTGCTTCAACCTACCAGATCTCTCTGCAAGGCCTCTTGTCCCTCAAGAGAGTCAACAGCACCTCTCAGTTTGGTAAGATCAGCAAACTTGGTAATAGTGCATTCAATTCCTGCATCCAGATCATTGATAAATATACTGAACAGAGCTGGCCCTAGAATTGATCCCTGATGAACACCATTGGTGACCAGTCACTGGCCAGATGTAACACCATTCACTATAACCCTGGAGCTCTGTCCTTCAGCCAGTTCTTCACAGAATCACAGAATTACTTAGGTTGGAAAAGACCTCTGAGATCATTGAGTCCAACCTTTGACCAAACACCACCTTGTCAACCAGACCATGGCACTAAGTTCCACATACAGTCCTTTCTTGAACACCTGCCTTTATGGTGATTCCACTGTCTCCCTGGGCAGTCTACTCCAACGTTTAACAACTCTTTCCATGAAGAAATTCCTTCTGATGTCCCAAACACCCTCTACCTGCTTATCTCACAGATGGATAACTTGTCCCAAAGGATGCTGTGAGGGACAGTACCAAAAGCCTTATTAAAACCCTGTAAAACTATATCTAGTACCCACTACAGCCGTGACCTTATTGTAGACGGAGCAAATTAGTTAAACAGGACTTTCCCTTTGTGAACTCACATTGAAAGTGCCTCATGATTGCACTGTTCTTTAAAGGTCTTTCAGCAGCACTCAGCATGATCTTCCCCATCGTTCTTCCAGATATTGAATCAGTTTTGCACAGAGTTGCACATCAGTTTTACACCTCCACAGTAAAGGAGCTGTTGCAATGAGTTAGATGAGTTCTAATGATTCTGACAGACATCATGGATCACTGCACTGGGCTTTGTGTTCAGTGGAGTGTTTACCATCATTTGAAATTATCCGACCTGAAATCAAAAAACTGTGCAGATAAACAGCAAGCTTTAGTATCTCAGAAAAGCACATATTGGTGGAAGCACAGCTATGTGAAGAAAGCCTCTTTGTATAACAGTGAAATAGTAGTTTTAGTAAGTAATTAATTTTAGATTATATGAGCAGAGTTGCAGTCTGTGTTTGCAGTTTGCAGTTAATCTCCATTTATTTGATTAATTGAAACAAATAGGCATAGATCTGTAAATCTAGAAAGGAGACATTTTTCACCAGAGCAAGCAAAGAAATCACCTTATATATTGAACCTTTAAACTCTCTGCTTCAATTGTTCTACTAAGCCATAAATTCTGTTAAGGCAGTAAAATCAGGCATTCAGAGGACAAACAGCATCACACCTTATTCTTACAGACATTCTGCATTTTCTCCTGATTATTCTGTCTCCATATGAGAGTGAAATATGTTGTATCTGATCAATCTAAAGTTTTGGATGCTATTGTTGAGCAAATCTTGATTTTAGTAGGTCACAACATGGTTGATTTTTAGTAAGCACATGTCTGTGAAATCAGAAGTTTTTATTTTGCAACCTCCCCATTTCATACCTGCAATATAAAATCCAACAAAGAAACAGATGAATTCAACTCTACAACAAGGAAAAAGGTACTACAGAGATGCACTCAAGACAAATGTAAAAATGAATAAAGAGAATTTGCTTACTTAAGAATTTAAGGATTACAGATTTTGATTTTCAATACAGCCATTGATGTCTGTCTTAATAGAATAATTTTAAAATTTCCAAGTGTTCTCTAACTGATGCTAGAAAGTCAGTGGTTTTCTCTTCACTTAAGGACATCCAAAAGCTAGTTTAAAATAGATAAACACGTTAAACCTAAATAAAACATGAAAATGTTGAGATAAAAACTGAGATAAAAACTGTTGTCAGCTAGGGACAACACTAACACTACTACTGCAATATTGATTTGTACTGTCTTTTGTGGTCTCACAGGAAATAAGAATTTGTCCTTAGTGTGCACACCCTATATGGTCAGCAACCTGAAAATATGTCTCGTTTTTTTGTGGACAATTCATTTCAAGAAAATCTGAGAGAATTACACCAATTAAGATCAATATAGTTTGGGGGGCTACTATAAGGAACCAATATGTACTATCACACAGGACAACAGCAACCTGCCTATATTAGGTAATTTTCTGATAATGAAGATATTCTTTCACACATTCGTGCTTTTGATTTTCAAAGTAAATGCTGCTCAGTTCTCAACTCCAGCTGAACTGCAGAGGGAAGGCAAGATATTCTCGATTTTCAAGAAAAAGCTCTCAGCTTTGGTTTGTGCACTGTGGTAGAATCAACAGTGTCAGAGGAGTGGTCTTTCTTTTCAGAATTACCAATCTGGTAACAGGAAAAATTCCAGCATATTGTTCAAGCATAAATAATTAGTAACCCCAAAGTCTCTCTCAACAAGCGTTCTTTGTAAAGCCTGAGAAACTGAACGTTAAAAGTTATTGTGTCATAATTTTCACAACTACTGGTGGTGCCTTAAGATTTGCTTTTTATACATTTTTCATATATTCATAGCCCTGTGGACTACTATTGCATAGTTATATAGCTCCTAATACCCTTCCTGTTAGATTTTAGAACAATAAACTAACCTTCTCACACTTTCCTGAAATATTGTTTAGTCTTACTGTCAAGGAGAGAGCATTTTGTTTTTGTAACCAGAATCTGGGAAGACATAAACAAGTAAGCCAAAGAAGTCCCTGCGCTGACGTCAATGGGGCAGAACCCAGGGGCTGGATGACCTAATGGACTGCTCTTTAGTTGGACCATATTTGATTGATATGCTAATTTGTTAAACTTATAAAAATGGTAGAAATCCGATGCCAAGTGTGCATATAGCCACATTATGCACCTGAAAGCTTTCAATAAAAGGACTTGCCTTTTTATCTTACTATTCTAATACAGTTGTAAAGTTTTGTCTTCTCTGTTCTAGACATCCCTGGAAGAAAACACCTGGTCAAAGATGTGATCTTCTGTTCCCTGCCACCTAAAGAACAGAAAAAAAGGACACGTTGGCTTATGTCAATAGAAAATGCAGGTAGTTTAATATCCTCTCTAGGAGTGGCCTGAAGTAGGAGCTTGGAAAAACAGTACAAGAGCTGGGCAGATACAGAGTTTTTCTCTTCCAATACACTTGTCTACCAAATGGCAGCTCAGGGAGTTTCAAAGACAGATAATGGGTACCAAGAATCACCTTATTTATTTCAGGCACATACGTAGACTTACTTTCTGGTCAGTGGAGTGAAATAAATCACCGAGGCCACACATTTCACTCATTCCTGATGTCTATCTTTGATTTAAAAAAAAAATGTTCATACTTAGATTTATTTGTTTTTCAAAAGTAATTGAATTTTCAAATGTAATTTTTCCCACCTGATGTGGGCAAAATTGCTGTACCTTTTTCTTTGTAAGTTCAATATCTGGATAATTCATCTGATACCCCTAGTTTTTGTTCTGGGAGATGATGTCATTTCGTGACCTTATTCACACTATTATTTATTTGACAGAGTTCAATTTCTACTCCATTCTTTCATTTCTGGTAAAATAATCCTAAAGCATACAATGGACTTTCCAAAATGGGCTACAACCCTCAGATCTGTAGTACTAAAAATATAGGTGCATTGTCAAAGTTTTGGAGTGACATAATAACTTTTGCTGTTGGTTACTATTAAGTATTAAGAGCTCTCAAGAAAGTCCTTTTTGACCTCCGCTGATTGTTAAGCTCATATATCTTCAATACTACAGAACAATTTTATTATATGTAATATATGTTTTTCACATTGCTATTCAAAATTAAAAGCTCTCAAACTGTGGGGCTACCACTGGTGAACATGAGACATTTTTATTTCTATATCTCATTATATAAACTCATTACTTACCAACCAGTATCTTTAATTCTCTCAGTCCACCTTTCCAACAAACTATTCTAACCAGATGGCATAATCTTCAGCTTTGATATTGATTTTGCACTGTGCTTTTAAACCTTTAATGTTTGGGTAGTTTGACAGCATGCAAAATGAACCCCATCATCATTATTATCTTGTCTACTCATTTGGGCTCTCATGTAGAGTAGAGAGAAACTGTTAGGCAATTCCTGCTTGTCTATACTTTCATAGTAAGTGAAAGACAATGGCTCCATTTTTCATTTTTCTTTCATGAAGAATGATTAATATGATTTTAAAGTGAATAATGAAAGAACAAACAGCATTCTAACAGTAATGGGAAGTTCCTAAACTAATGGAAATTGTTGCTTCAAATGCTCCTCATTAATTCTCTGAAAGGCTATAGTCAAACAAAAGAAGGAGAAACCACTCTGAAGGCTGCTCAGAGACGTTTTGCTGTTTTCAAGGAGACCCTGGTGCAACAAGTGAGTCTTGCTCATCCAGAGTGACCGACCAGGTGTTGCAAGGACAATTCTCATTTCCAGCATTTAGAAATGTCCTGGGCCTCACATTTACAACTGACCAGACACCTGTGCAAATCTGAAGCCAGATACAAGAAAAAATTAGATAATGGGACTTCGTTGGCATTCAGGCTGTCTGAATGTGGTCACTCCAAGGCCTACTGAAATATTTTCTGATTGGAAAATGACAACTACACCTGATCCAAAACTCAAAGATTACCATCCTAGAAACTCTTAAATTGAAGTCTTCCTGAATGATCATAAAAATATTATTTCAAGATGGAAAACATAAGGTTGTTTTTTGCAGTGACAAGTTCATTGATACATAAACCAGGAAAACAGATGACCACAGAAGTGCATTAGAAAAGAAATTTTACTTCCTTTAATGTTACATGAGTGCAGCATTATGGTTTTTAGTCTGGATTAGAATGCTGCAGGAGAAGAGTCAATTTTTTGGTTTTAAGAAGGATGTTTAACACAGTCAGATTTCAACAGCATAAATAATTAAATATTTTTTTAAAATCTTAGGTTTCCACATCTTTGTGAATAGAAGGGTTCTACAATATTTTGGTTTATATTCCTGTGAATTATCACAGGTAATATAATTTCAAAATGTTATATGCATATTTGGCCCTTTCAATTAATGAGCTTAACTAAAACTTGGTCCCAGAAACCATCCAGTGTTGATTTGAAGATGTCAAAAAAATCATCAAAAAACTTGCAAGAAAGATTCACATCAATTTAAAATTATAATACATAAATGCTATTTATGTTCTGAGTTACCTATATGTAATAAATAATATATTTCATTATATTGTACTGTATATTTCAAAAACTTTTGAAAAATCATAGAAATGTGTTCATTCATTATGTTTGAGTTACTACTGCTGGCAAATGCTCAGACTATAATTGTGTTAATCTAAAGAAGTCTTTGCTTTGTATATGTAAAAGACACAGAAGGACGATTAAACAGCATCGTTTTCTACATGAAGTTGCAAGCATGCTTGTGCTGATTTTTATGGTGAAAAACATTCAACTTGCTGTTACGGTCTGGTTATTAAAATTATTTAGAAATGCCTCTGCCTGACTTAAGGTGCAAAGGAGACCATATGCCAATGTCAATAGTATGGATTTTATTTAATAGTAAATAAGAGAGAGAGAGAGAGAAAAAGGAAGAGAAAGAAACAGAAAAGAGNGGGGGTCTTTGACAGATTAAAACACCACCCCAGCTGCTTCTCATGTGAACGTCCCGTGGACGTGGCCTTCCCAGGGTTGGGGGTTCCATAGCCAGTTTGTGTAAGGGAGGATGGGTTCACTGTCCCTGAGCAGAGGTTATGTCACACACCCTAAACCTGCTCCCCCCATCTGGCTGGGGGGGAAATCTGTGCAAAGCTGCCCTCAGCAAATGGGTCTGTGGGCTATGGCCTCCCCCACCCCGAACCCAGCCAGAGCTGAATCTCAGCACAGCTGCTGGGTTTGGCTTTCTTGTGGACGCATTCTTCTCCCTCAGCCTTGTTTAGTTCTCCCTAGACCTGAGATGATTGAACAACAGTGTCCCCTTTTAACTTATCTCAAGTTCCCTTAGGCAGCTTAACTCACAGTCCAAGGTTCCAGCCATGCACTTCCAGGGAGCAGTGGGCTTCTGCGGTCATAGCTTCTTTATGTAGTTTTTTGCTGTAATGGGCAAAGCTCCATAACAATGTTTAAGACAGGAACCATTTCAGTCTCTGACACTTGCCTAGTGGAATTCTTTTATATATTGAGACAGTTTCACTTTGCCTGAGTTTTTCTAGTGAATTAGCAGCCTAGAAGAGAGTAATAAATTAGTTAAGCCATATTTACTCCCCTGCTGCCTTCTTCCTCTTATCTACCTTGTGCCTCTTTCTCCTTGATATCCATCTTGTGACAGTTTATTCTGTAATTATGTTTCATGATTATCTTTACGTAAAGTTTTTCCTGACAAGCACAAAATTTACCGACACATTTTTCCCGACTATGTTGTCTGCCAAAATCAATCATGTCATCCGTATTAAGGCCCTTTGGGGACTTTTTTTTCTTTTTTTGCTTTGTGGCTTAAGACTCTTGTGCTTCAAACTGTTCATCTACAAGAAGCATATGCCCTCAGTACGGCTATCACTTTTATTAAGATGTGTGGACACAGTCTTTGCATTTACCCTTTTTGACTCCCCCTACTCAGTCATTTTGACACTTTCTTTGTTCTATTCTAGGCCTATGTGTCTATAGATGCAGATAATTTCAAAAAAATTACAACAGTGGTTCAGTATCTATAGAGGTCTCATTGCAGTAATAAAGATTTCCCAGATACTCTCAGAGGAAGATAAAAGACTCTTTAGGCCACAGAAATTAATTAGGGTCAGAAACAAAAATGTTGGGAAGCTTGAGCTGAGGCTTTTAAGACCAGCTTTAGAGTTTCCATAATTTAAAGTTATCTTAGAACAAGACTACTGCCTTTTACCATAAAACCTGTGTTTCAATCTAAAGTCTGTTTACTAAGTCAAAAAACCAGTATTTTCTTATGTCTGCAGCCAAGCCCATTTGTAAACAAGCTCCAGATTCCAACATGAGTTCAGGATAGCTCCTAAACTTTTTACATATGTCTGAGTGTACAATTAATCAAGTTACATCCATTATCTATTAAAAATTTACTATATACAAGATAACAAAAAATCAGTTGTTCAATAAGGAACATCTTGGCATCAGTTTAAAGCAAGTTTTCTTACAGAGATTAAAGTTTACATGTTCAGCTATAGGTAATGCTTCAGCACTTGAAGTCTAGACACAAAATACCCATTCTTTATTGTTTTCAGAATACCCACTGAAGTAATCAGTCATGTTTAAGTTGGCTGCAGCTGCCCATGTGAGAGCAGGGAGTTGTGTGGATAATTTTGCAACTCAGTGGGTACTCACTGAGTGGGTGTGCTTGTCGTTTAATCCCTAAATCAAGCAGAAATGGAGAAAGCTTATGTACATTGCCTCTTTATAGGCAGCATTTCTCCTACCTATTCAGCATATCTCCCTATGTTTCTGTGGCTTTATGAAAGAGACAATTGTCAATTGCACATCATTCAAAGGTATTTGATTTCTTGCCTCTAGAGCCCCTCTTATGGAATGGAGAATCTCATTATTCTGTTCCCAGCCTATAATTATTGATGTTTACGTTATAACCATTTTTGCTCATTCCCATTATCAATGTTTAGTTTATAACCATTTTTCTTCATGATGACTCTCTTGCTTGAATTTTCCCCTTTCTGTTAGTTACTTCCCAGATATATTTTCACCAATCAATCACATCCCTTCTCCATACACTTGCCAGACTAAACAACCCAAGTTCCTTTAGTTTCCCATCTCTTCCTTCACCTGATCATTGCAACAGCCCATCTCTGTCAGTCCCCATTTTGCTTCTTTTGCGTTTGGGTCCCACTATATCCACATGACTATAGAGACTCAAAAGTCACATGAATACACAACCTGAATACATTGCACTAGTATGCTTATGTGAAGATGCATCAGGGGGAGGAAATAGAATTGATCATCTCATTTCAAAAGAATGAATCTTTGATCATCTTCTCCACTGACATTGAAGACAGAGAAAGGAAAACAGAATCTATCTTCCTATTCCCAGAGCTGAAGCGAATGTCAAAGTTCAAAGTAACTTGTCTGTGTCTACGACATTGCTGAGGTGGGACCTCAGTTCAGTGTGGGACTACACAGAATTGGTGGATGTCACGGATTCACATCCTAGTTTTGTGTTCTCTGAAGGGTCCTACAAATATCTATCAGTTTGCACTCAGGACTGCTTTTTGTTGCAATTCAAATAGCAGGATATTTATTCTAATAATGCAAAGAAATTAAAGCCTACTCTCAGGGCTCCATCCTACGCCATGCATCAGACTGATGCAGTAGGTGATGAAAGCTGCATTATTCTACCTACTTACATTCAAAAAGAAGACTTTGAGTGTTTTCAGCAATAATAATTCCTATGTCAAAAAATAATAGCAAAAATAATTCCTATGTAGAAAAAATATTTATGTCATATTTCCTGGTTGGAATGATTAATTCAGTGACACCAAACATTCTGTTTTCTGCCCTAGATTTTATGTAGATTAGGTTTAGTTCCTTAAATTTGTCCCAGCACTAAGTGGCCATACCGCTGTGGGAACTCCTAGGGCCAGGGCACCTTGCTATAATTTTCACAGGTGATTCAGAAGCAAGCATCCCTTCCTCCGCCCTCAACTCTTGCCATGCTTAAAGGTTTTCAAGAGGGACAAAGCCACAGGTGGCAGCAATCCTCCTTTGACAAGGAAGCTGGACTAGGTGATCTCCAGAGCTCCCTTTCAACAAGAATTTCAGTCTTTAAATGAACCATTTCCCTCCCTGCAAAATACAGCTGTGCTGTGCCTCTCTAAAACCAGTACTTATTCAAGCAAAAGCAAAAAATAACAAAGCTACAGCTCTGCATCCCTTATTAGTGTGTGTTTTTCCAGTATGCCCAAGCATATGTCCAGTGTGGATACAAGGCCAAATGGACAACTGACAGAATTACATCAGACAAGGTGCAGCAAGCCCTTCCGACCTAGCCTGGACTTTGCCTTGCAGTTTTCCAGAAGCATACTGATGATTTGATGCAAGCTAAAGGCATACCAGAGCTATTTTTATCATGTAATAGTAGACAGTGGGCCTTCAATAAATCTGGATAAATTTGTGCTGAGCTTCAAATATACCTTCTTCTGTACCTTGGGGCCAGAGTTTACAATGAGTATAAACAAGAGTGTAATGTGTTTTGGGTGTTTTCAATTAAGCTTCACTGATCAAGCTTGTTTTCCAACCAACCTGGAGCTATTGCTGTGCAGTCTCCAGCAAAATTACCCACAATATTTTTGTGTTCTTTCCCTGTCTCAGTGTGTTGCTTCCTGTGACATTTTCCATAACATCTTCAGCTTGTCCTTAGCCTTGTGGGAAACAGAAGCAAATCATCTCTCTGAACTCAGACCACACAAACAGAAGGCTGAAAGCATTGTAGTGAAACACATCTCTGAGCAAAGGCTATTCAACATAAACATACTGCCATTCGGTTCCAGGCACAAAAAAAAAAAGAATCTACTCCTCTTGCTCTTTTTCCTCCAACCTTCCATTCCCTTGGGGGAAAAAAACCCAAAACAAACCAAAACCAAACCCCAACTAACACAGTCATTTCTGGGAAAAAAAACCCAGCATATATTTGGGTCCAAGACATAAGAATATGATTTCACCCAAAGATCTGCACATCTGGGAAATACAAATTATATTAGTGAGCATAATGGCAATGCACATTCTACAAAGTTACTAGTTAGAGACATGAAAACTGTAACACTTTAATCCTTGTAGCCGAGTATCAACTGGTGTTAATTATTAAAGCTCCACCAGTTCCCGTGGAGATCTGCCTGCTCGCAGCAGCTGGGACAAGTCCTCAGCCACTGAACTTCTACGCTATGAAGCTGCAACATTGGATATGGCATTATATAAACTGGCACGTGCTCCTGACCGTGAGTTTGAAGTGGTACACTCTTGGCTCTTGGCTGGTCTGAACAGTCATGTGATCTGGGGCAAGCAGGAAGCAAGGCAGAAGGAACATTATCACCCAGTGACCTACATACAAATACTAAATTGGACATAATTATAAGATGTAATTTCCCATAGCAAGATACTAGCCTTTGGAGATCAACTTGCCATACTACTCACACAGTACTTATGAGAAACACAGCAGTATCAGCAGTGTGCTTAAACCTAAAAATTATCCCCTTTTCCCACAGTCACGAAAGACTTACAACCAGGGATATTTTGCTGCCATTAATCCTGGTTCAAAAATATGGTCTCGGTGCTTGAAGTGCAAAGAAAAAATACTTTCTGCCTGTGGTGGTGTGTTCATGCATTAGATAATTTTTGTGGGTTATGTAAGTAAATGTTACTGAGTAATACTATGCAGAAAGACAAACCTGCAGAAATATGAACCTAGAGAAGGCAAGACTCAGGACAGTGTCAGGGTAATCACCATCAGTCCTTTGCAATGAACCAGC
Organism: Ptilonorhynchus violaceus; assembly: GCA_013397565.1. NCBI lineage: Eukaryota > Metazoa > Chordata > Aves > Passeriformes > Ptilonorhynchidae > Ptilonorhynchus > Ptilonorhynchus violaceus. The sequence continues at coordinate 73,569 of VZRJ01001056.1, read as the reverse complement.
CATTCTGTAGGCTTAACAGCACAAGTCCAAATCTTCAGCTCTTACAAGGGCAGATCTGCACTTATTCTGTACTATCACGCCAACTTTGTCTGACTGATGAGAACTACCCAGCATGATCTCAAGAATTACTAACAAGACCCAACAGTCCTTCATTTACCTGTAATCAGAGAGAATTCATTTGATCCTATAGGCTCATCATTGAAATTCTGAAATGGAATTAAAATTTGTAGGAGGTACCCCAACAGATATTTAAACATATCCTTTGTAAATTTTAAATAAATATATAAACCCCGTCATAATAAAAAATCTGGCTAAAAGGCAAAATCTTATAAATTCACCAGCAAACAATCTTCTCTCAAGCTTGTCCTGATAGAAGACTTAAGAAATCTGCAGCCATAGGATGGCCACAACAATTATTCTATTAGAATGAATATGGAAACTGCTCAAAATTTGTTATAGAGACAACTGGCACTCAAAATCATGTCTTATAAGCCTAGAAAGGTGAAATTTGTTTAGGCAGGATGTGACAAGATCAAATTAAAAAATATAGCCTGCCTTCGAGCAGCAAGACTTACGAGAGAATAACATATTACCACTTTTATTGGAACCTGTAAAATACAGAAAAGTAGATGTAGAGAAAACAATCTTCAAGGTTAACCATTTTCTTTCTACATGTGATTCACAGAATTAGGTTTTGCTTAACCCTGCAAAAGTTTGTGTGCTGCAAATTGAGGTTTGCACCCAGGGTACCTAAGGGAAGTCTCTAGTCACGTCCCACAGAGCCATGGCATATGTCTACATGCCATATACAGTCACATCTGCTTCCAAATTGCATGACTTGATGCACACATAGAAGCCAGCACTAATCCTGAAGAGAAAATCCACCTAACTTCTTAGCAATCCACTCTCATGTTATAGAACTGATTTTGAAATAAAAGCACTTAATTATGAACTCCCAGGTACAGAAGTCATTATACAGTTGATTGAACTTGTGCTTCAAAACATCTGGGGCTCTTTGGGTTTTGGGTTTGTTTGTTTGTTGGAGGGGGGGAGGGTTTCCCCTCTTTTGATCTGGCTGTGTATTTCTTTGCCAAATTATTTTCTCTCTGAATAAAGTTCCATCAGTTTTGATTCACAATCATGATTGCAGCTTTAGCCATTTAAACATCATCTTCAATTTTCATCACTTGACAATACTATCAATTCTTAATATGCTCTTGAATTATTGTTCTACATCCTCTGCTGGGATCACAAAATATTGTATTATGTTTTTGCACAGAAACAATTTGTATGTTTCACCTAAATAGGAACTCAGCAGCTCAGTAAATTTGTGGACTATTGAAACAATATGTTTATTCCTAATATTATTCTTCTGAAACACTAGAAAAGTCCCTTTCCTTCCACAGCTGTAGATTTGCGGTCTGCTCTGTGTGGTGGCTAACTATATCTAATAAGGTAATAGAGGGCCTGAAGAAGTCCACAGAATGTGAATACTTTCACCTAAGAAGTAAGAAGAATATTTGAAAAGTTTCTTTCATTGATTTTATGAACAAATCCCACTGTCCAGTACAAGAGTTTTCTGTCCTCTTACACCATGGTTAGGATCTCCATGATGTATTTGCATTTTAGAATATGGATTGTGCGGCAGAAAGACAGGGAAGAACAGGCAAATGTTGCATGTAAAAACGCTCAGGGAAACTTGTTTGGATTCGAAGAACTAGAGAGCAAAGCTGTTTGAATTAATTGGGAATTGGGCACTGATGGCTTGCTTTTCCTCCCAAGCAGCTATTTCTACTCCATTTTCCCAACAACCAGAGGCCCAATGCTACCATGGTTTTGAGGAGTGCTTAAGTTGCTCACCAGCATCATGAAGCTCATAAGCCACATGTTGGTCATCTCTAGTCCTTAACACACTCAACATGGAATACTCTAGACCTGAATAACAAAGAGTTGATATAAAACACACCATTAAGAATTACATGAAAAAAAAATTAACATGAAAGCTTGCTTTCATCACAAGTACGAAAATATGGGGTTTAGTCTCTACCTTATAAAAACCAGAAAGTTTAGTGATGCAAATAAGTTTCATGTTTTTACCTTGAAATTCCTCTTAACAAAGGATTGAAATGAAAAATGAGAGCCAATTTTTTTTAGTTGGAAAAAAAAATCCATGAGACTGAAGAATATTCTTAATCTTACAATACACATGAAAATAAAACTGGGGAATGGATATTTTACTTTATGGATGTTTACTTTAAAACCAGTTTCTTTTCAAGAAATACTTTCTGGAACTAATTTCCTAAAACAATGTGACCTTCACTCATTTTTTCCCTTTTGGAAAAAAAAGAAGAATTTTCAAATAGGAAAAATATGGGCGGCTGAACTAGGCGACAAGACATGAGGATTAAAAGGAGCAATATTCTCCAGCATGTTTTATGATGTCAAATATTTTCCAAGGCCTAAAACCAAAGTTAACCAAATCCAGTCCTTAAGTCTGTGCACTAATCTACTGCCTCAAAAAAATAATTGCAGATAATTGAAGGTATCTGGCTAACATCTGAGAAAAACAAGTTTTAGTGTAAACTTTTTGTTTACCCACATTTCATAGTTTTCAGGCAAAGACACCATTGAAGTTTCATCTCCTTTGTAACATAAACAAAAGTACCTAGTATTTGGTTTTTGATTGGTTTTATTTTGGATTAAAAAATAACCAAAACAGAACGTAACGATGTAGTAGATTCTCTGTTGCCTTACACAGCTCTACTTCAAGTTCTTCTTCCTCACCTTTGGGATTAAACACTGACTTTTGTTTTCCAGTGTGGATGGTTTTGTTTTGGTTTTGCAGGTTTTTTTTAATTTAGCTTTGGGAATATGTCAAGGCACTGTCAAGCTTTTTCTGTTACGTTACAGTTCATTTAAGTTCAAAAATCTCTTATGCACACAGGTCCAAGTATGTCTTTTTTTTTCTTCTTGACCAAACTAAATGGTCTATTTCTAAAGAACTATTTCTCACATGCACAATTGGTCCTGGCGTTCTTTTCTGAACCCTTTTCACACTGAAGCGTTTTTGACCTTTTGGCTTGCTGATCTCCTTAATGACAAGACCGTAACAACATAGACAGAGATATTATACCCTCATATTCCTATTCAATAGCTCCCTAATAGAACAACTATGGTCCTTCCCTACAACATAGCATTGTGGTTTTTTATTCACCACTTGAAGACACTTCTAGTGCATCTGGACTACAGTACATGGATTTCTACCCTTTCCATGTAATCTCCATTCTTTGCTGTATGAACACCTGTCCATTCAAGTAAACGTATTTTTTTTTTCAAATAGGCCAGGCTGATGAAATGCCACAACAAGAATATCCTGTGGAAACACACGACCCCAATATTTTCTGTCCTAACTTTTTGTCTCTGGCAAATTTAACCATCCATAAATACAATTTATTGGCAAGAAAGTTTTGAAACTAAAATGTGCCTAAAAACATTTCCATGCAAGTTGTCTCTAGTTATCTGGCATAGACAATTAACTGTAAATCCATTTAACATGTTCTAAATCAACTGATTGCAGTGCAATTTCAGTATCATATGGTGTGATACTAAGAGCTCGGAAGAGGGAATCAATTTCCATATCTCTTTCAAACCACAACAACAAGATCATGTTTGTTTGGCATGGCATATTTTCATTCAGTATTTAAAGCTTATACTATCATCTCACAAGAATGTGTTAAGTCCCATACCGGCATTTGTAGGATTTTGATCATTAATAATAATATGTAAAATAATTCTTCAAATTTCCTGTTATTCTAAGTTGGAAAGGTTTAAAAACTGAAAAGTAGTTAATATCAAAGTTATGGGCTAAACTTTGACTTCTGGAGGAAATATAACACCCACTTGCCTTATTGTAATTGCAAACCTTTTAAACTTTGCCAACGATTTGAATGAAATTTACTCAATAACATCAGGTTCACTTACTGTGAGAACACAGTTTTTTCTCATCATATTTGTAGTTCAGGAATTCACACAATTCCCATTACATTTGCCTGTTAAAAATTGTTAATTGAACTAGAATTATTTCTGTGGATGGACTTTGTGGACAGAACCACTATGAATAGCACAGAAGGCCCATTATTTCCTCATCAGTTTTAGGCTGAGATTGTCTAGCTGTTCTTCAAGCATGTTTGAATTTGGAACAAGCCATTATGATTCTGTGATTCTCTAGCCATGTGTTATCACTCTTGATCTTAGTTCTTGGCTTCTTTAATGCCAACAGATCTCATTTGAAGTGTCATTTTCTCAAAGAACACTTCCCACCTTGCAACAAGCCCAGGCTGTGCACTTTCATATGCATTCAGAGGTGAGGAACTTCACAAAGCTCTGCTTTGTGCAGCGTGTAATTGAGAAATATCGTATAAGCTATACAGCTCACATTATTATTTTTCCCCAACCAAAGAAAACAGTCAATGTTAACATATTATAGGATACCAAGCACAGAAACAAAATATACTGAAGTCATGCACTATTCAGTTTGCCTCAGCATTGTCCTGTGTTGACACACAGATGTTTGGAGAATCTCATCATGGCCTTCTATTCTAAAGGTCTGCACTATGTCAAGGCTGCCAAACCCAACTTTTCTAGTGAAATACTTGAGGTACTAACCAGAACACACATGGTGTTCGAGAAAACCATGTCTTCCATAAAGTACTTAATGTGCATATAGACACATACATTCTTTAAGGCACAGCTGACAGGTTCCAATGAACACCAGTCATAACAGTACCTTTGAGATTTCTTTTATTACAAGTAATGATTTCTTCTGCCATCAGTTTAAAGTGGAGGCTTTTTCTGTAGCAGAGGTCTTGTGCATAAGTTTATAGCAACAACTCAAACTGAAATAGAAAGCATGTATATTTTAGTTCTGTTACTGTTGAGCATTTAAAAATTGGTATTCTAATACAAAAGAAAAAAACTATTACTATCATGAAAATTATGCAACTGGAACACCTGAGGCTTAGAGCAGAAACTTGTCTTTTAAAAATCTTATGATTAAAATAAATTCAATGATACAAAGAGAATTAATAAACATAAGACATTTAATTTGAAGCTATAAATTGATCATATGACAAATAGACCATACTTCATGCTCTATACCTGAGGTACATATCACGCTCATATATCTGAGGCACATTAAGGAGGCCTGATGTCAGGAATAGGCAGTTATTTAGTTGAAGAACAGGTCTTCCTGCAATTTCAATGAAAAAATTATGTTTCTGTCCTGTTTTCAGAAGGGAGAAAGACTCTACACAATCATTACCCCCCTCCAAAATCTCATTTTTTGTTCAATTCCAAACAGCAAACTGAAGTCTCAGTCAGACAGCCGCCCCCCACAATAAACAAATGAAGAGTCTAACCCTACCTATGAACAAAACTGCTTTCTTTGAATCAAACTCTTGATTCCACAGCTGAAAAATAAGCTAGTTTGAAAACTAGATAATTGCTCAATAGACACTACAGAGCTGGTTGTAACTGCCATTTAGAATACAATTTATGTCCAGCAACTTTTCATAAATTCAGATACCCCTTCCAGCTTCGGAGTTGTGCATCATATGCACCCTTGGTAGACTGCAGACAGCTGTGTCTGTTCCACCTGCAGTCTGAACCATCAAGCAGAGTGTTATAAACACAGTTTGAAGCCCGGAACCTGAGTATTTTCAGCACTGGTCTCAACGAAACTGTTCAGCTTTGTGATCTAGCTTCAGTTTGTGTAGCCAGCTCCTCAGGAGTGGCACCTGCCAGCAAGGACTGACTCAATATATATTTTGCAGGATCTAAAAAGGTAGATGTTAACATTTTAAAGAGAATTAATTCACCAATCTTTTTTGTATCATCCTTTGGTAATAAAAAGGTCAGAAAATAAATTTGCATTTTGAAAAAAAAAAAAAAAGAAGAAAATTTGACAGATTAGGATTTTAGGGAGAGGCAGACATTAAACATACAGTAACAATAAACATACAGTAAACAGACAGTAACATTTCAACACGACAAACATCAATCTATGACACCATGCATCCTGTGAAATCAAATCTAACAAATTTAGATTTTAAGGAGATACCAACATTTCCTAACAACTAGACATTTCAAAGCATCGTACTTTTAAGATTCTGATTTTTAAGCTGGGCATCAACAGTCAATGTAAATCATACAAAAGTGATCTATAAAAATATTGTTTCTGTTGAAAACTAATTTGACCAGGGAGGATGTTAGAGGCACATGTTTTCCAGAGGATATCCTATCTATTGTTTAAAGCAGGTGCTCTTAGTGGTCATTGTTCAGAATATAAACAAAACTGAGACATTTAAAGTTCACTGAAAACAATCACGAAAACCTGAACAAAACACAAAATGATAAATGTTTAATGAATATATGTGCATACTTATAAACTGGAAAGAACCATTTCATTACATGATCTTATGCTGGGTTTTCTTTCAATAGCACACTGAGATTTTGATAATAACAGGTTGTACAGTGGTGGATGCCCCATTCCTGGGAGTGTTTCAGGCCAAGCTGGATGTGGTTTTAAGCAACCTGGTCTAGTGGAAGATGCCCATGCCCATGGCAGGGAGGTTGAGCCTAGGTGATCTTTAATATCCATTCCAACTCAAACCATTCCATGATACATCTTCACATCTGATAATCACAGCTGATAGCATCTCCTATCATTCTAATTCCCAAATAATAGAAAGGAGCTAAGTCAAAATCCAGATTTTTTTTTCACAAGTAATAAAAAAGTCTGATATGTGCCTATTCTTAAACTGTTAGACTAGGGAAAAAAATCACATATGTATATATGATACCAACGTGCAAGGCCCCTTTCAACCATATTAACTTAAAATGAACCCAATCTAACCCTTAAGGTGAAAATTGCATCACTGGCGAACAATGATGGACACAGAGAACAGTGTGGTTTACCAATATTAAACTACTTTTCCAAATTACAGTTACCAGTTTACAAAGTAGAACAGCAATACAAAATAGTTTTATAAAAATCCCCTAGAGCATCCTGTAGCATCACAATACAATTTAGTGCTATCTAGTCAAGTTCCTCATTCAGAGCAAGGCCAACTTAGATCTGTTATGAAGGACCTTGTCCAAGTCAGTTGGAATATTCCCAAGGCAGGAAATTTTGCAATCACTCTAGGAAATCTCCTCCAGGGACTTCCACTATCATGATGGAAAAGCATTTTCCTAATATCTAAGTATGCTTTCCAATGTTCCCCCTTGCATCTGTTGCCTCTCCCTTATCACTGTGTACCTTCAATAAGAGTTTGTCTATTGTATGCCCTCCCTGCAGAAGTCAGAAGTTAGATCTCCATTGAAGTCTGGTCTAATCTGGTTCTCTTGGATACTTCTTATGTATTGTGTCTTCCTGCCCCTGTTTGTACTGGACTTTCTCCAGTATGTCACTGTCTGTCCAGTATGGGTAGCCAGAAAGTAGACACAGTGCTCCAGATGTGATCTCATCAGTGCCAAACAGATGGAAAGAATCGCTTCCCTGGACCTGCTGGCTACTCTATTAGCAACATATCCACTGTTGTCCTTTTCTGCTGTCAGGCAACACTACCAGCTTATGTTCAACTTATTCACTACAACCCTGTGTCTTTTTCCCCAGAGAGTTACTTTCCATCCAGATGGTCCCCAGCTTGTGCCACTGCACAAGGTTTTTCCTTAATAGGTCTGGGACTTTATTTGTGCCTCTTTTGGACTTGATGAAGTTTCCCACAGGCCAGTCTTCAACCATGTTGAGGTTTCTTTGAATAGCAACCCTGCCCTACACCATACTGAATGCATACTACCATGCAGTATGAAGAATCCTAAAATATTTTAAAAATTACTACTCATAGAAGTCAATGTACTTTACACACTCTTGCTTAAGGAAATTAAGGAAGGAGGAGAATCCCACCAAAATAATTTGGCTTTGGTATTGACGTCCGTGAGATCAGTATTTGTCTGGAGAATCTTGAGTTCCTTTCCCACATTGCATATCAAGTCTGAAGTAGAGGTGGCTTTTGGGAAAAAAGTCAGATATGCCAGATCTGGAGTTTATTCCTTAACAGACTCAGCTGTCTGATCCCACACAAATACCATCCCTCTGTGGGACAAGGACAACATTCTCTTTCATATTTATTTCTGACATGCTTTCCACAAGAACTTGTTTCAGGAGAGGCTTTGACAAAGCTGAAGATTATATGCGTGTTTCATTCACTGGATTTTCAAAACTTGCATGAAATTATAATTCCTTTGCTGAGTCAACAGATGAATCATAAAGCAGAAACGCTGGACCTTAACAAGGTGTTCTATCAGGTTTATGAAAAAAAAAAAGGTAAGGCATATAATGTTTGAAGAGCTGCAGAATTGATTACAGAATTGATTAAACAGGTCAGTAGGAACCACCCTTGACTAAAAGAGCATCTGCAGTTTACTTATCTTTGTGTTTTGCTGAAAAGGTTTTTTCTTTTTGGAAGCAGAGCTAAATTTCGCAAAAATAAGTGCCAAAATTATTCTTATGAACAACAAATGAATACCGATTCTCTTTGAACATTGTTATGACTCAAATAATAATCCTAAATGAGAAAGAGTATTCTAAATTCCACATTTCTCATTAATTGTGTGATCAAAAGCTAGATAAAGAAATTTACATTTCTCCAGATTTATACAGGAAGAGTTAATGTTTTGAAACAAACCAAAAAAGTCCCAGTGAATATTTATTCAAGCCTCTCTAGCTTGCTCAGAACCTAAAACACAGATTTTTTTTCTTTTCTTAAGTGCTTCACTTTTTAAAATCCCTTTTCTTTTCTTTTTTATAAGAGTTCAGTAAAAGATGGTTGGAACAATCAAAAATATTCAATTTTTAAATACAGAGAAGACCTTAGGTTGAGTATAGTATAAGTAGGAAATTCAGTGCAACAGATATCATTCCACAGAAGAACTCTTAGAATGTAAAGGAAGACCTGAAGAAAAGAAAATATTGGAAATTATATGCCTTCAAAAATTCAAAACCTTAGTAGCAATGATGATAATAGCTTTACAAAGAAACAGGATTTTCGTCTACATAGTTTCTTGACTCAGTATCTTATTTTTTTTTAATATAACTTTTTAGCTCTCCCATACAGATCATACTGTTAGAATTGCTATATTTAATTTTGCGTGTGTTATAATATCCTAGTTTTGAGTCTAGCCAGCTATCTATTTACAGCATGCTGTGTAGCTGTGAACTTTCCCCTATATATTGCCTCAGAGATTATTCAGAAGTATCACAAAACCTCTTCCAACAGAACAATATGTACAAGGGAGCAGCAAAGTGAGAGTGGTAGCAATACTTTTATCTATAATTAAAGGCTCAATAGACCTGTATCTTCAAGATGCTATCTGGTCTTATCTAATGAAAATGTCTTCCTACTGGCTTGATATATACTTTGATAAAAAAGAATGTGCCTTAGAATATGCAACAGAGACAAAATACCCAATGGAAGGTAACAAAACTTTAATTAAACAGTGATTAGATGCTGTCTTGGAGTGATTTATTACAATAGTCTATTCCATGATCCTCTGCTTGTGCCCAAAAATGGTTCCTGTACTGTTAAAGCCGGAGACCGGAGGAGCATGGCAGGGAGGGGAGGGAGCGAGTGGGAGGGGAGGCTTCCTGCCTTTGCCGCGTGGGCGGGTTTGAAGGCTGGCTGCCCAGGCATTCCTCGGTGCTGTGCAAAGTGGTTTCGTTGCTTGGCTGACTTGGTTTTTGGCCCAGGCAAAAAACTTTTCCCTTCCCTGGCTTGGGGGAACTGGACTAGTGATCTTTTGGCTGCTTTGAGCTGAACTGAATGGGCTGCTGCTCCGAGACCAGCGGGATTGGTGGGAAGTGGGGCCAGTCTGTTCCAGCCCCAAGCCCCGGGGAGCCAAGCTGGGGAGAGAGAGCACACCAAAAGGCTCCAGCCCAGCTCTTTCATCTGCTGTGACTGCTGTGGAGAAGAGGTCAACACCAGGTAGCCACTGGGGTTTTCCCATGCTGCTGAAACTCCTCTGCAGGAGTTCTACTGCCCTCAGCATGAGACCTGGCACCATCTCGGACCACGTCTTGGGAAAGGGGTATTTCCTCCAGCAGTGGCCCCATTCTCCAGACATTTTTTGGGTCTTTGTTCCTGTGTGTGCGTGTGGGGAAGTGGGTTCTAGTGGTTTAGCACTTACCAGTTATTTACTTTTTTTCCCTTGCCTTGTGGGTGGGCATTCTGATTGTTAATAAACTGGGGTTTTTTTCACTTTCATCTATTAGTATTCATTGCCTATTGGTGGAAAGGGGATTTTTGGAACCTTTTTGGAGAGAAGGACTCAGTCCAGAGAGTTCTCTCTCAAATTTGTCTCAAAACTGAGACAGATGCAAACAAATACCTTAATTGCAAATTTATTTCTAAAATAATAAAATTAACTGACATTAATAGAATAAATAAGAATGAAGATGGCAAAACACCATTACAGATTAAAAACTCTTAAAAATATATATTGTTCTGCTTTGATTTTTATCAAACAGAAATTCTAAAGTCCCAGTTTCAGTAGAGTCAGTTTCATATTTCAGTGATCACATGCAAAAGATGCTGTACTTAATGTACTGACACTTGAGCAAGTGCTCAGCTTGGCCCTCCTGGAAGCAGCTTCATCTCTGGGAGGGATAAGACACATTTCACTAAGTCAGGATTCAGGATTTTTTGGGAGGTCTCTGCAAGACTGGGGAGTGGGAAAGGCTTTCCACATTTAGATCATGGAAGGAAACCTTCCAGTGTATTGGTCGAAGATATCTAAGTGAGCTTACTCTCTACAGACCTCTTTTTTTGCTGTATGGGATTTTTTTTTTTTACTATTTATTTATTTAATTTGTAATTATTAAATATTTTTTACATTTATTTGCTTGTTATTTTTATATGAGGTATTTTTTTTTAATTTGCTCTGCAGGGATTTTCAGCATCTTCTAAGTCAGCATATCAAAATATTATACTACTCCTATACAACTTTTTTTTTCCCCCTAATTAACCATAATAGCAGCATTAGCTTTTCCATTCTGGCATTTCCCAGATTCTAAATTAGTTCTCTTCTAATAGGAATGTCCAGAAACTAATTGCTTGATAAATCAGATATTTGGCAAACAAAATAGTCTTTTAAAGTTAAGAAAGCACAATCTTTTCAAGAGAAATAAATGACTCACACACTGAGTAGATGCATCTGCTCTTATCTAACCAGAAACCAACAGGAAAAGTTAACACAAGGGTTGTGGACCTCTTGAGCAGAGAGAAACCAGCTGGTGGTGTGTATGAAGAAACTTCAGCCACTGAAATTGTGGGAATGGGTTTGTCTACTTTAACTAAGACATGTTTACCTTAAAACTCAGAATTGTTCTGTTGAGGATGCTGGAGAAGGGGGCCATGGCATTAAACTATGTATCCTGACACACGGAAGTGTCCCAGTTATTAGCTGAGACCACCTGAACAAGGAGCTTCACTAATCTGAAGGGAGTCCATCTTTCAACCTCACTATTTAGACATCTAATTTTGGTCAGCTTTTAGTCTGCTAATACAACACCTCCCTACACAAAAAAAGGTTAGAAGGACAAAAAACTTAACAAAGCACCAATTCTCAATTGAATTTCTGGACAGTGAATAGAAGGATTGCTAAAATGTCAGGTAATAGCTGCTGTTAGTGGCCTTAGTAGACTACAAAAACTAGTATATCCTCACAATTGTGTCATAGAACCAAACAAAAGCCCAGATTTGTTTGTGATGATGTAACCAAATAACAAGCAGGATGAATGTAATTTTAATGAAGTTAATGGTATGTCAAGCTGATAAACCTTCAGCTGAAGTATTTCCATTACACATATGAAAGTAAAACAGTTCTTCCATTTTGGTTCTGGCCATTTTGTCTCCATTTTTCTTTGGCAAATTAGTTCTGCCTTGCTAGTTGTTCCACATAGCTGCCAGGCCAGTTTTCATACAATATATTATTGTACTTTTCAGTATGGACAGTCACTTACAGAACAAATATCAAAATATATAGTGTGAAAACAAGGACTTGATCATCATTTCATTGATTGAAAGAAAATTCAACATTAACTCATTCATCACTCTTAGGAGACAATAAATACTGCAGCCAATAGGTCATTGCATATAACTCGAGAAAAGCTTTCGTTCAGTTCCAAGCTCAGTCCAAATCTTCCTTTGTGTTATGCTCTTTAATTTAAGAAACCCAGAAGAGCTATTAGGACAATAAAGTAACTGCTTGTGAGGTGCCTAAATGCTATAGTTAGTTGCCAGTTTGGATAGCAGGGGTTATGTTATGCAAGCACATTGATACACAACCACATTTACCAAAGAAATGTGGTATATCTGATGATGTATTTGGTGATTTATATCTGATTATGTATTTGGTCATTTATATCTGATGGTATATTTAACGATGTCTGCAATATCATCAAAACATCTATAGGTTTGTTCTCCTACTTTTCAGCATTTTTCAGTTTTCTGACCTTCATCAGATCAATTCATTGTAACTAATCCAACTGAGCCCCATTAGTTTATTCTAATCAGTTAACAGAGATAAGCAGAGATGACAAAACAAGAATGGCATGTCACAATAGCAAGTTTTACAGAACTCTTAACAAATCAAAATACAAGAGGAAACAACATTGTTACCACATTGTGGGATTAAATATTAATGTATATACAAATATAGTGTAAAGACCTGAAGATGCAAAGTCCTTTGAATTCAAATCATCCTGAATGAATTCAGGATGCAGGGACACAAGACCTGTTCTATTGAGAAATTATTTGTTTCATTTTTGTATATCATAGACTACATTTTAGCTTGCACTGATAGCCTATAAAAACTTTTATGCAGTTTATACACAAACTATATATAACAACTAGGAAAATGACCACATTTCATAAAGTCTCCTGAAATCCCTCTTAATAAAAAATTCAAAACAGTTCACACCCCACCCAAAACAAACAAACAAACAAAATAGAAATACTCCATACTTGTCTTACTATCTTAAAGGTCACCCACACACATAAGAAGGAAGAATAAAAGGAAAAAGGGTAACAACTTTTCTGACTGTGCGACTGTAAAAAGACTACTTTGGAAGTCTGTATGCTATCACTTTTTCTAAATAGTGGATGCCAAGACCAGCAGAACATGTTACAGACCAAACATTCACCGCCACTGCTATGCAGCTTATCAGGACATTGTTTTGCATCCAGGCACCTTGCTAACATGGGATTGAGAAAGGCACACAGTTGAGAAACAAGACAGTGTATGCCTTCTGTAGAATGCTGATATAGTCATGGTTTCCTGCCCTGGTACTAATCTTTGCGCGGTCTGAGGTTCTCTGCGTGCTACAGTATTTTTTATCAGACTTGACTAGACATCAGACTGCTAGGACTCTGAATCAGAACTAGCCAGTTACTTAGGGATGTCTTCTAGAAGCTCATAAATTCTTCATGCTGATACTGCTGCCGGTTGTCTGAGCTAGACCACAGGTAGTGTGTTTGCACACTGCTATTTCAAAGACATGTCAATGGGCAGAAGTCACCTTTGGAGCACCTGTTCTCAAGATATCCACTGTGATAATAGTCAATTACATATTAATTCTTTATTCAAATTGAGGATTAACTGTAGACTATTCTTTAAGCAGGTCCACTTCAGTCTTTCTGGCCTCAGGAAACTATTTTCTCACTAGCAAGTAATCATCATCGGCAGATAGATTTCATAACATAGCATCATTTGGGGTTTTTTCTAGTGCTAAGGGTCCAGTCTTTAATAATCCTCAGGTGACAACAGGATTGACAAGGTCCTTTCACTTCTGAAAAGGATATGATTTTCTCCATTTCTGAAATAATGATATCTTTCTGATGATAACTCCAGTAAACAGACTTTCAGCAGCACACATCTGAACCACAAGAGAGATAACAGCACAGGACATCATGTTTCATCAGTTCCAGAGGTAACTAGTGGTTCTGTACTACTCGAGTTTATTACAGTAGAACTAGTAATGCAACATTTTGTGCTCTTCCTTTCCCAAAGGTACACTGCAAGTATTCTCACTACATTGTGTCCTTCCATCCACCCGGGTTTTTCTGGGGAAGTTTGATTGTCTGATCTGTTCAGTCAGTTCTCACAGCCTTGTGTGATTCTGCAATAGCTGTGCTGTCTCTGCAATACCAAACCAACAGAGTTCTTCTGGCTGCACCACAGTTCAGAAAAGACGAAGTTAAAAAATAATGGGCTTGCAAATTTCTCTGGCATCCTGATGTTATTCACGAGTGCTGTTATGAGCAACTGCTGCACTTCACGCATAAGAAACGAGGGACAAGAAGTACACACTGTACTAGCACTAGTTTCCATAGGAACAGTAGTGAAACATTGCACTTTTCCAGTTTTGGAAAAACATTCCCAGTTTCCTCCCAGTCTGACAGTGCCATTAGAAATGACAAAACACTTTCTCTGTTTTGGTTTATTTTGTACAAACATTTCTTTATAATCATAAGCAGATAGTGTTAAGACTGTTCTATTTGACAAGGTTACTCTTGTGCTTGGCCTCAAGAAGCAAAACAGAAAACTGAAAATGCAGTGAGCAGAGAGCTGAGACACAAAGTACTGTCGTTCTCTGTCCCTGCAACAGGTCTTTAAAGAGAGAATCATAACAATTTTTCAGTATTTTCACAGGCAGCAGTTTGAGATTGATTTGTTTTGTTACATTGTACTAAACTCATCCGTTTGAAATAAAGTGAAACTACACACAGCATTTTGTGTATGTCAAGGTTTAGGAATGGTACTCCCCAATTTAGCAGTCCCACTCAGAGTCCAAACCACATGCCACTCGCTTGCTCACTCTCTCTGCCCCTCTTCCACTTGTGAGGGAAGAATTGGAGGTACAAAAGGTAAAGATCACAGGTCGAGATAAGAGAAATTTACTGGAAGCAGCAATGACATAAGAAAATGAAGAGTAACAGCAACTATATTAATAGCAAAAGTGTACAAAAGAGAGAATGATTCACATGCAAAATACTCACAGCAGAGCTTTACCCAATGGCAGCCACGCCACACTGACTGCTCCCTCTGGCTTGGAACCAGTGTTACCCAACTGCTTCCTGTAGCTCTGAACCAGCACCACCCAACCACTATCTCCACCACACTTTCTTCACTAGAAGGAACCCCTTTTTCCTGGAAGAGACTCCCTTTCCCCGTCCCTGGCAATGACAGGAGGCGGTATAGAATAACTTCCAGGTCCTGGCCCTACCCTCTCCTGCCTACTGCAGAAACGAACCCTGTCCTGGCCAGAAGCAGAACATTATCCACCCCTTGTTCTATACAGTCTATATGATGTCCAGATCCTACGCCTTTCAACTATACATACACACACACACACAAGCATGAGAATAATTTCCATAGTCAGTGGCCTTCCCTCTAACATGTCTCTCGAGTTCACTTAGTCCAGACTGTGAGTTCTACCAGTCCTAGATGTCCTCCAGGGCAGAAGGGCTGTTGGGCTGTCGGGTGGTTGCAAGCTGAATCAGGAGCTCACGACTGGTGTATCTGGAGCAGTCCATGCTCATTGTCCATGGCACTTATGCCATGCAGTGACAGTGTCATTCAGCAACCAATATTATAAAATTCAACATTACAGACTGTTCTCACCCAAAAATCAAATCCCCTTGAGGTACATATTGTGTTTCACCATCCCTCTGCATTACCCACAAAGCGCACCCAGGTCCCTGAGCAAAAACAATCCCACAGATGGGATTCACTTTTCTTGAGGCAAGACTAATCCAAATTGTCTTCCTTAAAACATTTCTCGTATTCACCATGGGGACTTTATCCCCTTCTACAGTATGTGGAGATTTTGACTGTACAGGGGTAGGTCAATTGGTAGACCCTCTAGTGTTAACTAACCAGGTGGCCTTTGCTAAATGTAGATCCCAATGTTTGAAAGTCCCACCACCCATTGCCTTCAGTCTGGTTTTTAACAGTCCATTGTACCATTCAATTTTCCCAGAGTTTGGTGCATCATACAGAATATGATGCACCCACTCAATACCGTGCTCTCTGGCCCGGGTATCTACGAGGTGATTTTTGAAATGAGTCCCGTTGTCCGACTCACTTCTTTCCAGGGTGTCATGTCTCCACAGGACTTGCTTTTCAAGGCCCAGGATGATGTTCCAGGCAGTGGCATGAGGCACAGAGTACACCTCCAGCCATCCGCTGGTTGCTTCTAACATTGTAAGCATGCTTACAGACGCATCAAAAATGTGGTTATTAATTAAAATTGCATTTAGAATTTGCAAACATAGTAACTAAATCTTGCCTTGTCTGAACACAGGTAATGTCTTCCCAAGTGTTCTCAGGTACCAGCACAACAATTCTGAGTCATCTTTGGATTGAAAACTCTTCTAAAGGTCTATAAACACTGATGCTCAGCATGTGCTTTGTGAAACTCTAAATCCTAGAATTTGCTTTCCTCACAGGTCTGAATACTACTAGAACTTGGGGTGCATCTATTAGTCAGGAAAATATTATGCAACTACAGTGCATATTTTCTCATTTTGTCTTCATGAACTGTCTGCTTTTGCCATCTAAAGTTATACTGTTTATGTTTTTCATGGGAAAGTTTACTATGCTTACTGTAATATTCACAAAAGTGTCACGTTTCTTAGCAAACCAGAAAGAGCAATCTGTCAAGCAAAGAAACTTAGTTTAGTGCTCATTTTAATAAATCAGTATGCAGAACTGGCTCTGTATAATCAAGTTTGGATTAATAGTTTAAAAGTCACATACACACAAAAAATAATTTTTATGCCTCTTCAAAACACAGGAATACATTGTTCAATCATGAGAAATATATTTCCTGTAAAAATCTTTTATGTTTGCCAAGAATCAGAGGTCACACTGGGAATTTACAAATGAAAAGCAGAGGTCGAGTGTTTGAGATACTTCTCATTGTACCTGCTGTTAAGGTATGGTAACTAATGCCAACCATTTCATGAAAAAGACATTTGGTTATAACTTCTTAAGAGGGAAAAAAATGCCTCAAAGCTAAATTCTTGTGTGATCATCAAATTGGCTACTAAGAATAATTATTTCACTATTTATAAAGAATGGGCAATAAAGCAGAGATGTGAAGACTGTTAAATTGCCTAAAATTTTCATCAGAGAAACAGGTCATGGGAAAAATTAAATCAAGCTTTTTCAGAAAAAATAATATACTACATATGCTTATAAACAGACCATTGGAAAATTGTTTTCAAAATCATTTTGAAAAAAGTATTAACACTTCTGTTTCCAATGCACATAACAACCAAATAAAAAGTAGGATAAAGTGTTCTAAATCACAGTGAACAGTGATTTTGTTTCCTGTGGTCCCCGTGATTGGAAGGAGAAAAATCAGTCAAAAAGATCTTAAAGTTCAGCCAAACACATGCTTCCCCACCACTGGCAGTTGAAAACTATGGGAAAATGAATAGTGTCCAGATACAATGCTTTAGTTTATCCTTTTCTGCTGTCCTCTCCAGGCTGCCCAACTCCACAGGGGATTTTGGTCTCTTCAGGAAGTGGGGGAAATTCTAACTTTTGCAGACATTCTGTTCCATTTCACCTTCTCTGGATTAAAATGAAAGATCAGAGCTACCCAGCTGCATTATAACTTTCTACTCTTAAGAGAAGGAGATAGGAGAATGCTTTGAAAAGCATGAGGTATCCATGTTTTCAGAGGGTCATCTCAGATAAAGTTCTTAGTGTAAAGATCTTTTCATGTGAGATCTCAGGTACGGAATTTCAAAGTCGACTCTGTGATTGACAAAGGATAAGACAATCCAGAATTTTACTAACTTTGCACATTGAATTTGCTGTCGAACCAGAGTATAGTTATTGCCTACCATTTCTATTTTGATGTGGATCAGACTGAGACATCACGAGATTGAGACATCAGTGAACAGGTTTTTTGCTTTATTTGATAGGTTTAATGACCTCCATCCACAAAAGGCCCCAGAATTAGCCAGAAACAACACAAAGCATCATGGCACACATTCATTTCTCTGTTCTTCAGAACTGATTTGTCTTGAGTTTATTGCCCTCTACTCCCCGAAGCACACAACGCACATTTAATTGAAGTTCAATATACAGAAGAACTTTGGGACTAATCTTGGCATATATTTCCCCAGCTCAACGTCCCATTAGCAGGCATAAACAACTCCAAGGGCTATTTTACTTCTTGGTAACTTTTTCTAAGCGAGTTTATGTCCGAGAACAGACACTAACAAAGAAATGTGGATTGCTGTATGATTAAAGGGAACATTTTGGCAGGCAATAACAAGAACTTGGGACTTGCTGTCACTATCAATTCACAACTGATTGTCAAGTGATCTCAACTGCAGGTGAGGTTGTATTTTCCAACTAAAACTGTCATTCTGTCAAATACAGATTGACCAGTGAGAAAATACTCCATCACTAAGTGCACAGCTCATCCAAAAGTGCCATAACCCATAGATGTCACATCCTGATGACCACCTATGTAAAAGTTATATCTTTGTTTATACACCTGCTCTACCAAAGAAACCCAGGGTTCAGTTGACAGCTTTGTATATGTTTTTTTTTCTTCTGCGGAGTTTATTCTTGATTATTTTCATCTGCATTAAAAGAGCAGATTAATTCAAAGCACAGTGAAAGAAAAAAAAACCCTTTCTGTATCATTGTGATTAATTGCATCTTATGATCTTATGTTTACCAAGTGCTATTTCTCATAAGCTTTCTGAAAAATGTCATATTACTGTACAGAATTTCTCAGTCTGAGATGAGGTCTTATTAGGGTTCCTCCAGTGTTTCCCCCTTAGTGTAAATGACCATAAATAAAGGGGGAGGTTTCCCTAATGTGGACACTTTTTAATGCAAAGCAAAATCCCTTTGACAGAAGTTCTTATTGTTCCACATTCTTTAAAAATAAAAAGTTGCCTTACAAAAAAATTGCAAACAAAACTAGCCATTGACAGCTGTGAGATGAATTACATTAAACTGAGGGAGATTACCATTAAAGGTCCAACATTCATTAAGAATGCAGCACTGTCTGTAATGAGTAATACACTGAGAATGTCTTGATCTCTTTTTCAAAGCCAACAGAGCAACAGTGATTAACAGTACTCCTGCCCATTAAGTTCAATTTCAATGCTTATGGAAGACATTGAAAAAAGAACAAAATGCATTTGCAAGGGAGAAACAAAAGAAAACTTCCATTTCTATTACTTTTATGGGACAAGTAGAATCAGTCTTGAAAGATGGATCAGGCAAGAATGAAGGAATTGGTACACAAATTTTCATTACAGAATACTCATGTTTTGGTCAGCCATAAATGGGAAAAAAAGAATTGAAAGCTGCTTGCTGTTTCACAATTTACAACAGCCTTTAAGCAGGGGGAAATATGTATGAGACAAGCATGTTAATCCTACACTACTATAAATTCACTAAAACAATAAAATCCTATTGCTTGGTTTATGGGACAATTATATAAGCTCTAACAGAAAGACATACATAAATCAAACACAAAGAACTCTTCTTCGCTGAAATTTAAAAAAGACAAAACCCACAAATATTAAATGCTCATTTCAATATCCTGTACACCAACTTCAATGAGTACTGGCCCAAGACACAAAATGTATGCATAGGGCAAATTACTTCCAAATCCCACAGGTATTCACCAAAATTCAAAGCTGCAATGTACAAGTAAATAGATATATACTCTGTTACTAATCTCAGTGAAGCTATAACATCCTTCAAGATCCTCAAATTTGACTCATCTAGTGAAATAATGAGAAAAGTACCTCCACCTTCCTTGCCAGTGTTTGATGATCTTGTACAGAAATAGGATGAGAGATTGATTTTTTACCTCCACAAGGAGAGGGAGTTTCATGAAACCACATCCTGTATTTTACTGCCCACCTAAAAATACCACACTCCTCAATACCAGGGTGGTTAGTTTACATTTTTAAAATTTTTCATATACTGGATAAGACTACTCATTTGTTAAAACAATGCAAAAAATAAAGGATGCACACATATATTTCAGACAAGCTCCTTCAGCAGTAGATGAAAATATAGATATAATTTAAAAGAAATAAATCTCTTTACATTTCAGCTCAGAATGATTTCTTCAAGCAATGCAAAATCAAAACCGCATTTCTTCTGAAAACTGTGTATCATTGCAGCACAATGCAAAATTCAAGATAAAACATAATCTTTCTTCAGTGCACTGCCCTTAGGGTTCCTTACTTCATCTTGCTTTCCAGGGCACATGTTCGGCATTTGACTTTGAATAGGTGACAAGAGGAGGTTGGAGTTTAACATGTTCATATTAGCTGTTCCACACCTCATTTGCCCTTACATAGGGGCCTATCTTCTATGTAAACCAACCAATTCCGGTCTAACAATAGAATTATAGTCACAGTTATCTTCTGCAAGTATTTTAAGATATTAAAAGAAACCAGAAAATTATTTCAACATACCTCAGATAGCACTTAAATACAGAAGCACTTGACAACAACAAGAATTATGTAATTATTTCTCGTCAAACTTTTTGCCTTCAAATCATTTTCATAGTGTGACACTGATGCCAAAGAGATTTTTGCTTTTATGTTTTTTATATTAGTAGTATATTAGTAGCCCTGTAGTCCTGTCGCCCTGTAGCCTTTACCCTATAACCTTGTAAATTCCTAGCTAGAAAATTCCCTATCCCATAGTCAAAACAAGATTCCTGCGTCACCTTATCATCACTAGTGTTCTGGGGACCAGGGACATTTCTCCATCCCATGTCTCCTGAAATCCAAAACAACAGTAGAGCTAGCAGTGTTAGGGGGGCTTCGCTGGGAGGCTGAGCCAAAGGGGGGGAATTACCTCATTAACCATATTTCTAATTGGGAGATTTTTGTCAACGATGTTAATTTACTATAAACCTATAAAAGTGCTAGAGTCCGGGGGGAGCACAGAGTACACGTCAGGGGTACGGTGGGGCGGCTGCCACTGCAGCTGCTGGGATCGGCCAATTGTTGAGCTTTGTATCCTCGGAGGACCTCCGATAGAGGTATCTGTTTAGAGGTAGAGTTTTCCCTACCCTCATAACACCGTCCAGCTTCTAATTTTAGGTAGCAAAAGGCAACAACACTGCAGTCAGTCTGTAATTATGGCATGAATATTGCCCATAAATGCTTATCTTTAAAACTTTATTGCCATAGGGATTAGGAAAAGAGGAAGCTGGGAGGCTGTTTCTGAGGTTTTATCAGAAGTGCAGACTTGTCAAAAAAACCCAAAAAACCAAACAGACACATCATTATGAGAACAAATGAGATTCCATTAGATATCGAAAAGTGTCACATATTCAGACTATTCTGAGATGAGAAAATAAAATAGCAAGCATATTTGTACTCCTCAATTTCAAGTGATTTTAGCAGCTGCAAAAAATAGGGAGACTCCACTTCAAATGGGATGTTTCTTAATCCACATCTCTCAGAATCACTGTGATCACTTGGATTTTGGCATCATGAAGTCAGTCATGCTCTCTGATAACCAAAATCTAAATCATGACACAAAACAATAATTTGTTTCAGTTATCATGCTTTCTCATTTAGCATAGCCTTCCAAAGGCTGCTTGTAAAACCAACATTTCTTAGGTAGTGTTTTACTCACATAACAGTAAACATAAGTTCTTAAATGTGCATTGGACTGTGCACAGTAAGAGCTTTGCCATGTGATAGTAAGTGGGATTCTACGAATTTTTATACTGTTTGGACAGGAAACACATGAAGTTGTGATTCTGGCAAGTAAGACTTCTAGAAGAGATACTTTACAGGCAACATCTAATGTGGTACATACTTGCTACTCTCCTAAAGCTTACCTTGAAGTAATTAATGTCAAGGGGCAGCATTAATATGTTTTTATTGCTTGACCCATGGAGCTTACTAGTCTGAGGTTGTCAGGGCCAACTCATCTCCTGGCTTGGCCAGCTTTGCATTGCCCCTCTCTGCTCCTCCCCAGCAGCTAATCCTATACACTGCTTGAGCCAGCAGGAATGTTCAGATTTGACTGGAACATTAAAAATGGATTATGATTTAGTTTCATAGGAAAGCTTCTAAGCTGATTGTGGCACACAGACCAGTAGCAACTGCACCAAAAGTATGGCCTCCTGCCCAGAGAGTGATGCCATCCATCTGTTCTCTCAGAAGATGCTCACTTCACTGTTCCAGTGCAGGAGGAAACCCAGTGTCAGGCTTTGTCACAACACACTTGCGAGTTTTTGGTCAGATCTGCTGATTATGGGTTTGAGTTCTTGTGGAAGCTGTCTAAAAGATCTTGAGAACCCATTTCATGCAGAATGCCAATGTAGAAAACCAGAATTTGCTAGGAAAGAAAAGAGGAAATGGATGTATATATACATTCACTTGAAATTCTTCTGCACCCAGAATAGCAGTGCAATCTGAGGGGGAGAAACAGCTGCTGTGAGAGCCCTCTCCACCACTCTCTTCTATCTACATTCCTAAAAAGCAACCATATTAGAGGTTTTTAAAAATAAATTTCACATTTTATAACCCCAACCCAGATGCTTACAACATTGTAATTTCCTGAATTCTATTCAATTTAGCATAAAATTCAGCCCTTGAAACTCAGTGGCATCACATTTCTTGGCATCTCTAGGCAATTATTATGCATAACAGAGATGTAGATGCTGCATAAGGATATGCAATGTTGTCATATTTTATGAGGTCACAACACAGTAAGCTGTGCCAGAGGCAAAGTAGCCTTTCCCATCAGGGAATGAGATTATTGCCTCATAAAAGTTGCTTAATGGTATTACTTTTACTCTTGTATGGTAAACGTTGAAGATGAGGTTAAATCAAACTTTTTCCTCAGTTAAAATTATTTTCACTATTTTTCGTCAATATTTTTCTTTTTCAGAGGCTTTCACAAACATTCTGTGAATGGACAACTATGGTTGCAAAAGGGCAACCAGGAAGACGGGGTGTTCCAGAGGTTCTCTCTGTCTTTGGGTTTACAGTATTCTAACCCATATTAAGAATTGTGGACCTGAAACACCCTGAAAACAAATTTTATAAACGTTTATTCATAAAATGCTCCCTAGTAGAGAGCCCAGAGTGTTCCTCATTTCTGCAGAAGAGCTAAAACTTTACCTGTATTTAATATCATATCAATCTCTCATAACTGGATTTGCTTATAGACATGTAATCCTGCCCATAAAAATCAGACCCATGTGTTATTACAGTGATTTGGTTCTTTTTCTCCAATGGCATTCAACATACTCTGCTAGAAATTGTAACAGCATTTTCCTGTGGTACACTATACATGTTTATTGCATTTATCCACCTCCCGTATTCTGTCAATAATTACTACTCACTGTAGTTATTGCACAACCAGAAGAAACAGTTGGATCAACATTGAGCAGACCCTAGCAAATCAGTGAGGCTCAAGTTTTCTAAGGGTGTAGCTACATTATTAACCAGTGTGGTGCCATGAGAAAAGGACACACCTTCACACTGCATCTCTGCTGATAGTGAAATCACAGAATCATAGGATGGCTGAGGTTGAAAGGGACCTCTGGAGGTCATCTGGTACAAACCCTCTGCTCAAGAAGGACCACCTAGACCTGGTGGCCCAGGAACATGTCCAGATGACTTTTGAACATCACCAAAAAGGGAAACTCCACACACCCCAAGGGTGTGCTGGTGTTGGCTGGGTTTTATGGTCTGGTTATTAAAATTATTTAGAAATGGATGAAATTTAGATCCTTTGCCTGGATTAAGATGCAAATGAGACCATATGGCAGTGTCAATAGTATGGATTTTATTTAACAGTAAAATGAGAGAGAGAGAGAGAAAGGAAGAAATAGGAAAGAGTGAGTTTGGGGAGGGGAAGAGTAAGGTGGAGACAGATTAAGTAGAAGGCATCACCACTCTGTGGATCCCGATGGTGTCCTGTTGATCCTCTTTTTCTGGTTTTCCTGGTGGTGAGGGTTTCCCAAGAAACACAGAATCCCATGGATTAATACACGTTCAAGCTAGGTAGGAAAATCCAGGCACCCCCTTGGCATGGGGCAAGTTTGCCACTGTCTCTTACAACAGACTCTGGATCTGTTACGTCACTTTACATCACATGCAGTCCTGTGGTGCAAGGCCTCAGGAATGAGTCTGGGGGACACTTTACGGGGATCTTTGATGGATTAAGACACCCCTTCAGCTGCTTCTCATGTGAATATCCCGTGGATGTAGCCTTCATGGGGTTGGGGGTTCCATAGCCAGTTTGTGTAAGGGAGGATTGGTTCACTGCCCCTGAGCCCAGGTTATGACACACCCCAGACCTCCTCCCCCCCACCTTGTTTGGGGGGGAAATCCGTGCAAATCTGCTCCACAAATGGGTCTGTGGGCTATGGCCTCCCCCACTCTGAACCCAGCCAGGGAAGATTGTCAGCACAGCTGCTGGGTTTGGCTTTCTTTTCCTTCAGCCTTGTTTACTTCTCCCCAGACCTGAGATGACTGTACGATACGTTTCCCTTTATCTAATCTAGGCGGCTTAACTCTCAGTCCAAAGTTCCAGTCAGGCTTCTCCAGGGAGCAGTGGGCTTTGGTAGTTGTAGCTTCTTTATACAGTTTTGCTATAATAAGAAAAACTTCTTCATAACAATGTTTAAGCCATGAATCCATAGTCTCTGACACTGGGATAGAGTCAAATTTCTAGTACTTATTATGAGCCTATGTTTTGGATCGAATGAAGCACTTGTGTTTCAATTTGTGCACATCACATCGTGTCCTGTCACTGGGTCCCACTGAAGAGAGGACGGCTCCCTCTTCTTTACAGCCTCTCTTCAGTTTCATACACATTGATAAGATCCACCCCCTGGCACCAAACCTTCCCTTCTCCAGTCTGAACAGTCCCAACTCTTTCAGCTTTTGCTCATAGGAGAGATGCTCTGGTCCCTTCATTATCTTTGTGGCCCTTCACTGGACTCTCTCCAGTATGTCTGTGTTTCTCTTGTACTGGGGGCCCAGAACCGGACACAGTACTCCATGTGTGACCTCACCAGTGCTGAGTAGAGGGGAAGGATTGTGTCCCTCAGCTTGCTGAGGGACAGCAGGATACCAGTAGCCCAGGATACTATTAACCTTTTTTGCTGTAAGGGCACATTGTTGGCTAACAGTCAATTCATGTCGACCAGGACCCCCATACTGCCAAGATGCTTTAGCATAGGTGGCCCCCGGCATATACTGGTGTATGGTGCTAAATTGCTGGTCCTAGAACCCTAGTGCTGCATAAACTGCTGGCCCTAGGCAGATACCACAGTGGCCTCAGCAGCACACTGCTGGAGGGCTCTTTATCCAACCTGAATGTGGGCAGCTATAGATGTGCCATGAGGCAAAACCTCAATCTTGGATGCAGCAGGAGGGAAAGCACTTAAAGTGCTGAAGTGACAAGGTCAAAGGCATAATAGAAGACTCCAGGGAAAGATGCAAGGCAAATTCACAACAGAAAGCAGCTCTTCAGCAATCAAATCACTAATGAAGATGCACTACTAGTGTCACACCTGTTTCTCAAGCGTAATTGACTTATATCCTCTTTACAGATTAAGTGAAGGTGGCCCCTCCACCTTGGTCAAAATCTGTAAAATTTTGGCCCAAATTGTTGTCACGCGACGTGTTATGACATGATCTCATGGTGTTGATGCAAAATTCCCACCGAAGTCCAAGTATCATAATTGGTGTTGAATGGACTATGATCAACCATCACCCCCACCAGGGTCTGATATTAACATGTGTCTCCCCCTGCTCTACACCCCCCGTGCTGAGACCAGTGTGGAGCCATGTAGGAGCAGCACACAGAGGGCAGCCCAGGCCTGTCCCTGACTGGCACAGAGGAATAAGACCCCTCCTGTGGGGGTCCTCTAAGTCTTGACAGCACTACCCCAGAAGCTGCTGTCTGACTGTACCCAGCTTTGCCACCCCATGGGTAAAGAGCATTGGCAGCTCCTGACATGAACATCATCTTTTCACTTGGAATACTATCAAGCGGGTGGTGAAGCTGCTCAATAGGATGAGAGCATCCATAATTCCCACACTGGGGCAGAGGTCAACTCAGATACACTCACAGGCACCCAGTGAGACCATAGGGAGGTGTGACCTCTGCAACTGTGCCCCGTTAGCGACACACAATCCCATCTTATGAGAGTCACGGTTACTCCCCTACGGAAGCTACCGGTTTATTCCCGAGTTTGACTCAACATTGATAGCAGTGCTTTCACAGTTGCTGTGTTCATTAGATGAGTGATTCGGTGCAACAAGATTATGGCACAAAACAGGACTTTAGAGGTCCAGTTTTCTTTAAAAAATGAGCTATTTTTTCTATTGTCTCCTTTTCCCATGGGGCTGTGTACCAGTTCAAAGAAAAAAGTTGAAGGTGTGATTGAGTTTACACTACTGTTTAGTTTCCAACTGAGAAAGTCTGCTGGCAGCAGCACTTCCAAATGACGAATAACAAGAAAGAGAAAATTGTTTTGACTAAGAAAGCCCAGCATGAAGACTAAATATGTAGTGTAACAATTTAAATAGAATATTCCATTAGTTTTAGACTGCTGTGAGTTCAGGGATTTCAAAGTGAACAGAGAAAAAGTAACACTTGAAACTTGTATAAAGTTTTCTTTGCCATTCAGTCATCATTACTTCAAAGAGTTGTACGTAAGCGACACATTTATGTGTTATTACATTTGAAAATCCTCTGTACATGCACCTGTTTTTGACATGTGTCATCTCTTAGTCAGCTGAGATGATGATTGACAGGAACAGAGGTGCAAATTCTCCTTTGCACACAGAAATATTACTGTGCTGAAATGCCAATCATTTAAAGAAAAAAACCCAAAACTTCGTATCTGCAAAAGAAACAAAGGAGTACTAAGAAAGAAAATTTAATGATTTGAACTCATGTTCTTCTTTCTCTAGAAAATAATTTTTTGTATCCCTACCTTTTACATTGGAAACAGAAAAACAAAAAAACTGTCTGAAATTCTACAGGGAAATCATAATGCCTAGCATAGTTCTGAAAATACTGGAGGTTTACAGTGATCCCAATTATTATGAAAACCAGGTAATTATAATTACTAAACTAGTGCATGCTTGTGCCAAGTTCAGAAACTTTAACATAAAAACACAAAAAAGGAAATTAATTTAAAAAACACCTTACATTAAAAATAATAGACCTTATATTAAATGATCAATAAACCTTGCATTAAAATACATTAAAAATAATTTCCCCATTTCAAAATAATAATTGCCCTAGCAATCTAAGCCAAGGCATAAGCTGTCCAGTGATCATGATAACTGTGGTCATTTGGGCACTGACTAAGTGTCAAAGACCACAAAATAGAATTTCATAAAGAGAACTATGGATTTTTGAGGAGAACAAAAGGACTACAACGGCAGAACAGGCTCAAAAAGCTTAAAATAGTGAAAAGATTTTATTACAATTACTAATAGAACTAATAATTAAAAGAATACTGAAAATTAAGGCAAATCTCCAGACACCCCCTCTCTCTCCCAATACTTCCCAACCTTTCTCACTGATCATGCAAAGGGAAAATAAAACGTGGGATTTTGGTCACTATAATTAAGAGTCCGTGTTGCCATTTATGGGAAAGAGTTCTTTCTGCTGTGCCGAGGGATCCATCCCATGGAAGATAGCTCCCTGCGGAGTGTCTTCAGTGTGGTTCCAGACCTTCACAAAACACCACAGCCCACCCAGACTCTGCAGTGGTGAATCTCTCTCTCCCACAAGACACTCTCAGTCCGTGGGTCACAAGAAAAATCCAATGGGGTTAAGCTTTTAAGGATGACTTATTCCAGCCTAAAAGTAAAGTCTCTCTCTCCTCAATCTCCGAAAGCCTTATCATAATCTTCTTATAGCATAAAGTGTTCTTATTCTCAGGCTGTGTGAATTTCAACATCCCCCCATGCTTCTTGATGAATTACAGAGAAAAAGAGTTTGGTTCTACTACAGTCTCACCACACCTTACAGAAAGGAGTCAGCCCCGATGGTAAGATGGCGTCTCGTCTGTCATTTCCTCCTTCTCCTCACTTGAGCTGTCGGTCGCCATGTTTCTTCCCCTCACATGACTTGCTTCCCTTTCTCTCTGACTTGGAAGAGAAGTTAATATCTGCAGAAATGCCTACAGGAGAATTCTATGCAATCCACACTGAGGACAATACCCGCCTTCTCCTTCTCATCAGCCATACGTTGTTTCTCTGGCTAGTATCAGCTACAGCTGCACCGTGACAAGCGAAAGGGGTGGGGCCGCCTCCGCTGCCGCGCCACCGCCCGTGCCGCCTTTGCTCTCACCGCGGCTGGCTCCAGGGGCAGTCGTTTCTCCCTCAGCGGTCTTGGCTTCCTTGGCCGCTGTGCTGGCTCGGCCCTGCCACGGCTGGATGGAACGGGGCCGGCCCCCGCCAGGCCTGGGCCAACGGCCCGGTCCCAGGGCCATTCCCTCCTGTGGGAGAGGCAGGGGGAAAAGAGGGAGAGCACACTTCCTGGATGCTTTCTTAAATATGTCACAGCAGAGGCGTTTCTAAGCCACATCAGTGGTTTAAATAGTTATCCATCAGCTGTTTTAACCAATCAGAATGCCACAAAAGTTTAAACCACCACATAACTTAGAGCAATTCCAATAGAGAAGGAACTTCAGAGTCCTTCACATTCCCATTTTTATATTGTAGACATCATCAGCATCATCCAATTACAACCTCACTACCAAATTCCAACTTGCCATATGCATTTGAAGACGTTTGCAAACAACTCCTCCATCACCTCCATAATGCCCTCTACATTTTTATGACCTTAACGCTTCCCCTTCACCCTCCTACACTTTCTCCTGTTTCATCCCACACCACTAGTCTTCTGTCTAGCACTTATATATAAGGGCAACGTACTCAAGTGTCCTGGTTTAAAAGACAGGTGTCTGGCCAAGGAAGGCCAGAACCTTCCTGGAATGGAAAAGATGACCCCCTCCCTATTATAACCTTGAAATTATGGGGCTTTCAGGCAAAGATATGGGAAAAGGAATAACAGTCCTTTACTAGAATATGTATATACATACACACATATAACAAGATAGACAAACAACAACAAACAACAGCAGCAACAAAAAACCCAGAAACCCAATAACAGCCTTTTCCCGCCCGTCAGGCAATTTCCCCTTTGGTGTAGTTACGACCACACCTGGCAGGAGCTGTTGGCTCCTGGTGAGGCAGAGGAGCTGCAATGGTTCCCCCGTGGCCTCAGGGGTGCTCCAGCGAGGGCTCGGGAACCTCCTGAGGGGATGGTGAGAGCTCGGGCGAGGGGGAACCATGGGAGATGGCTCCCCTTGCAAAGCTCACAGGGAGCAGCCGGTCTCGGTACCACGCTGGGTGGCGAGCTGGACTGTAGCAGTAACCCGGAGCAGCTGGCTGGAGCAGTGGAGATGGGCGGATCTGGGGCAGTGAGCTAAAGGGTAGCAATAACCCCGGAGAAACCACTCTCTGTAACACGCACAACCATTCTCACCGACTGCGGAGCTGAAAAGGGCAGAGAGCAGCCCCCACCCCCAACACCTCTTGCGGTATTACCCGCAACTCCCAAGAGCAACCCCCCAGCCCAAGAGCTCCATCCCCAGCCAAAACTCCGGAACTCTCGTTCCCCTGGCTGAGCCATTACCGCGGTATGTGAGAGTGCACGGCCATTTCTTTTGTTTCTTAATTACTCCTGGGTAATTAAGGATGAGGATTACCCATCATCCTCTTGACAGCAGAAATCAGTAATTGTCTCTCTGCCTGTTGTCTCCTGGACAACAAATGGGAAGAAAATTCCAAGAAAGAAGGAAGGAAGGAAGGAAGGAACCTAACCCCCAACATCAAGATAGCCTAAGACTTGGGGAGGACTCCCTACAAAATAGGGTTTTATGCATTTGTAATGCAAGATTTAGACAGCATCCCTGAAGTCTCACAGAAACAACTCTTCTTCTCGGGAAAATTTTAATGGCTTTGCTCATATATTCCTAGTACAACCCTTAATGGTGTTCCACACTTTCATTTGTTCATGTAGTATTCCTCTCACCACTCACCTGAGAGAGTTCATTATTTTATTGCCAAATAATGACCTAATCAACACATTTTCTTAAATAAAATTTTCCTTGGCTGCATAACAATAAGCCTTCCTTGCTAACATGTTATCCTTACATACCACACACTGAACTAGAGAGGCACCTGCATTCCTCTAAGCTAATATACTGTAGTTTCCACTCTACAAAATCTGAATGAATACATCTGGGGTTTTATCATACTACATTAGCATTACATCAGGTTATCTTATTTCTTTTCATTAATCTCACAGAAAGAGAAAGCAGCCCGTTCAGTGTTCAAGGAGATTTGGGCTTACTTTCCTTCCTAATTTACTCCCTGATGCAGATAGGTATTTTAAGATTTGATTTCTTAAGCAATAAGTTATTTGGGCAAAATTTAACCTACAGTAAACTTAAAACCTTGTCCATCTGCTTTACGTTTTGGTAAAAAGGATGTATTAAATATATTTCCTTTCATAATTAAATTTTGCCAATGTCCTCAAGAAAGTGCATAATGAAATTGCCTATCTATATTTTATTCAAAGTAAAGTTGTAGCACCTAATTTTAATGAATCCATTAGGATTTCTTCTATTTTAGGGATTTGAAAAGCAGCAGACGTGTAGCATACTGAGTAAAGCTTATTTGTCTGTTATGAAAATTTAATTTTGTAAGGACTCTATAAAAAGAACTTTATGATGTTTTCATGTTCCAAATACCTAAGTAAAAAGTAATTCTCTTTAAAGTTGACCCTTGGGTTAATCATGTATCATAGCCACTTTTTATTTCAGTGTCATAAAATTCTTGTCAAAAGGATGATTTCATGTGTTATTAAATGGAAGAGAATGCAAAGAAGGCATTCTAAGAAAATGACTTTATTCACCATGGCTTTCGGGCTGCTACACCTCAGTTTCCAAACTGCTGCATGCTGTATGCGCAAAGTTCAAATGTACAAAGAAATTACAAGAATGAGGTATAGCTTCTAAAAAAGAAAGTGAATATGATAAATTGAAAAATTGACATTGACATTTTTAACTTGTTATAAGATATCACAAAATAAGACAATTATAAACAACAATGGCTCCAAATACTTATTCCTAAAGCCTGAACAATTTAAGGAATCTAAATTATATTATGGGTACACTTGTCAGAAAGAAAGTTTTAGAGCAGTGTTTCAAAAATTTGTTTAAAAATAAATTAGAGTCAAGATCCAGTATAGCATGTCATCTGTCACTTACTATGACACTTTAATCTGTTTGATGACAGCAAGTTTTTTAGAGGCAGGTGCTGTAAAAACATAAACCAAAATGGTTCCAGACCTAAATGCAAAAGGCAGCCCTGCTTCCTTCTGTACTTACAGAGAAAGTGCCAGGAAAGCTAAATCAAACCACTCTAAGTCAAAACTCCTTGGGAAAAAATGCAAGTAGGCTTGGGTAAAGACAGAGATAGTCAGACATTTCTACTATATATTTGAATCAACTGAAAATTAGTGTTTGTATATGAAACTTTATTTTTTGCATGATCTGTAACCTTATCAGTGTTGCTGAAAAAAAGATGTAAAAATACTTATTTGCTATGCAGCGCTAGTGTAGACCAAAAGGATTACAGGATTTACAGGTGAAGACACCTTCTTGATCTACCCCACTGTTCTCTAAAAATTCTGCTCCCTGAAAAAGATAATATCAAATTCAATCTATATGTACGGTGGTCTTTGCTCTAAGGGCAGAGTATGGGCTCACAGTCAACTCAGTGTCCACCAAGGCCCACAGGTCCTTCTCTGCAAAGCTGTTCTCCAGTTTTCCTGCAGTGCTGAGGTCAACAGTATAAATGGTAACCAGAATTATTGGTAAATTTATGCCCATTAAAACTATTTTTATAGGAGCTAATAATTCAAATATTTCTCTTTAAATTATACTCTCACAAACAATATAGTTCACAGGGAGGAAGGAGAAATCACACAGTCAGAACAGAGCTACATAAAGTGGTTTTTTCCTTTTAAGTTTGTTAAAAACCAGGAGCAAAATTACAATGCAGAACTCTAAGACTCAACTATTTCATTTCTGAAATAGTGTTAGACTGCATTATTGTCTTATTCTTCTTTAACAGGACAAATTGCCTGTCCAGAGCCACATTTTCTAAGTCATGAATCTTTGTGGTGGATTTTCTCTCAAGTGAATTAAAAAAAGCAGTGAGCTGGGGGTCATGACAGGAGAGGATGTTATGTAGTTTGCATGAGGGAGCCAGAGCTAACATTGCAGGAAGAAAGAAGTTGGCTCTGCTTTCTCTCTGTTGACTGCATTGGCAGGCAGGTCTGTTAGCTCGGGGGGAATGAGGATTACCCATCATCCGCTTGACAGCAGAAATCAGTAATTGTCTCTCTGTCTGCAGCAACACAGGAAATTGAACATGGCCCTGCAACTCAAGAAAACAGAAAAAAATGGCATCTTCAAAATACTTGAGGATTAGAAACATTTCCAAGCGAAGTGGCTCTACAATGTGTTAAAGCGCTATTGCAAGTTCAATAAGGGCTTTAGAAGTTCAAAACTGAACTTCTGTTAGGAGCTATGTAGTATGAAATATTCATTCTGCTGGATAGAAAAAATTGGGAAGGGAAAAAGAAAAATGCAGGGGAAAGGGGGAAAAAAAAAGCATTTTAGCTCTGTCTGTTTTTATAAGTTTTAAATGAGCCAGACTTTCAGATATTTTAAATATATATTCTGAAACAAAGCTACAATCCTAAAGTGCAGTTAAAAAAGAAGATGAGGAGAGAGATAATTCTGATTACTGTTTTGTTTACACCTTGGCTACAGTTTCAGGATCCATAATCATAAATCTGAAGTAAAAGCCAAACACATCTATTTGAGTGTGTGGAGCAAAGTATCTGAGAGCAGATACCAAATCTCATCAAATACTAATACTCATCCATGGATAAAACTGATTTCTAGTCTGATTCACAGTATACCCAGGCTTGACTTTAATATCACCTATTATATATAATATCACTAATTATATATAATATCACTAATTAATAGGGGATAGGGATTTTTTTCAGGCACTTCCAAGAAACCCTTTAAGCAACAGCCAGAATTAAATATTTGTGGTTGTTTATTCTCTCCACAATTAACTGCATGTAAGATTTTTATTGTCTTACTCTCCAATTCTGAGAGAGCCACATGACCTGTTCTTTCTCCTTCCCTTTTCTAGATGTAAGAAAACAGTTTTTCTTAGACATAGCTCCTGACATTTGGAGCTGGTGATAAATTTTAAACAAGCTACAAAAACTTCCCTTGTGTTGTTTAAATAAGCGCATAAGAAAATGACTACAAGGCAGCTGTTAGTTTATTTGATTTGTTGCAACTAAGAAAAAAAAGTGTGGTTTGTTCTTATAACTCAATTCGGCTGCATACATCCAGGCAATTTAATGCTCTGACTAGTCAGAGCTTTCACAGTTATTGCAAATTTTATT
Source organism: Ptilonorhynchus violaceus (assembly GCA_013397565.1). Taxonomy (NCBI): domain Eukaryota; kingdom Metazoa; phylum Chordata; class Aves; order Passeriformes; family Ptilonorhynchidae; genus Ptilonorhynchus; species Ptilonorhynchus violaceus. The sequence continues at coordinate 39,879 of VZRJ01001056.1, read as the reverse complement.
TGTGCAGTAGATCAGACTTTGTATGTACCATTTGCCAGAGGGAAACAAAAGAATGGGTTATAGATTCTTCCAAATGTTTGCTAGGTCACAGTGTATATTATATATGTTTATGGGTATATTTTCTAGAAATATTTTAGATGCCAGGTAAGGAACAGCATTTCCATGCATGGAAAACAACATTTTCCGGAGTTTTACTATCCATCACTCTAAGGCTGCTATTAGTGGCATCCAAACCCCAGTGCTTCTATTGATAAGAGGATCTTGTTTTAAATTTCAGCCTAAAAGAACAAGTTCCTTTATAGAAGACAGAAACAGAATCTGAAAAATATCCCTGTCATCAGAAAGTTTCTGTTAAAATGTTATTAGCACAGGTCTTCCTTTCCAAATGCTGTTTTTAAATCTCAGAAGTAATTAGTGAGCCATGCAAGCTTGATGGAAAAACGTGATAGATACGGCAGGTAAAATAATGTTCTCCTGATATCTCACTGGGTCAACAAGTAGGTGACATACTTGGTTTCTTGTTCTAAAGTGACTAGGAACTGCTGACAAAGGATGATCTGTGACAGAAACAATTAATTACATAATAGAAATTCATGAATAAGATAAGTTAAACAAAACAAAACCCGGGGTATGATACTCTGGAAATTAGGCACACCAAGAAAAAAAGTCTTTCTTGACCTTTAAAGACAGACGAATGGCTTTGCAAGGTCCAACATTACTGAGGTTTACAGTTCCCCTAATTCCCCCTGTTACCTGCAGCCCTCCTCAGCGTGCTGAGGCCATCAGCATGACTGCAGGTAAATTCACAGGACACAGAGAGCACATCAAGAACTGGGGACTTGTTGCTTCAGTGAGAGAAGAGGCTCAGGCTGCCCCAAGCCGGGCACAGCCAGTTCCAGTGGCCCCAGCGCAGCCCCCTCAACCCTTCAGCACCTCAGTTCCACCAGCCAAAACCCAGTAGAGAAATGCAGTCTATTCTCACATGTACCTCCACTCATGAAAGTCTGTGAATAAAGATACCAAAAGCAGGTGTTCTTTTGCCTATTTTTCTCAGAAATCTGGCACTGAAATTCTGTCATCCCCTCTTAGGATGTCAAAGTTGAAAATCCAGAGATAAATATAATACAGAATTGCAATATTATCATGCTAATGGATCAATTAATGAGTACCACAGGTTAATAAGGCTAATTATTACTACATTATGATATTTAGCATTGCTGTTTTAGGAGAAGCTTCATTGGTGAAACCTACTGTGAATTTCTCTTGGTTCACATTTCATCACAGGGAAGAAAATGTCAAGGAATGGTCAATGCAGTAACACAACTGAAATCAACAAGAAAGGTGACCTACAAGCAGAAAGAGAATACAATCAGGTAAAGACCCTGAGACAGAATAGTACTGAGCAGAACATGTTGCTCATTTTCTGGAGGAGAAAAGGTGTTGTTTCTTTTAAACACAGTGTCATTGCTTGTTAATCCTGATCATCATGGGATCCTTTTTCTTAAAAGCAAACAGCAGTAGTGAAAATCTAAATACAGCTCCACCTTTGCAAGCTGTTTAAATTTCAGACCTTTTTTCCCAAATATTTGTCACAGTGCTTGGGACATTTAAGAACTGCTATTTTAACAGAAGCAGCAGGAATTTTAGAAATTCTAAATTCTACCAGTGGGAATGCTGCCAAGATGAAAAACAAATTCTTAAGATGTATTAAGATTTACAAATACACCTACATTTATTGATGTATTCTATAAAGCCCTTGAGCTTTCTGTGTATCCAGACAAATCCACAAGTTTCATATCTCTGCAAGGTTTAAAAATCAAACTGTGATGAAGTAAAATGGAAGTAATGGTTTGAGAGGCTTCTGCAGATTAAAATTCCAGGAATATAAAAGTATAGTATAGGAGAATATACCTTCTAGGGAAGTGAAACAACTCACCTATGGTGAAGTACTTGCTTCTCTACAGCATGGGGTCTTACTAGTAAAAACGAAAAATGCCAGAACCACAAAAGGGATTCTAGGACAAATAAATAATAAATTTGCTGTAAGTAAATAATGCACTGAAAGGAAAAGTATTGAACTGGAGAAAATCACACCAGCTGAATAATTCAGTAGCTTGTTTGAAGATTGATGCTACCTACTGTTTTCCCTAACAGCTCTGCCAAAATAATGGGCAAGTAGTAATTACACGCAAGTGAGAAATCACTGACATGGGCGAAGATCAGAGCAGTATGAGAATTAAAGGACATTGAGGAGAGGAGTAAGGCATGCTGAACATTCAATTTTATGAAGTGCAAAGCTTTTGGTTAACAGATTAGTATAAAGGGACTTACAAACAGTAACCTTCTCAATAAGAAATAACTGAAGAGGAGATGGATTTGCATGTATTGGTTAGCCAAGGATAATTATAAGCTACCAGAATAAAGTAGTCATGAGAAAAGCAAATACCCTGCTAGAATGTATCAAGTGAAGTTTTGCTGGTAGAGATGGGGGTGTATTCACAGCCACAATCAAGGCTCTTTAGTTTTTCTGAAGGTTGACTTCTTTTGTTAATGCTCTCAGGCATATGGTGGGAATCTTGGCAGTCCTGTGCAGGGCCAGGAGTTGGATGTCGATGATCCTTGTGTTCCCCTTCCAACTCAGGATATTCTATGATTCACTATGGCAGATAATTTCCAAGAAATTTCAGCATACAACAAACCAAATGAAATATTCCTTGCCTTTTCTCAAGGTGAAAAGAGCATAATTCACCGTGATTTTATAAAAATACACAAATATATTTAACATATAGCTACTTAGCTTTGGAAAGACAGGAAAAAATTACTGCCCTGTGTTGCAGGAAGCAGTGACATGCTTTAGGTCAAGCAAAAACCCACACGCACAGTTTTGCAGGCACATTTCTCTTATCTGCCCTCCTCTAATCTTTTAGCTGAGTTCTGCTGTGGTAATTTACTAGTATTTTTGTCATAGCGTAAATAAAATTCACAAATGCTACAGTTCTGTGAGAGCCGCCCTTTGTGATGTGCATTAAGAGCTTCTGAAACAAAACTATGTAATAAAACATGACGTGGTTCAGAGATACATCACAATTTTTTCTCAGAGTAAACACTTTTCAGCCATGTCATTACAATGTAAAAGTCCTATTTAGAGAGCCAAGTTTTGAGCAGTTTCAGGCTTACTTACCACCTTGACTTGTTAGTCAAAAGTCATTTTTTCTATTCAGGCTCAGAACACCTGTTATCTGCTCCCCAGGTCTTATAACTTTTATAAACTTCATGAACAAGGATGCCCTCTACTCCATAAAGTCATGGCTAATTTCAGATCCTGGGTTAAAAATATATGGTCCCACTTAACATTATTAAATATTGCACATAATCTCATATTACCATAGAGACAACATGACTGGAACACCATCTTTCTACTTGCTTCCCTGCAATTTTTAATTCAGCATATGCCTGATGACAGCTCGAGGCCTTGACACAGTTTAGTTTACAGGGGCCACACTACAGCTTAGAGCAGCAGTTCCCAAAACTGCTCAGTGCTCTTTCCTCTTGCCACCTTCTCACCTCACTGTCCTCCACTCTTGTCTTTCAACCACTGCTTGTTCCTACCTTTACCAGAGACTGAAGCTGTTCCCTGCTTACTGCCTACATCATCCCTGTCTTCTCATGCTCCTCCTCAAATCATAACTCACTTTATCTCCCAGAACAATCTCATGACTGAGAAGTGCTTATGCTATATAAACTTTTATATACTCACATAAAAATTACATACATTATTCAAACAATTAGTGACTTTAAACCACTTTCCACAACAGAACAAATTGCCCTTAATTATATTACAGAAGAGAAAAAAGGAAAAAACTAATAAACCCCCAAAATTGGCAGAGCTAATAACTACTATACTTTTATTCATCTGTTTATAAAAAGGACATGATGTTCTTCTGGGCACTTCTACACTAGGATAAGAGAATCTTTTCAAATAAAATAAGTATTTCTCTGTTCCATATAAAAGGCAAATATTCTAAGAACAGATATATGTACAATTTCTCATGCATGTAACATTTTTTAAAGCCATTACTACATACACCACGCTGTATTTGATGCATGAATATTAAAAATCCATAAAGGCAGAAAAAAATATTTTCAGCATAAGCCTAGTTCTACAGCTTTTAACAGATCACATAAAATGACTATCCATTAATAAAGGTAGAATGTAATACAATGTATGCAGCAGCACTGTTACACATTTTAGGACAGCCCAGAGTCACTTCACGAGTAAGTGGAAAAAGCACCAACTAAATAAAATCTAAAAAGAAGTTGCATTAAAATTTTCAAGTGGCTGATTGAACGTAAACATTTTCCAACAGAATACATGAAAATGTCCTGCAGCTACAAAAAGGACAACCTGCTCAAAAACACTGCTCTCTCTGATGAGAGGCCTGGAAGAAATTATTTCTACTTTTCATATTTCAAAAGAAAAATGCATTAGATCAGCAGCAGGACTCTGAAAACTGCCTCCTATACCATTTTAAGCCAGCTTGTCTCAGCATGCATCCAGGAAGCAGAAAGGCTATTAACTTACAGCTTAATTTGCAAGGTCTTGGTTTAGCAAGGTGTTCGGCAGGAAAAGAGGAGCTCCCAAATAGTAGGGTTTGTATTGAATAAGACTGCATCATTAATAAATTGACATCTTGTTCATTTCTCTTTTTGGACAGCTGAATAAAATTTGCTTCTCATAGGTGCTGAGCTGACAGACTGAACATCAAATCCATGGTGTTAGAGAATATATTCAGTGCCCGTAGCTCAGTGTGCAGCTGCAGTGTGAGCTACAGGTTGAGCTCTGAAGGGCCAGGAGCCCGCGCCCAAGGCAGGAGGTCACAACCAGACGACCCTTTGCATAATAAAGGGCCCGGGCACCTCTGGTCCAGCCAGAGGACCAGACACGGCAGGAGGTGATGACTCCAGACTTTCCCATACTTAAACTGTGAGGGTATAAAAGCCACGGTGTTCCTTTGTTTGGAGTCCCTCCTTGGCAGCACACAGCTCAAGGTATTATTTTGTTATTGCTCCAAGATTTAATTATTTTGAGGATCTGGATATCAGAGACACTGCTAGGGGAAACCTGGGGTTGAGCCAGTGAGGAAACGTGGTCTGACTGTGAGCGTAGGGTGTGTAGCTGCAAAGGGGCTCCCATGCCAATGATCTAAGAACAAAATCCCATTGTTGGCCTTCATGTTCACCTTCCAGCTTATAAACCACACCAAACAAACTGCTGCTATGCACTTTCCTTTTGAGGGCTAGGCACCTTCCTTCCAAGCTGGATGTACCGTCACCTTGTTTCGCTTTCACAGAACCCGGTTTCAAACCATCAAACCTTGGGCAGCTGCTCCCATACAACAGGGCTAAGAACAGAGGCCCACCAATGGCAGTCACCTTCCCCTTCATAGCCTGTATTCTGCACTCTTCCCAGTGTGTTCTTCACTTTTTCCCTCGGCTTTATATGTGCCCCAATACCCTTTCAGTCTCACACGGTGTAAAGTGTCCGTCTACCTCTCACTCAGAGAAATGGCTCAGGACAAAAGCAGTTGCTGCACCAGTCCTTCTGTCTCCAAGCTTTCCAACAGACCACCACAACCTGGACCTATGCAAGACCAAAAGTGTGTTAAAGAGCAGACCCTCACAGTATGTGTGCAGTTTCCAGCTTGTTAAGAGGACAGCTAGTGGCGCCTGTTTATGGTGCAAATGGAAGTTTTCAAATATCTGGACTGAGGCTGTGCACCTTCCTTCCCAGATCTATGGATTGTCCCATTTTTTGCCTCTCGCAGAGCCTAGCTTCTAACATTAAAACACATCCAGCTGCTGCCTCAGTTCCAGTTCAGGCGATGCCAGAGTGGCTCCTGGATGGTCAGACAGGGAAGTCTACTTAACAATGGGAAACGAACAGTACTGACAAACTTCTGTATCATCCAGATACACACTCAAATTAGTAGGATCATAGTTGTAACAGAAAACTTCGCTGACACCAGCTCAGTTAGTGATCTGCCTTGCAGCACCATACCACTTAGGCTTTAGTGATGTCAAGGAAACTTTCCTGAATGACCATTCAGGAGCCATTCCTGGAGTCCGACTTGCACCATCCCAGATTTACTGCTGGAACCGAAGCACCTTCACAGCAGGCAGCTCCAGTGAGCAGCTCCAGTTCCCTGCTTGATTCCCAGTACACACAGTCATACAAGTTTCCCTCACTGGTTCAGTCCCAGATTTCCTGTAGCAGAGTCAGAGAGGTCTGGTTCCTCTTAGTAATTTAATTGTGGTGCAGTAACATGATTACAAGTCAGGCTGGGTGCCTCTGGGCTTTTGTACCCTTACAGTCTGTGCACACGTTCCTCAAACACACTTCATGCCCCTTACACATGCCTTGTGTTCCAATGGCAATTTGGGGCCTGGGATCTTCTCAGAATCACAGAATCACAGAATTAATTAGGTTTGAAAAGACCTTTGAGATCACCAAGTCCAACCTATGACCTAACACCACCTTGTCAACTAGACCATGGTACTAAATGCCACATACAGTCTTTTATTAAACACTTCCAGGGACAGTGACTCCACCACCTCCCTGGGCAGCCCATTCCAACGCACAATCAATCCTTCTGTGAAGAATTATTTTCCTAACATCCAGTGTAAACTTCCCCTGATGCAGGTTAAGACTGTGTCCTCTTATCCTGTTGCTGGTTGCCTGGGAGAAGAGACCAACACCCATCTGACTACAACCTCCCTTCAAGTAGTTATAGAGAGTGATAAGGTCTCCCCTGAGCCTTCTTTTCTCCAGGCTAAACAACCGCAGCTCCCTCAGTCACTCCTCATAGGACTTGTGTTCCAGACCCTTCACCAGCCTTATTGCCCTTCTCTGGATGCGTTTCAGCATCTTGGCATCCTTCCTACATTGAGGGGCCCAGAACTGGACACAGCACTCAAAGTGCCAAAATCATCTTCACTGGCTGAAGGCCAAGAGTATCTCATTGTCTGTCATTACAAGTGGATATAGAATAAATACCGGCATTTGAAAATTAAAACTGTATTCCTACTTCTATGAATGTTAGCACGGCTAGACAAAGTAGGAGCAATAAGGACTTCCCTTCAAACTTTACTACCCACTAACGCACTACGTGTTTCTGAAAATACTTCATCTGTTAATTTTTATTAGTTATGATTATGAGCAAATGACTGACTTTGCTGAATGAAAGCCGTCTGCAGTTCCTTGTAGTAACCCCAGCAGATGTTTGCATCCCCCAGGTTTCATTTCATTCTGTATCATTAAAGCTATTTCATCCCCTTTACTACCATAATTCCACAATTCAATAATGAAGAACAGACAAACTTTCTGTGTTTAAGGCTTGGGGAAAATTTATATTAAACCATTTAAAAATAATCTAAGCTAGATATTTCCATATGTTGAAGCATAGATATGAAAAATGGACTGCAGTTTTAAACTAATGGAAGCCTGCCTTACTCCTGAAAATTAGCATTTTCCAGCAAGTCTGTTATAGCGCCACAGAAAACTAATGACAGAGTGAATGACACTAAGTTTAAAATAACACTGTAAAACAAGGGCACTTAGTTCTCAGAGAAGATGTATCCAAAAAGAACACTGAGTTACATTCAAAAGTGCATGATCCATCAACTGCCAGAAAGAGCTGCAAAGCTCCAGCCTTTTGCTGTGGAACTCATTTATCTCAGAAACTGTCTTTACCGTTGACCTGGGAAAACAACCTTTCTCTCTCTCCCATTTCTGAATTCACCAAGAAAATCTCTGAAATGCTTTACCACTTTTTAGGACAGGAGTCAAAGATCAGCAGTAATGATTTACTCATAAAGGTCAGCAAAAGACATTTTACCTCCAAGAAATTACCCTAGTAAGCTGGGAGACGAGAGCATTAAAATATCTTATGATGGGATTAATTAATGATTCGTCATGCATCTCCACTGCGTGATACAATATAGGACAGTTCAGCTACGAGGCAAGTTTAGCACAGAGGCTTAGAGATTTCAGAGCACTTATCAATGCTCCTCCAGCTGCACAGCTCAGAGGAGATTATCAGGACAATCATCTGCACAGCTCAGAGGAGATTATCAGGACAATCATATCACAGGTGTCCTCTCTGTCCTCCCAGCAGTAAGATGTCTCAGATATTGTGGTGTGCAGATCTGGTGTTTTTGCGCAGTCACGGTGCGTAAGCACCAGGACTTCCAGGACAAACCTGGCGGGTACTGACCAAGATGTCAAAAATACTATGCAAGCTGCAAACTAGTGCTGAGACATTCCATCAGGGAAGGGTAATTGTATACCCAAGAGATTCAGAGGAACATGGCAATTCTGCAGACCTCTGAGTTTTCCAAGCAGAAACAGGATTATCAAGTATTTTCTAGTTGTTTAACAGACTTGGCAAAAACTGCTCACAATAATAATTGGCTATCAAGATAAAAGAATGGCACTATGTAGTGTGCTTGCCACCCACAAAATAAAAGAGAAGTTCAAGAAGTGGCACAGTCAAAACATTTGTACTAGCAAAAGATTTTGTTCTGTCCCTGCTTTTTGTAAGTCCCTCTACTTCACCATCACCACGTGCCATCTGTCTGGATCTGATCTGGCAGATCTCTGCTCCCATGGCAATTACCATCCTTTTACAAAAGCTATCAGCAGTGCTCAAGATGTTCCTTTTATTCAGCATCACCAGCTGGCTGCTTTATATCTCCTCAAGAAGAAAACCTATTGTCCTGGTTCCAGCCAGGACAGGGTTAATTTTTGCAATAGGCAGGAGGGGGCATATCTAGGACCAGGAGGTTTTTCTATACCACTTCACCTCATTGCCAGGAACGGGAGAAGGGGTCCCTTCCAGGTCGTGGCTGAGGGTGCTATCCAGTATTGCCTGTTGTTGGGGGTTTTCCATGTCAATTGTTCCTTTCTTGTACCTTCTGTCATTAGTATTGTTGCTGTTGCTGTTCGTTTTCTTATCTCATTGCTGTTTCCAGTAAATTGTTCTTATCTCAAGCCGTGATCTTTGCCTTTTGTGCCTCCAATTCTCCTCTCCAGCTGCCACAGGGGGGAGGGGCAGCAAGCAGCCTATGGTTTTAGTGGGAGCATTAAATTGGAGGATACCATTCCTAAACCACAACACCTATGAATTCGGGGTTTTTTTCCACACATTGTGTTCACGGTAACAATAAGCTGGTATCACTTTAGGGCTGGACTATGGAAGGCAGACAAGAAGTTCTGGGTCTTGCTCATAGACTAACTCAGCTGCAGTAAATGCTGGGAAGCGAGCTGGTGGTAGCTCTAAAAAGAGAAGGGCAGACACCTGTGAACCCACAGGTTCCAGATTTTCTAATCCTGATTTAACAGAGTCCAAAACAGAAGTGCCGGAGTGCAGGAACTCATGGTAAATGCAGGCTGGTAGCACATTGCCCATGCAGGGGACACACAATGAAGTCTCAATGTCGAGGGGGCATGCTGTCTGTAGGCTTTGCTCCATTACTCTGAAAGAGATCAAGTCCTCATGCTTCTTAATCACAAAGTTTGAGTGATTCCACCCAAAGATGCTGAAACAACTGGCTAGAGTAACTCTTACCTCACTGCAAAGGCAAAAAAACCCAACTCAAAACAAGAAGAAACAACATGAAATAAAAACTTCTAACAGCAGAGGAGCAGTTGTAACTAATTTTGAAATGGATTATTGCATTTCAGTGTATTTACTTTTCCATTGTTCTTTTGCTTCCTTTCTTTATTAAAACACTCTCTCTTCATCTACTTCATCATTTGCAAATGAGCACGAGTAGAAATACTGGGGACTGGAGAACTTAGCTAATTTTTCCATCTCTCATGGATCAGAATTTGATTCATTAGTGGCCTCTGAAATTTACAGTTGTCCCTTTCAACTACCTGGAATTAGAGTTCCATGAATGGAAGTCTGAATGTGAGAATTCAGGCTTAGACTGGAGGTGGTTTTTTTTTCTTTCACATGTGTAAGTCTTAAAAAGACAAAATCATATTTTAATGTAATGTATTAAAATACAAGCACACCTTTCTTCTCCACCCTCCATTAAGAAATATGAGGCCTGCCAGGGAGTGTTTTCTTCTTTTTAGCCCATATATAATATTTCTCATTTGAGTACAAATGCTCTATGTGTAGTGTTACATTCAACTGTCTTTCATAGATCATGCTCAATAAAAATTAGATGTGTTAGGTTGCAAGTGAATCTATACTTGCCATTAATATTAATTGGTTTTGGTATGTGTAAAGCTAGTTAAAGGATTACACTTTTCTTACCATAATTAGACCACTCTATGATATTTCAGCCACCAATGTGTTCTATCACTGTCTCTGACTACACTGAATTTTCAAGAAAACAAGTTATCTGCTAGTAATAGAAAAAATGGAAAAGTATCTTGAAAACATTTTTAATATTTTCATTAGCTTGTGCTTTGAAAAAAAAAGCAATTCACTCTTCGTTAAAAAATAGCAATTTCAATGTTAAGGTAGGAAATTCATTGAAATACCTTATTTTCTGCACCAAATCTATGTGGTTGAATATACATTTCCCAATATCATCACCTGCATGATACGAAAAATTCTTTCCACATAGATTCTCTATAACTTTAGAGTCCAGTTTAATTTGGATGACTAAGGAGTCCCAATTCCATCTGCCTCAGCAACATAGAGAAATCAGCTAGTATTATGACCATTTTTACTGCTGCTGTCTTTTAAGACTCTAACCAGTGTTTTCATGCAGCATTGCAGGCTCCTTGTGCGCTGAGCATATTTCCTCCAGGCTGTAACATAAGGATGCAGAAAGTTTGTTTTGTTCCTTCATTCTGGAACAGGTTTTGGCAGTAGCTTTAGTTTTTGAAATAGTATTTCAAGTGTACAAAAGCTGATCAATGTGCCTCTCTTCAACCGTATGTTTTGAAAACTAACAATCAGTGGACATTTTGAGTAACAGAAATCCTGCAGTTGTATAAGAAAGTGTTACAACACTTACATTACTATACAGCCTACACAATCTATGAGTTATGTTGCTCAAGCATTTGTTATAAACAGAATCCCAAACTGCACATTTTTACTGGTCTTTCTGAGCTCAGAACATTCATGGGGATTACTCTTGGATCAATTGTATGAAGTGGACTTCTTCTGCCTCCATTATTTTCCTCAGTCTGTAATATAAAGTTAATCAGTGTTTGGCAGGAAGCCATTTCTGTGGCCAGAAAAACAGTGTTTTGAATCTCTCCCTTTCCAACAGTGAAACTTAACATCTTTACAATTTTTTAAACAGAAGGTAAAAATAACAAATAAAAGAATGAATGAAACTCAGGTGTTTACACACACATACAGAGCGTTTCTTCATGCCATGGCTGATAGATTCATGGAGCACCTTGCCAAAGAGCATCATAGATGTTAATGTTTATGTGAGCTCAAAAGAGGTCAGACAAGTTCTCTGAAGAGAAAGATCTTCGAAAGCTACTAATAAAAAATAAACAACATTCATCTCAGGAAATCACTGGACCTGAGACTGCATTGTATCACCAGCATTTGCCTGTTTCATTATTGCTCTAGGTGTCTACCACAGTCAGACAGAATGCAGCACTGGATCTGGTCTCACACAAGCACTGTGATTTGAAACACTGACTGAAAAAGTAACTATGACATTCATATAAGGCTAGGATTTCAGTGCCCAAATCCTAGGCTTCAAGCTAGTTTTTCCACATCTGCAGGAAATGACTGCAAGAGTACTGTCAATTCTGGGACAAGTCTCGCTCTCCCCTTTGAGTTAGGAAAATTACCCCTAGGCTAAGAAGCCACCCATTAGCTGAAGCAGAATTACTTTCCCTCATAATGTTCCAGTTTCATTGAAAAGTTCCTGTTCAAGTCTAATGACAATACAACACTAAAGTGTAGTGGATAATGCATGACTCTGTATAGCAATTAGAAAGCCCATATTTAAGTTTATTCTGTTTATATTTGTTTTTCTTCTAGTATAAATTATAAGTAATTGACATTTTCATTCAATAGACTGAGTTATTGTATTTTGCATATTACCTATGCCTTGGAATTATCTTGGTTCAAGAATAAGAACCGTCTGACAAGTCAGTCTCAAAAATTCTCTTTGTTTCAGACAATTCCTTATAGTATAGTATGTAGCTTCTACTTCTAAACAGAGTTAAAATGAAAAAGTAATTCTAAGATCAACAACTTCCTAAAGTGTAAGAGTTATTAGACAGGAGTTGATACATAAGATTCTCACTGGGTGTGTGCCTAATTATTAAAAACAAAATAAAAAAAAAACCCTAAAAAAGCTTTTAAACCAAAAAAAAGCCTGTTTACACTGATTGCTAATGAACACTGAAGCCATATTTGTTCTTTTGACATGCTTTTTTTTAACAATTAAAGTAGGATGAATTTCATGTTGCTTTATTATTTCCATATTACAGGAAATACTATTATTTGCATCCTGGTATTGGTTTTGTTCCATCCCACTTCAACTTCATTCAAACAGAAACATGATGAGCTTGTCCTTTAGTCATCTCACTTTGTTATAGAAAGGCAAAAATAGTTTTAAAAAGCTATACTAAATGTGGACTGCTTGAGAATTAACTTACATCATTTGGGGGGAAAAAAAAAAAGCCTTAAGATGATATCCCACCACTTGCTATCACCTCAAATCTGAAACAGAAAAGAATTGCTCAGCACATATTGCAAAGACAAGTGAGAGAAGATGAAAGGAAGGGGACCTTTCTTCTTTAGCAGATGAAAAAGATGTTTAAGACTCAGTTCATGATAAGCATTATCTCAGGTCTAGTGTCTGCAAAATGTCAATCACAGACAACATTCACTTGATCCACTGTATATTCTCAGCAACAACTGAGCTGAATTATGTAGTTGCAGACCTTGGGATACACAGTCTTAATTTTGCATTTGAGTACTCTTTACTCTTACTTTGTTTGTATTGTTTTAAATACATGTATTAAGATCTGTTTGCTTCCAGCTTCCTTTGACTGAATCTTACACTGCGTAACACCTAGAAATCCCAGTTATAGAACATTCTTCAGATTTGTTAATGTCTGCAGGAGCAATTTGAATTACCAAAATGTGGAGTGCAGGGCAGAAATCGGTAATAAACTGGTAGCCTGGATAGAAATGCACTCCTCAAAAGGAGATGGAGGAAATGCAATGGAAAGCACTTGGCTTTGATTTTGGTAGTTTGATTTTTATGCACAACACAACTAAAATCGATTATGAAAACTGGAGGAGATCAGTAGTAAAAAGAAAAGAGGCATTCCTTCGCTTGGGTATGCTGGTGAGGTAGATGGCCAAAGAGGTGATGGGGTGCAACAAGTCCAAGAGATACAGCATGGATCTGGAAGCTGAAATTCATGTGGAGAAAGAAACAATCTGTTGAATTGGCAGGAAGGTCCCAGCCAGGCCTTTGAAAAGTCCAAAAAATAATTTTTTGAGACGAAGGGTAACGAAGTCTGAGATACTGAATTGGCAGGAAGCAAATTCTTTCTTGGAAGAACAAAGTGGGCATGCAGTATACCAGCTCTCATTTAATAAATTTGGCTTTCAGAAGTTCCTTTTCTTTGACATCTCAATATAATAGTTCAGATAAAATGAACTTAAAGATCAGACCAGCTTTTAGCAGGTAAATCTTGGATTTCTTTACTATGCAGTTTATTCCAGTCCACAAACAAACCCTTGATGCTTGGCTTTGAACACAGATTAGTTGTTTTGAGCCTCAAATTGGGGTCAGACTGCTTATCTGCTAGAGCAGGAAAGTACAAGGGTCTTGCATACTTATGTACTATCTTTGCCTCCTTCTGACATGGTCATAACAGGCAGTTGACTGTAGTCCAAGGCATCAGAGTCCAACAGAATAGGAGCAGTACAATGGGGGTTACCTGCTGGGACACACTTGAACAAGACTGCTCCATTTGTTTTTTATTAATATGAAATTAAATCACTTCTCCAGAGACATTTGAAGATGAACTCTAGAAGAAAAATAAAATGGTATTTGGGATGGGAAATTATGGTTTCCTCAGGACTGATTTTAAAGGCAGTGAGCAATACTATGGTTTGGCACTGTGTATCTAGAAAATACACTGATGAAGGGCATGAACATCATGGCTAAGAGTTTGAGTGCTCACAAATGCTTCATGGACAATGATCAAGAGGGTCATGATTCCTTTGCTCAAGCACTATCTTCAGGCAAAATAAACAAGGCATCTAACCAGGGCTCTAACAAAGACATCTTCTTTGTCCTTGGGAAATGTGGTGGGTTTCACTAGTCCTTTTACTTGTGTACTCACATCTGCTAGCAGTTTTAATTCTCACTTTTTAAAACTCCCCAACTACTCAGTACAAAAAAGCTTAATGACATCTGCATGTACTTTAAGAAACAGTTGGGGTAACTTTGGTACTTGGATTACAGTACATCAAATTACCTATAGTTTTTAGGATGATCCAACAAAGCAAACAAGTTTGGCTTTGGAAGAAGAGGTGATTATAAATCAAGACATTTATTCACTCATTTATGTTTGTTTCTTCACAGCAAATAAATTACTTCATTCAGCAAGTAATTCACTACACAAAAGCTTCCTTCTCCAACTTAAAAACATATCTTTCACCAAAACCACCCTAAATTTCAAGCGAAGTAATGAAGTTCACAAATTATCCCTATAAAGACTAACACCAAGCAACTTCTTAGAGACTAAAGTTGATGTCTTAGTTTTTCCACCCAAACACTTATCAGTAAATGCTTGTTTTGGATCAAATGCATCAAAACATACACGTAACTTTGTGCTTTTAAAGAGGAGGACAGGATATGAACAAAATCATATCATGATGTAAGACATTTAGATGCACCTTAAAACAAAAACTACAGTGAAACGTTTTAAGTGCAGAAAACATTTAAATTAAGTCTATCTGAAGTACCAGCTGAAGTGCACAACTTAAGGCACCACAGAACATCTACAGTTGAACTGAATCTCTAAGTTCATAGAATGGCTTAGATTGGAAGGGACCTTAAAGATCACCTAGTTCTAAACCATGGGCAGAGATGCCACTCACTGGACCAACTCACAACAACTGGAGGTTGCTCAATGCCCCACCCAATCTCGCCTTGAATATTTCCAAGGATGGGACATCTACAGCATTCCTGGGCAAACTGTTTCAGTGCTTCACCACCCTCATAGTAAAGAATTTCTTCCTAACATGTAATCTAAACCTGCCCTCTTTCAGTTTTGAGTCGTTGTCCCTTGTCCTGTCTCTGTCTGACCACTTAAAAAGTCTGTCTCCCTCCTTTTTATAAGCCCCCTTCAAGTACTGTAATGTTGCTACAATGTCTTCCTGGAGCCTTCTCTTCTCCAGGCTGAACAACCCCAATTCTCTCAGCCTGTCTTCACAGAACATGTACTCCAGCCCTCTGATCATCTTTGTGGCCTTCCCGGACCTGCTGTAAGAGGTCCATGCCTTTCTTGTGCTGGAGCTGGACAAGTGCTCCAGGTGGAATCTCACAAGGGCGGAGTAGAGAGGGAGAATCTGCCCTGCTGGCCACACTGCTTTGGATGCAGCCCAGGATGCAGTTGGCTTTCTGGGCTGTGAGCGTTCATGTCCAGTTTTCCATACATGATAACACCCAAGTCCTGATCTGCAGGGCTGCTGTCTATGCCTTCTTCTCCCAGCCTGTATTTAATAATAATAATAATTGCAGATTATTTATTGGAAGCAGGACAGACAGCAAATAATACCTATTGTCAAGAAAGCAGTTCACATAGTTTTAAAAATTCATTATAGTGTTTATTATAATCTTATTCATTGTAGTCTTTTATCAAAAAGTTCATTATAGTCTTATTAACTTACAAATAGTAAGAATTTTAACTCAGATGCCAATAGCTGGAAATGAATAATTAAAATTTTCAACATTTTTCTTTGGCACCTCTAAAAATGTTCCAGTGGTGCCTTGGATCACTGTAAAGTGAACATAAGCCAACAGCAATATTTTGCTTTTCTTATCTATTTTTCACAAGAAACCATTCATCCATGTGCAGTTGTATACCAGCAAGTTGATGGTCAAAGATATTTATTAAAGTAGAAAGAAATAACAGGATCCCTTCTGAGAAGCAGAGCTAAATCCTGACAGTGATGGGGGGGAAGGGGGTGAGCAATCTTTTTATAGCTGGTAGTCAAAACTCTTGGCTTTTGGAGCAGTATCTATGTGGGAATTTACAAGAGAAATTAGTTGCCAAGTGATTCATCCCCATGCCTATGTTTAATTAAAGGTAACATAACCAAAGACACAAAAAATTTAATACAAGTATTTTACCTTTTTTTTATTTCACCAAAGAAAGAATGAAAAGGCAAGAATGTCAATTATCCATCATAATTTAAAAAAATAATCTGGGGAAAAGGAAAACTACAAAGCAGAGTGACAAGACGATACTAGAAGGGTTCTGTTTGGAGTTGTCACCTTCTAATAAAACAAATGAGTACATAACCAAATATGCAAAATGTGACAGTCATTAGTGTTATGATTACTGATTTGGAAAGGAATCTGGATCAGGTAAAGTCTTTGCACCTCCGACTAGGAAGTTATAGTGTGGTGTTTTTGAACACAAAGCACACCCAAAACACTAAATTGCTAATTTTAATTAAGTTGGTTAACAAATTTTTGGGAAAAGCAAGACCTCAAAAGGTTACAATGACTGAAGCATGCAGACATTTTTAAGCAGCATTGTGTGTCTCATGATAATACTGGGATAGCAAACTACTATAACACACCGATATCTGTATTATAGTCCTTTATATGCAAGGTTACATTAAAGTAAGGATGTCATGCTACATTTAAACGTTTTGGAAACTCCTACATTGTTAAAAAAACCTTGGCCTCATGCATTTGAAAACTAATTCACAGACTTGACAGCTGTTTACAACTGCACATTAGCCTATCTCTCTACAAGACTAGAAATAGGTTATGTGTGTGTATGTTTAGTTACATTAAACTGGGAAATCCTGAAGTGTACAAATCTGCAATACAGCTAGATGAAATACTCCTCTCTGCTAAGAAGAAAAAACACCTTGCTTTTTTCCTACCAGATTTAAATATATGTATTATGTATTTACAGCATGTTTCTACCTTACTAAGGAAGATTTACACAAATAAGTGGTTGAAGAGATAAGGACACATAGATTAGACTTCACAAGTAAATTCGTTTTTCTTCCATCTTTAAATACATTCATACACCATATAGGAAACATAAATTTCTTTTATTTTTTCAGCTTAGCTGGAGTCTCAGAGGAATGTTTTCACTCTGTCAGGGAGGTACATCAATAACTCACTAGAGTAGTGCAAAAAAAAATTAGTTCTGTCTACATCTGTCTTTAGGTGTAAAGCACTGAAATATCGGTCGTGATGCTACAGCACTTGCTCTGCATGGTAACTGTTAAAGATATAGCTTCCTGATGGGCAGTAAAGAGCACAAAAGAAATATTTCATCCATTATTGGTGTCCATGCATTTTAAAAACAACATGCATTTGCTATTACCATAATAATGGTAACATCTTTATGCTCTGTATCCAGCTTTTCACAGGGGAATTGAAATGTAATAACATGTCAGCAGAATATCATGGACAAATATTGCTGAAGAATCACCTCCATTCAGGAAGTCACAACATGCTGCTCAAACAAGTTACCGTGGGACAGCCTCATATGCATCTTCACAGGGCATTAGCTATTGAAATAAATAGCTAATATTTATTAATATGACTAAATATTGAAATTAGCCCCTCAAATAAATGTCTGTAAACTTGCAGTTTTATTTGATGCAGGCACCAGGGAGTGCTGCTGCCAGCACAGAGGGCACATACATAGCAAAGTACCTTCCAATGCCTAAGCTCAGCAGAAACACATATCACACCAGATACAAAATTCACACCAGAAACAAGTACCCTATGGGATTTGACACCAGCAACATGACTGGGAAAATCTCCTCAGATCAAAAAAGTGCACTGAAGGAGCAGTAGTGTGTTCAAGCACTCCTTACCTCCTGTAGATGGAGTTGCTTCAGCTATCGCAGATAAGAAAACGACCTGGAGGAGAAGCTTTCATCCATCTCTGACAAGCTACTTGGTTCTTCCCAATTCTATTAATTTTACTTTGACTGTACCGGGTTTCTCACTCAAGCCTTCTTGTTTCCTTATGGTTACCAAACCTCTTCAAGTTGTGCTTTCCAGTTTTTGGACACTGAATAGAAACATGGCCTTAAAATCACCTGAAGAAACAAACTTCTGTGAATCTCTTTCTTCTGCTTCCCTATGGAAGTTAAACCTTTCTAAACACACTTTAAGTAAGGACAGTACTGCTAGTCAAAAGGAAAAACAAAACCTATGCATAAAGATAGATTATTTTATAAGTTTTACAGTATATATGGACGTTTCATTTTGTATTTCTCATATGCATTTTCAATATTCCTTTATTTACTGGAAGACAGCAAAGAGAATAGAGTTCTCAGGAGCCATGTGCTAAATTTTCATTCTGGTTGTTCAACACCTCCGTGCTCTAAAATTTTATTACCATGTACAGAAAGAAATATTTCCCCCTTTTGCACTACTGTCATACTTACTGCCACTGCTATGTCCCCTGGTTACAGCGGGGATGGAGTCAATTTTCTTCCTATTAACCCTAACCCTAAACTTTAACCCCTAAGACTAACCTACAGTGCTGTGTTTCGGATTCAGTATGAGATTGATGTTGATAACACACTGAAGGTTCAGGTGCTGCTCAGTAGAATTTACCCTGAGCCAGGCGTTTTTCAGGTTCCTGTGCTTTGTCAGTGAGGAGCTGCACAAGGACCTGAGAGGGAGCATGGCCAGGACAGCTGACCCAAACCGGCCAAAGGGATATTCCAGACCACAGAACTTCATGTCCAGTATATAAACTGGGGGAAGTTGGCTTGGAGGGGTTGATCACCGCTGGGAGATGGGCTGGGCATCAGTCAGTGGGTGGGTGGTGAGCAATGGTACTGTGCATCACTTGTTTCTCTTCAGTTTTATTTCTCTGTCTCTTTTTAATTACAGTTATTGTTGGTGGCAGTGGTATTATTACTATTAGTAGTATTATTAGTAGTAGTATATTTTACTTTATTTCAACTATTAAAGTCTTATCTCAATCCATGCATTTCACCTTTTTTCCAAATCTCCTACCCAGCCTGGTAATGAGGGGAGGCAGTGAGCTTCCAGCTGTGTGGTACTCAGTCACTGGCTGGGGTTAAAACACAACAAAGTCGTTTCTGTCACTACATGTCTTGGCAGTTAACATTATTGAAGCCTTCAGAAATTACTTCTGTTTTGCAGGCCTAGATGCCTATGATAGAGAGGACAAAGAATCAATCTAACCAGGAAAAAAATAAATTATTGGAAATATTGCAGGAAAATTTTTGTTTATAGTGTTTACAGCACATCAGTTTGCAGAGGCTGGCTTGAATTAAGAACTTACTTAGAAATATTTCCTGGATGAAGCGAAGAAAGCACAGTTTAAGGTGACACTCTGAAGATCAGTAGCTTAAATGTAGGATGTTACAAAAAAGGGAATTTAGAGCTTGTAATATTCAATTGATCAAACAAGACAGGCTGCTAAATATAAAAAAACTAGTGATGATGTTACAAAGAAAGATATGCTGTGAAGAAGAGCTTGTCTTCCTATCATATGTGAAAAACATTCCTACAGGCAGATCTCACAGTGTTCTTTTAGGCTTGGATATTAAAATCTTATTCTTTTCTCTTAGAATTTATGTGCTTTTCAGATGCATAGATTGAGCTATTTTCATCCATTCCCAGCAGGGTAGTAAATTTGTTAACACAGCAGGAGGGATGGAGAAAAAACAAACAAACCCAGAAAACCAGAAGCACCTTTAAAAATAAACAATATTTATTTGTCCTAATAATGCCAGTGTAGTTGCAATAAAATGCATTAGAGGAAGTACAACAAACGGAAAAATAGATAATATGATATCCTTTTTCTCATTAAATCCTGGAGGTCACTGTCAAGGTTTTCAGCCATATTCTGATCCATGTTTTATCTGCTTGTCAACTCTCTTCAAGTTAACAGCTCAGTGAGGAACCACACATAACTACACTCAGCCCAGACCTATAAAACAAGAAAACAATGTTTATATTCTGCTGCTTTTCCTCGTCTCAGTCCTGATACCAGCTTTTTTGAAATGAAAGAAGTCACAGGATCAAAGGGAGAGACTCCAACCTCACCCTCCCTGACAGGGGAGCACCCAAGATGGTCAGCAGCTAATGCATCAGCAGAATAACATCCAAGAGAGGCTGGGAAACAGGAGATGCACAATGTCATCCTGCTCACGGGCTCTGCACTGCTAGAAAGGTTGACCAGAGCAGAGCTTTTTGAAAATGATTTCTCGTGAAATTTTTCATCATCTTGAAGTTGCTTCTGTTTTAGAGGACTGAGATTGAGTCTTCTTCTTCAATCACCACACTATATTTTTTATTTAAGGAAGTCAAAAGGTTTGGAGTTTTTTTTAATAGGAGATCAATAGTAATAGTTATCAAAACGAAGTTCTAGGAAGAGTATATTGTTCCAAAAAACCCCAACACTTTCTCTACCAGAAAACAAAGTACTGCTACAATGAGACAAGTGACCCAGGCAGAGAACCACAGAGCTGCATGTTCCCCCCTTCCCCACCATCATAATTGCTTCTCAAACCAGCCATCTCTTACCTTCAGCAGAAGCAATAAACTCAGCTTTAAATTGTTGCATTGCATCATCATAGCCAGAAACTTTGCTGTTAGTGGCATCAACATAGGAGATGTTTAGGCAGATCAAATGCAGGCCGAGTACAGACTGCTTCTCAATAACTCAAAGCAAATCTCTTGAGAATGGAGCTATGAAGGAGAGGCCTGCACTACCCGTTGTTTTGATTCTCATGGAGAGTGGACAGCCATAGCAACTACCAAACTTGGAAAAATGCTATTTTCAAGCATATTCTCTTCCCCATCTAGGCCTGCACTGTGTGCTCTAACATAATCTGAGATCAGGTTTTTCGGTGGAATACCACCTTCTCTTGAAGTAACTTAACCACAATACACCCTATCAAAAATCAACTGTAGATTTTTATAAACTACACAGCAGTTGCATAGTAATGAGATCCACCCTATATTCCTGATGAAAAAGTATTGCTTAACTAGCCGCCTGGTTAATTTTCTGAAAGTTTTATCTCCATATACACCTTCCCTAACAGGGTACAGGGACAGTATATCACTGACTTCTCAGGATAACTGAAAAGGCAAGACATGATGGCAAACAAAAGAGTTCCAGCTAACCAATTTGAACATATCTATTTTCATGGGGGGAGAAAACTCAGGTGTAAGCATTCAAAAGAGATGGTAAAAGGTATTGAATAAATTAAACAATTGCAGCCTCAACTGAGGAGTAAGAGAAAATAACACAAAATTTTGGCAAAAAGTTGACATAAAAGAATTTTTAATCCCAGATCTGAAATTCAACAGTGGTTCTTTCTGGAGACAATTCTCTTTCTGATGTGAAATATACTCCTTGCAATTGATGCTGAGGACTTGCTGATAAACTCAATGGGCTACCAAGCTTTGGGGATTTTGAAGGTGTCCCAGGCTGTTGAAATGGGACAATATAAGAAAATGGCTGTAAGATGTGTATGAGTCCTGTCCGAGAGCTGCAAACTCTGAAAATCCCACCCACAGAGCAGATGAGACATTAAGACCAAAGTTCAGCTCTGAATCCCAGAAGACCTAAGCAGTTCCATGTGAGAGAAAAATGCTTTTGGATTCTGTACTAAATCCAAAATTTTCAGTGCTACAAAATTTCCATGACAGATCTTTCCCAGCTGCCCAGCTCTCGAAGCAGGAAGGACTGAAGCAAGCTAAGAGGCCAGCTCCCAAGGGAGCCTGGAAAATCTTTGCTCAGATATAGAGAAATTATACATACAATGCATATTTTGAACCTAGACTGTCTTTCATCAAACAAATCATAAAAATGTAAAACACTAAGATTCCTTCAAAAGTTTTGATATTGGAAAGGTATTTCCTTCAAACTTTTGTAAAAACCTCAGAAAAAGATTTCCAACATGCAACCAGAATAAAATACCTCTTGACTGAAATGAAAAGCTACAATAAATTTTTCCAGCAAATTCAAATTCTAAGAAACTGAGTGGAGAGCAGATACTAATTTTACTGTTTAGGAAGAAAAGGAAGGCAGGTTCTCTAGAATACTTGGCTTGTTTCTTCTAAGAAAATAAGTAATAAAGTAGAGCACAGAAATTATCTTATATAGATTCAAGAGGGAATCTCATTGAGAGAAGAGGACGAATGCCACTTCACAAAGCACAGTTCAGCATGGTTTCTATATGGACTAAGAAGATGATTTTTGTTTTTAAAAACAATCCAAGAAAAAAAATCTGTAAGGGTGAAACAGGAGAGCCAAAGCCTCCTATAGACTTTAAGCTGCAGTGCAAAAAACTCCAGTCTTGCTCAGGAACACATGCAAAGGACATTCCCAAGATACTTCGCACTGGAGTAATTTGGAGATCTTGCTCAGAAACTTGTGGCAATCAAGGAGAAAGGTGTGGGAAAACACAGGCCACTCTTTTCAGCATATTTCAGAGCAGGAAATGTCTGTAAAGAAAAGGACATGGTTGTAGCAGCAAGAAAATAACTCTTCACTTAAGCAATATCACAAACTGTGCAAAGAAAGATTCTTCATATGTAGGCCTGCATGCTCAACAATGCTTTTCTCAAGCTTGGCATGACCAATCCCTTCAGAAGATTTATTTTGACAAAGATTAATCACAGCCATGACACGATCCTTAAACACAATCTTATTAAAAAAAAAAAAAAAGAAAAAAGAAAAAAATTATTCAATTGTAGATTCCTAATCCTGAATGGCTAAATACTGAAGGCCATGTAGTCCATCAAGTGCACTCTATTATAGTACCTTAAAGAAAAAGAGCAAAGAAACTTCTTTTAAAAAATATCTTGAAAGGTAAAAAAATGCAATTATTAAAATTTTTTTAAGAAAGCTGGAAGTCTCTTGGATGTGTAATATTCATAAGTTCTGTTCTTTGGTATGCTGCACTGATGCCCTTTACATTCTTCATCTGACTGATTGTGGGAGGGCTTCCTATTGTGTGAAATGTCACAGGCCAGATTTTTCTCCTTGTTCTTTCCTGTGCATTCTTCTTTAACTCCAAGATATTTTCCAAATCACATTTTTAAATTGGTAATACCTGATGAAGTTAACCAAATATCTAAGTTTAGTTAAAGGCTTTTTCAAAGCAAAAAACTGATTTGGATATTTCCTTTCTGGGGGGCAAATTGTGCCAATCTGCAGTTCAATAAATCATGTGTCTGAGTCTCACTCAAGCCATCAGGCATGTGAGAACATGCTCAAGAAATAAACACAAGCCTCTGTCCAGCTGAGTTGGGGCAGTGTTACTTTATTTCTGCTGACTTGCCTGTGTCCTCGTGCAACTGGAGATCCTTGCAGGGGTGAAAGCTCAGTGTCTGAAGAGAAGCAAACACCTTCATCTCTCTTTCTCAAGTGACAAAATATAATCCAGTGGCTAAGCAACAGGAATTTAGAAAAAAGCAGGAAAGCAACTTTTTGCTCTGTGGAGGACTTTATATACCAACATTTTCAAAGACATAGAAAGGACAAATTTGCAGAGGTGTTTATGGGAGAGATTCAGCTTGACTATTCCCAGGCATACAGTGCTTCTGGGCATTGCCTAGAGCATCCCAGACACCCACATGGGCTGGCAAGGGTACATGACAAAAGACTCCTTTGGAGTCGCAGCCATAGGCCACACAGTCTGCTCCACAGTGCCTCAGGTAACACCAGGTATCTTGAACAGTTGGGGTCTGACTTTTTGCAGCCTGGTGCTGACCATGCCATTCTGGATTCCTAAATGAGATGGAGATTCTGCCTTAGAAACAAAGAGAGAAATGTCTTAGACAGGAATGACAATAACCTCATCCCTGAATGGGAATCTTGCTAAAGCTAACCATAGAGTCATAGAAATATTTAAAAAGAAATATTGAAAAAGACCTCTAAGGTCATTGAGTCCAACCATTTACCTAACCAAGTCCACTACTAAACCATGTTCCTAAGTGCAAACTCTACATGCCTCTTAAATATCTCCGGGGATGGTGACTCAATTCCTTGGGCAGCACAGTTCCAGTGCTTCACAATGCTTTCGGTGAAGAAACGTTTCCCAATATCCAATCTAAACCTCTCCTGGTGCAACTCGAGGCCATTTCTTCCCATCCTATCACTGGTTACCTGGGAGAAGAGACCAGCCTCCACCTGGCTCCTTTCAGTTACTTGTAGAAAGCAATAAAAGTTCCCCCTGAACCTTGTTTTCTCCAGGCTAAATACCCCCAGCTCCCTCAGCTGGTCCTCATCCAACTTGTGCTCCAGACCCTTCACCAGATTTGTTGCTCTTCTCTGGACACACTCCAGCACCTCAATGTCTTTCTTGTAGTGAGGGGCCAAAACTGAGCACAGGATTCAAGGTGCAGCCTCACCAGTGCTGAGTACTGGGGGCAGAACTTCCCTAGTCCTGCTAGCAGAGCCGAATTGTGTGTGCATGTGTTGAATTTGGTCCTCTCCTGGCACCTAGTTCAGCAGTAGTAGCTAAGTGTGTGGGAATCCATAGAGCTCTGCTAAAGATCAGTGCCCCTGGTTTCTGCCTTAAAAGTCACATATGTTCACCTAAAAAATGCAGCTGGGTGAGAGTGGGTAATAGCAACTCCTCCCTTGCACAGATATCCACTGTGGAACACAACTACAATCAAAACCCAGGGTTTGGAAGAACTTACACTCCCTTTCTTCTCATGATCTCTTACCCTCTGAAGCCTGAGAAACCTTCACTTCTTTCCCAAGCAAAGCTGCAGCCCTGGGCAGCAGCACTCCTGCCCAGGCTGAGGTCTTGGTATGCAGCATGCTCCCCAGGCAAGTGTAAAGGTTACAGAGGGAACTGAACCTGGGTCTCTCACATCCTTTAACTTGCAAGTTTTTTTACAAAAAGTATTATCTTTACTTCCTCCCCTATTGTTTTGAAAAAAAAGAGGGGAGGGAGCAGAGGGAAGCACCTGCATCTTGTTCAGGAGAATGCTTTTTGCCTGTGTTCCTCAAGTGACGTTTGCCAAGGAATACCATTTCTAAATCTAGATCAGACTTGGGCATGAACTAGGCAAGGAGCAGCTCCCTTTGGTCCCAATCAAGCCTCTGCAAAAACCCAGAATAACAACTTCTCACTTACAGAGAATACAAAATACAAGCAGGATATTTCTTGCAAGAAGGGGAGATTTTCATGATCATATTTTGTGATTCAAATACAACACAGATGCATAGATGCTTTCTGTGTGACTTTTACTGGAAGCTGTGAAAACAGCTAACTGGGCTATGTGCTTATCTCATGTGAATGACTAACATTTATCAAACACCTGTCTGCATCTTTCAGCAATTAAATCAGTTAGTCTGTCTGTCTATCTTTATTTAAAGAGAAGAAGGAGTAAGAACATAACTATGCATCCCTATGTTACTGCATTGACCCAAGGAGACATATATTAAACATTTTAAAAAGCCATATAAATAATATGAAGAGTGGATGAAATTTATTTCCACATAGAGGACAATCATTCTATTAAAAATATTATTATTTAATGATAATGTTAGAAACTCAGTTTTAATTGTTTATGCTTTCAATCAATAATTGGATAAATTAGTCAAGATTCATTAAATTTCTGATAGACATTTTACCACAGAAAATACCAATTAGGTTCTTAGTTGAAATAGTCTTCAACTGTAACAAGAACTTTCTTATACCATCAGTTATAAAATGAAACATTTAAGTCCTAGCTTCAATCAGCAGCCAAAGAAAATGCATGAAGTAGGAAGGACTGCTATGATCACACTTCAAAAAGTGTCGCTCATGCCCTCTAACTTCTCCTGAATTTACAAGCTTTTATTACACAGGAGCACAAGCTGTTCCACCCAGGCCTCTTTGCTGTCATCTTCATCTCAGTCCCCGGCTGGAAACTGCCCAGCTCTTGCTTTCCTGCAAGCTCACTAGACCCATCTGAGCTAAATCTACTTTGACCAATCTCAGTTTAATACAGCAGAATGATAATTTAAATACTGTTATCACTGTGCTCCAAGAAGCTAATGGGTAAAGACTGACAGTTTATAGCTCACCTGAATGCTTGGATTTTTTTGTGTGCGTGTGTTAAAGAGAGATCTAGTAACTGAAGATATTTGGAAGGTCTTTGCTCCATCTGAAAATAAACCTCTGCTCCCTCTGAAATTAAATCTGCATCTTCTCAGGTGTTGAAGTAAAAAGGTAGGCATGATACTAGGAATTAGGTAAGACTGTCTAGGTGCACATACAGTGAAGAGTGTCAGATTTTAAGAGTTCTGAACAAAGTGTATTTAGGTGAGAACTTGTAAATACTGTGGCTATTAAGAGCTAATATTTGTCTGATAAAAACCTAATGTTGCCCTAGGGTGTAATGTAGGCCAAAATTCCCTATCTCCCTCCTCCATGCCACTGTTAATTAGGACATAATAATTGAAGTAAAACTAATTTATTAACAATTAAAATAAAATAAAACCAAGCATTGTTTAAAGAACTAGAGAAATAATATAGTACCATTCTTTTCTATGACTAAAACTACAAATAAGAAACCCAGCTATGCAGGCAATTAACATCCTTCAAGTATAGAACCAAATGCTTAACAGTACTGTGAGCAATAGAAAAAAAAAAGACCTTATAAACAGATAAAATAGAACTGCAAGATTCTGACACTACAAATGATACTAACATGCCTTTAAGAATAAATACTACTAAAACACTTCTCTTGATCAAATAGCAATACATGTAGAACAAAAATATGTGCCTGGAAAGACAAAATTTGCTTGTAAAGGGATAAAGTTCCTGTGTTGCTTGTAATATATTACTAAGAAATTAGCTCCAACTAACAACAGTATGTAATTTGTTACATGAACTGTAAAACCTGCAGAAGTCTCACCAGTGTTTCAAAGGACTGATAAATCATACTCTGAGTTGAAGATGAAAAATATATGCAAGGTTTGCCTTTGTTACCAGCATTTCTAGATGTTATTTTAGGTACACAGTCATAAGAAACAACTTAAATCCACAGATGGACATCTACTGTTTGTCATGGACTGAAAAATAATGCAAAATGCCTGAGGACAGACCTTTAAACAGGAAATATAATAAAAGTCAGCTTAGAAACCCTGTATAGTTTAAAGAAACTGCATATGTGTGGATAGAAGATGTACCTACTTGGACAGTGGTAACAGATATAGCAGTCTACCTGGTTTAAGGTACTATGAAGGTAATGAGTGATCTAAGCATCTCAGCACAGAGTGAGGAAGATGACAGTTGAGATAATAGATGAGAGTTGAAAGAATTTAGAACTCATTGAGGACCAAATTCTCAATCATTTATTCACTACAGCAAGGACAAAATGGCCACTATTATGCTTACTTGGTGTCCAGTACCTTCAGTCTGGCCTTGTATTACAGTGTAAACATAACCTTAAACCCTACAGAAAACCTTAGTTTGAGGCCTTTGGTGTCTGTGACAGCTGTTATCACTGACAACATACTCAAGCTAATAGTGCCACTGACCAACAGAGACTGGAGAGGCTGCCTTTGCCTCGGGCAGAGCTGGCCTGAGCCCAGCAGTGCAGGTATCTTGTGTTTCTTCAAAGCCGAAATCAGAGCCTCATCTCCTGGACTCCAGAAAAAAAGTGAGCCTAGACGCACACATGTTCCCTTTCTAGCCTGTTTCTAGAAGGTATTAATAAACAGCATCCCTTCCTTTCTTCAGCTGAAGCCTACAGTTTCCCAGGAGCAGAGGGTGGGCAGTGAGCTCCTCTCTCAGCTGAAAAGCAGTAAGCAGCAGCTTGGGTCTGTCCAAGAAATGCAGCTTCTATCTCAGCCAGGATTTCTCAGTCTCAGCTTGATTCTGTCCAAACTGGACATTGTTGTGAATAAGGATTCACTACTAAATAAAGAGCTCCAAAGGTTACAACCTCAGCTTAGGGTTCCACGGTCCCACATCTGGGGTTTCACTGTGGGTAAACAGTGAGTTGAGTTTGGATCAAACCTGAGCTCTGACATACCACAGAGTTTTCTCTCAGCTGTGAGTTGTCCCCAAAAGACCATTCCCCGAAGGCACAAATAGCTGTAGTATAGCAGTACCTGCAGTAGTTCCTTTGCAAGGGAGCGCAGGCAATCACTCCACTGGCTGCTGGAGAGGGTCACCTTAGAGAGCCCTTCTGCAGAATCCAGAATTTCTTCCACCCTATTCCTAAGGAGATGATTAGATCAAGAATATGTATCTTTATACTGCAGGGAATCTGTCATAAAGCAGTTTCAGAGGCAGGCAGGAGCTAGTCCATTATATCTCAACTCCCAAAACAACAGAACACTCTTTCTTTCCCAGGGGCGTGGGGAAAGCAAAGAGTGTGGAAGCCAAAAAGGCAAGAATTACAAGTCACCAGAGACTATATACAGAAGACAGCATGCCCTGGGACAAGTCCTTCCTGCATGACTATAAGCATTGATTATTGTCTGCAATTCTGGGAACATCAGTCTGGGACACATGTTTTTCAACAATTTGCTCCATAGAAGCCACTGTCACAAGAAGTACGTAATTTAAAACTTTTTACACTACACTGGGTGGCACAAATGAGAAACCACTGAATGTAATGAGAAAAACATGCCAGCTCTTACTGAAGCCTGTCGTTTGGCTCCAAGTCAGGTTGCAGGGGAATCAGATGAAGTAAAAACAGGAGTCTGAGGATGAGAAACTCAGGACATCTATGGCACCCACAAATAAGAAAATACTGCAGCTTGCTCCTTGCACACCAGCAATAACCACAGTTTTTTCTCTTGTCTGACCGAGGCCCAATTTCAAACCAAGCCATTCTTATTCCTCATTAGCAGTGAATTCAGCAGGAAAGTTAAAATGCGTATATTCTTGTTATTTCCTCCCGAGTGCAACAATAAAGACCTTTGCCTCCCTTCTACTCTTATTTACCACCTTATTCCATTATTTCATGCTGTGATAAGAGCTTCCTTGTGCCCTGGGTTAGTTATATATTCTATTACCACCCACAAAAGCTGGATAAATTTCATAATTGCACATCTGGGAGTCCTTATCTCAACTGAGATAAGCACTCTGGCCGACAGCAAGCACTACCCATCCTGATTATCTGATCTCAGCTAACAGCCCATTAGCACCACCCAGCTTGAATAATAGCCCAATCTTGGATCATCTCTGAGAACCCTGGGGATCATCTCTGAGAACCCTGCATCCAAGCTCTTTACCAAAGCAACCAATAGAACATCGGGAATATCCTCTTCTATTGTGAAAGTCCCCGCCCCTGGGGGAGGTGCCAGCCAAGAAACACAGCATGAAACAAGGGTTTGGGATGGGAGAAAGCACCCTCGACCCGACGGGACTCCACTCTTGGGACTCTACTCTCGACGGGACTCCACTCCTTGGAATGGGACTCAGCTACTCCACTCCACCACCAGGACTGGGCTACCAGGCCTTTCTGCAGGACCAGTGCCTAACTGGACAACACAGCTACCACCCTGGTCAACAGGGGGTCAGGTTGTACTGTGACTCTGTCAGTTTTTATTAAGCCGGTGTTTTCTGTATTACTGCATTTATTTTAACCCTTTTTTATTAAAATTGTAATTTTGACCTAAAATCTCTGGAGGTATTTTGTGTGGGGTTAATTTCCCCTGCTGGTTTACAGTCAAACTAGCACACCTTGTTAGGTGGCTTTACTTCAAGTTTCCCTTTTCCTTCTTTCTACTATTACTTCTCACTCCTCATTATTCATGTGTCTCCTGAGGTCAAAAAAGAAAGACAATTCCCAAGTTAGAAAATTCCACATGATTTCTGTTAAACCTTTATTCTGTTAAATTACTCTCATCTTTCCCTCTTTCCACATTTCTCAAAGCCTTGACATAGGTATCTATCATTTTGCATAGTATCCTATCCAGGCCTATCACGTTGCACAGATATTTTCCAGCATGACCTCTTTTTTTTATTATGACCTTCTCATTATTAATTTTTTATCTCAGACCACCTGTGAAGACCCTGATTCATCCTCTTATTGTTCTCTGATTATTCAGCTGTTTTCCACCCTGCAGATAGCTCTTTACCACTGATTTAAAGCAAACTGTTAGTACATCTAACACCCATTAATCCAGTGCTTCATATTTCACAGTTTCACTCACTTTTCAAACTGTTCTGTAATGGTAATTGTCTTTCTTTCATTTTCACTCTGTGGGTGTTCCCCAGAATTCTTCTGTCACTTCCCCACTCTTTTTCTCTTCAACCGTGGCAACCAGCATTTTAATCTCCATTCATAGTACATGTTATCATTTGTCAGATGACAAACCATTGTATTCCTCTTCATTTTTTTCTCCTTGTATATCTTTGATTTTATATTTGCCTTTTTTCCCCCCTTGTTTTCCCATGGATGAAAAAATGGTTACCATAATTTTATTTACCTTAAAGCATATATTTTCATAGCATATTGCTATATGGCACAGAAAAACCTGATCTACCTCTGAACAAGACAGCTCAGGACCTGGGAGAACAGTAGATATGTAAATGCAGCTATATTGTTCCTGATACCCAGCTTACCTTACTAAGGGCAAGCTACATGTCTACAAAGTGTTGCACCACGTATCTATCTATATATCTCATATCATATATATGATGTAGATGTAAGATGTAGATATCTTGTTCCAGGCTTATCAAATCCCTCCTCTGGCTCATGTTTCATCACTGGTGACAGCTGTAGGTAACGTATCCAGCTAAACTGCCTACTAAGGTGATTGTTGTAGGGCAGTGGAACAGAAATTTACACTATTCCTGGATTAAATACTTCCCACAAGCCTCAAACAAGTGATTTACTTGATGGACCCTGTTGTGGTTCCTCATTTTTAGTGAGAGATTCACATTAACTAGAATGTTAGTAAGGAAGGATGAGATCATGAACAGTTTAAACATCAGACAGCTGAAAAGACCTTGGTAAACTAATGTGGTCATTCCTAACTTGATCTTTCTCCTGTGAAACTTAATCCCTGTTCAGTTTGGTAGTTAAGGAGACCACACTTTTCAGGCAGGTTTCATGCTTTGTTACAGTAAATTGCTGTCTGTAGAGTCTGATCTCACATGTTTAGCTATGCTTTAGCCATGCTAGCAACACCAGTTTCCTTCCAGCTTTGCCTTGTTCTTTTCTTAACTATTGTCCAAAACATCTGTGTGATCTCTCAGCACAATATTTTTGCCTTCCTGTTTACCTTTTTCACACTTGTTCTCAGCCTGTTTGTAAGGATTAATTATTCCCATGCTATTTGAAATCACTTCCCAAGGGCAAAAATTAGCTCAGAGAAACAGGAGCAGGAGCTTCATCAGGAGCTTTTATTTAACTAATGCTAAAAAAAATTGTGCAAATTCTTTTGCCTTTTATGTTTTAATAGAGTATTCGTAATTCAGCTAATTCTTAAGACAAGATTAAATTGCCACAGATAATTATTTATTGTTATTTACAGTCAAAATATCATATGCAGAAATCTCAATTACACTTAGGAGTCATTTAATAAATTTATCATATACATTATGCACGTACAATTAATAGTACACTGACAGCCAACATAACTATTGACTCTGAGTGTTAATTACCAGGTTGAAATGATACAGATACAACTTTCACGGGGAGAAAGTCCGAATCAAAACTCTAATTTGGTGTTTGTGGAATATACAGTGCACGTGGTTTTACATGTTTTCGACAAAGAATATTTTCTGAGATTCCCACATTATCCAGTTCTTTCATGTATAGAATTTTCGTTGTCAAATGGATTGAAACTATTTTCCTACATTGCAAGGAGAAAAAAAACCAGCGGAACAAAAGCAAAATCTACATGGATAAGGAGAAGATCAACATCCTTAAATATCATTTTAGTATAAAACAAAGGTCTGACAAAGAAAAATTAAGTCAAAAAGCACCCGTGGTTTTTTCAGGGTGGTGGGACTGAACTAAATACAATATACAATTCTAGCTTTCCTGATGTTCACTTTGCCTCATAGCTGGCTAATACATCCTTGCAGAGTCAGCCAACTTTCTCCCCATACTCCCTTCACTGTTCACTTTGTAAAATAGGGGTAATGCTAATTACTTACATAATAGAGCTAACAGGGATGCTGATGTGAATGTTTTATGCTGACAATATTTTGACCCAAGCACTACATTAAATACTATAATCAGTACAACTGCCAATCTCTTCACTAAGAATATTTCTGTGCCTTTTCAGAAAGACAGATGTCTATCGGGTCATACACACAATGCATACATCAGACGAAAGTCCTGGCAGGCTGGTGAAGTTTCCACTGACTGGGAAAAAAGAATATAACACGCAAACACACATAAATGAGGACTCAGAAAACTATAGGCTGGTCTCTCAGTGTTTGGTGAGATCACGGAGCAGATCCTCCTGAAAATTATGCTAAAGCACATGGAAAACAGAGATTGGTTACAGCCAACATATCTCCATCAAGGGCAAACCATGCCTGGCAAATTTTGTGACCTTCTACGATGGGATTACAGTATTGGTAGATAAGGGGGAGTGACTGATGTCATCTACCTGGACTTGTGCAAAGCATTCAGTGCTGTTGCACACAACATCCTTGGCTCTAAAACAGAGAGACATGGATTTGATGGGTGGAGCACTCAGTGGATAAGGAGTTGGCTGGCTCATCACGCTCAATTCCTGTCAATGACTCAATGTCTGGGTGGAGACCAATAATGAGTGCTGTCCCTCAGGGGTCTGTATTGGGACCAGTATAGTTTAACATCTTTGTCAGGGATATGGACAGTGGGATTGAGTGCACCCTCAGCAAATTTGCTGGTGACACTAAGCTGAGTGGTGTTGTTGATACTCCAGAGGGAAGGGATACCATCCAGAGGGACCTTGTCAGGCTTGAGAGGCCTGTGAAACCTCGTGAAGTTCAAGAATGTCATGTGTAAAGTCCTGCATCTGTGTCAGGACAATCCCCAGCTGGGCAATGAGAGAATTGAAAGTGCCCTAATGGAGAAGAACTTCGTGGTGCAGGTGGATGAAAAATTGAATATGACCCAGCAGTGTGCACTCACAGGCCAAAAAAACCTAAAGAAATTATCTTTTTTAAAAATTTTTGAGTTTTTAAAGCAAATTTCACAAGAAAGTAAATGTACCACAAAGCATTTGCTAAGGACTAGCTAGATGGAAGCAGACAAGTGCTAACTAGCTTTATGATACTTTCATTCTCTGAAAAAACAATGAAGATGTGTATATTTACCGCCGTGGAAGGCATGAGTAGTTATTTTTACATCCAGCCATCAAGGAACAGGTAGATAGGCTCTGTAATACCTAGTGGCAAAGACAGCTTCCTTAATCTAGTATATATTTTCAAATCAGATTATATTCTGCGCAGCAAATTCCCTTGACTCCTTCAAAAAATACACAGAAACATTAACGAGCCAAGAGCATAAGACAGATAAGTCATGCCTGCCTTCAACAAAGATAGAAAAAAAAATAGCAAAGATGAAGAAGAAAGTCTCATGGAAGAGTAAGTGGTAGTTATAGCAATGCTTGAAGGTTATAAAAGAATCAAGATCTATAAAGGAAATTTTGGGGAGTTAATTTAATTAGCAGGTGTATCTGAAAAAAGGTCAGGACTTTTATACACATTAGTTACTTAAGATAACTGTTTAAAATTCATATTTAAAGTAAGTACTTTAGCATTTAAAATCAGTTTGTGAACCTAGTTAAAGCCTGGTTAGACAAGCACTTTAGCCAAGAAGAAAATTCAAGAACAACCGGTCTTAACAAGGTATATCTGTCACAGCCAGAATAAGGCCTATTTTGGCTTATTTAAGACCAATAAATTTTTCTCTGTGCGATCCATCAAATTATGTAAGAAGAAACATGTAATTTCCCTTGGAGCTTTAAAAGAGTTAAGCAATCAAGAAAGTCATGATCACAGAACTCTCAAAATCAGACATGCATTCATTTTCCCCACTTACATTGTTTAAACTCCCATTGCCTTTAGTCCCAGACAGTGCAACAATCATACTGAGACAGCAGCCCTCCCAGATCAAACACTAAGAAACCCCATTACTATGAGCTGTAAAGCCTTCTTTTTGTTGTTGATGTTGGCTGAGCACAGCAGAAGGAAGTCTCATCACCCTAGAAGAGAACTGAAGGCTGTGAAAACACTGATAAAATATCAAGGATGATATTTTTTGCCTTAATGTGTGTTGGCTCATGAGAAAGGAATGGTGATCTAGACCAGTTTTCTAGAGGGGTCCTGTTAAGGAAACTGAAAACCTAACAGGAGATCTGTTTGGGCCACTGTAAAACACTAATAAGTGTTACTTATAAACAACTGCATGTATAGTTATCAACTGAAGTGTAATACATTTGAAGCATTTCCCCCTACAGTAATCTCTGTGTTTCATCCAGTGAATTTATTAGAGAGTACTCCTTTTAGATGCACAAGCCAGATATTCAGACATCTGGTTAATTAATTTGAAAGGTCTAATTTTGGAGACCTACTACCTGTAAAAGGTGATATTAAAACAGACTTCATAAGTATACAAATGGATAATTGAAGAGATGATAGACTGGTGTTACAAAGTCCTATTGTCAGGGAGATTTTTCTTCACTGCTTTACCCAGTAGCTGGATCATTCTCCCCAAACTGAACATTTCTGAAGGAATATAAGTGACCAATACCAAGGCAGGTATCAGGACTTTCAGGTATGCCATTGGCCTCCTGATAGACGATCATCAGCACAACAAAATGGAAATAAATGCACATTTGCATTGCTCAGCATACCTTGTGTTGATTTGGCTGCACATTTTGACTGCAATATATAGGGCTTGCTCAGTTCAGAGTCTCTAGTCTCACAAATATCCATGGGACTTTGAGCAAAATAGAAATCAAGTAAGTTATTGAAGAGAATTTAGCAGGTAACAGACAAAGAGATAGCAATAAGAGCATTTCCATATAAAAATAAAACCCGAGAACCTTCTCCACAACCTCACTCTCACTTCTTTATGTTTCGTCCCTCCTTGAACATAAGCCATGTTTTTAATTCCAGAGGACTAGCCTTTCAGAGTGTAAAGTGAATGGAATTCTGATATTTTGTGGCAGCCAGATATATAACAGAGTGTATTTTTCCCAGTACCAGGTCAGAAAAGTTGCAATAAACAACAGAAGATTCAATGATACTACATTGTGGTACACAGCAGGTGAGTGCTACAGGGTATCTAACTGCAGTGTCAGTACTGGCAATATGTCTTCATAGCTGCTCATTTCAGCTCACTCAATAATCACTTATCTGTGTCGTAAAAGTTACTAAGAATGCTTCATAGGATTATACATAATCAAACGACCTGTCTTTGATTGCTTTCCTCCAGCCTAAAAATTTGTGTAGCTTTTCTTATGCTTACATATAGTGCTTTGATGCATCCAGTCATGATGTATTACAGTCAGGTTTGTTGCTCTTGGCACAAGCTTTGATGGGAAGGCTATTTGACCCCTGCCTTCACACTCTGCTGAAATGTTTCTTCTCAAAAGAATTAACTGCAGTGTCACGTTATGTTGTATGCAAGTGACAACAGTATCCACAAAAGGCAGCAGTTCTACTCTCTCACCCTACTGTATTCTAATTAAAAAAAAATATTATATAGACAGGCTTTCCCCATAGATAAAGATGCTAGTGTTTTGCAGAATTTTCTAAAGTGAAATGGAACCAACACTGGAAAATCTTGTTTCTTGATCATTTGCAGCAGTTAACACAATCTGTGACATATCAAATTGTCATTTTTCTGTGCCAGCAGGAGAAGTGCAGTTCTCAGGCCATCTGCAGCTACTGATTTTTAGATACCCTACTTTTTCAGTATGCTTTGGCCATAAATACATACCATGTTTAGATATACATAGACGGAACAGGTGCTGCCATCTAGAATCATCTGTTAAGAATTATTTTTTTGCTTAGTAAAGAAGGAGACAGGAACAGAGGTCTTGGGTAAGGAAGAGAACATACTGATTAAGGAGTTAGAAGCAGCTTTCTTCTAGTTTTATTATAGTTTTTTCCATGATGGTGTATTTGTTTGTTGGGGGGTTGTCTGGGTGGAGGTTTTGTCCATTCCCTAAAACCAAGATGAAGGTAACAGATCTTTTGCACACTACAAGTTTTTTACAATATTTATTAATACTTGTGGAGCATACTGACAAAAATAAAAATAATTTTTAAAAAAGAAACAAAACAAAAAGCAATTAAAGATACAAAATCCCATCAGCAACATTTACAGAATCACAGAATCAACTAGGTTGGAAAAGACCTTTGAGACCATCAAGTCCAGCCTATGACCTAACACCTTGTCAACTGGACCATGGCACTAACTGCCACATCCAGTCTTTTTTTAAACACCTCCAGGCAGTGACTCCACCACCTCCCTGGGCAGCCCATTCCAATGTACAATAACCCTTTCTGTGAAGAAATTCTTCCTAATGTCCAGCCTAAACCTCCCCTGGTGCAGCTTAAGACTGTGTCCTCTTGTCCTGTCACTGGTTGCCTGGGAGAAGAGAGCAACCCCCAGCTGGCTACAGTCTCCTTTCAGGCAGTTGTAGAGAGTGATGTCTCCCCTGAGCCTCCTTTTCTCCAGGCTAAACAACACCAGCTCCCTCAGCTGCCCCTCATAGGACTTGTATTCTAGACCCTTCACCAGCCTTGTTGACCTTCTCTGGACATGCTCCAACATCTCAACACCCTTCCTAAATTGAGAGGCCCAGAACTGGACACAGCACTCGAGGTGTGGCCTTACCAGTGCTGAGTATGGGGGAGAATGATCTCCCTGGTCCTGCTGGCCACACTATTCCTGATACAGGCCACGATAACATTGGCCCTCTTGGCCACCTGGGCACACTACTGGCTCATGTTCAGTCTGCCATCAATCAGTATCCCCAGGTCCCTTTCTGCCTGGCCACTCTCCAGCCACTCTGTCCCCAGTCTATAGCGCTGCAGGGGATTGTTGTGGCCAAAGACCGGCACTTGGTTTTGTTAAACCTTGTATCATTGGATTAGGCCCATCTATGCAGCCTGTCCAGGGCCCTCTGCAGAGGGACCCACTCCTACCCTCTCCTACCCTCCAGCAGACTGACAGTCTCCCCAGCTTGGTGTCATCTGCAAATTTGCTAATGGTGGACTTGATCCCCTCATCCACGCCATCNTGGACTTGATCCCCTCATCCAGACCATCAGTAAAGATATTAAACAGGACTGGGCCCAACACTGATCCCTGGGGGACACCACTAGTGACTGGCTGTCAACTGGATATGGCACCATTCACCACCACTCTCTGGGCCCAGCCATCCAGCCAGTTCTCAACCCAGTGAAGGGTGCACCTGTCCAAGCCGTGGGCTGCCAGCTTTTCCAGGAGGATGCTGTGGGACATGGTGTCAAAGGCTTTGCTGAAGTCCAGGTAGACACATCCACAATCTTTCCCTCATCCACTGGGTGGGTCACAGGTCATAAAAGGAGATCAGGTTGATCAGGCAGGACTGGTTCCTCCTAAATCCATGCTGGTTGGGTCTGATCCCCAGACCATCCTGTAAGTGCTGTGTGATGGCACTCAAGATGATCTGTTCCATAACCTTGCCAGGCACCGAGGTCAGGCTGACAGGCCTGTAGTTTCCCAGATCCTCCTTTCAGCCCTTCTTATGGATGGGTGTCACACTGGCCAGCTTCCAGACTGGTTAGCCAGGACTGATGATAAATGGTGGACAGCAGCTTGGCAAGCTCTTCTGCCAGCTCCCTCATCACCCAGGATGCATCCCATCTAGTCCCACAGACCTGTGAGCATCTAAGTGGCTCAGCAGGTCACTGCTTCCTCCTGGATTACAGGGGGTTCATTCTGCTCCCTGTCCCTGTCTACCACCTTAGGGGGCCAGCTCTCCTGAGGACCACCTGTCTTATTGTTAAAAACTGAGGCTAAGAAGGTGTTAAGTACCTCAGCCTTTTCCTCATCTTTGGTAACTATATTCCCTCCCCTGCATCCAATAAAGAATGGAGGTTTTCCTTACCGTTCCTTTTTTCATTAACGTATTTATAAAAACATTTTTTATTAGCCTTTACAGAAGTGGCCAGGTTAAGTTCTAACTGAGCTTTCGCCTCTCTAGTTTTCTTTCTGCTTGACCTAACAACACCCTTAAACACTTCTTGAGTTGCCTGCCCCTTTTTCCAAAGGTGACACACCCTCTTTTTTTCCCTGAGTTCCCGCAAAAGCTCCTTGAACATCCAGGCCAGTTGTCTTCCCTCTTGGCTCATCTTTCAGCACATAAGGACAGCCTGTTCTGCACCGTCAAGATTTCTTTCTTGAAGTATGTCCATCCTTCCTGGACCCCTTTGTTTTTAAGGGCTGTTCCCCAGTCCTGGTAGGCTCACTCACCAGATGCAACAAGAAGCTCTGCTCCACACACTCTAAGAACCTCCTAGACTCCTCTTCTCTGCTCTGTTGAGTTCCCAGCAGACATCTGGCAGGTTAAAGTCTCCCACAAGAACAAGCCTGGCAATCTTGAAGCATCATCCAGCTGCTTATAGAATACTTCATCCACCTCTCCATCCTGGTTGGGTAGTCTATAACAGTCTATAACAGTCAGCCTTGTTGGGCTTCCCCCTGATTCTTACTGATAGGCACTCAACCTTATCATCATTAACCTCAAGTTCTATTGTGTCAAGAGACTCCACAATGTACAGAGCCACCTCTCCTGCCTCGCCTGTCTCTTCTGAGGAGCATATAGCCATCCATTGCAGCACTCCAGTCATGAGAGTCATCCCACCACATTTCCGTGCTGGCGACTACATCCCAGCTTTCCTTCTGTACAATGGCTTCCTGCTCCTCTTGTTTGTTACCCTTGCTGCATGCATTAGAGTACATGCACTTCAGCTGGGCTGCTGATTTGACCCCCGACTCTGGCTTACCACCCTTGAGCTCATCTCTGGAGAGCCTGGTTACATCCCTTTCCCCCCTTGAACCCAGTTTAAAACCCTTTCAGTGAGCCCTGCCAACTCATAGGCTAGAATCCTTTTGCTCTTGTTAGATAGATGAAGCCCATCTGACCCTAGCAGGCCTGGTGCTGTAAAAATTGCCCCATGATCAAAAAAGCCAAAATTCCACTGATGGCACCAGTCCTTAAGCCATTTATTGATAACATGGGTTTTCCTGTTTCTTTCGTCATTAATCCCTGCTACTGAAGGAACTGAGCAGAACACCACCTGTGCTCCTGTTCCATCAACCAATTGACCCAGTCCTTTTTAATTTCCCTGGTACCCTTCTTGTCAACCTCATCACTACCAACCTGGACAACGAGCAGCAGGTAATAATCAGTGAGCTGAATTAGTTCAGGGAATCTCCTGGTAATATCCCATACCTGGACCCCAGAGAGGCAGCAGACTTCCCTATGGGATGGTCTGGTTGACATACAGGGTCCTCAGTTCCCCTCATAAAGGAGTCACCTACTGCAACTACCCTTCTTTTCGTCCTAGTACCTGAGGTATTGGGATCTGACTGAGGTTGTGATCCATCTGACAGACAAAGTGCAACTGGTAGAGCCTCCAGACAGATTTTTTTCTTTAATGTCATCTGTGTGACCCTCTAGATCCAGGGCCTT
>VZRJ01001055.1:2101156-2144504 GCA_013397565.1 Ptilonorhynchus violaceus | reverse complement strand
GCTCGGCATCCCGCTCCTCCAGCCCGGGTACCACAGCAGACACCGGGGTTTGTGTGACTGGCGGGACCACCAGCTTGAAAAGCAATCATCTTCTTCAGCGTCTCTTGTTATATTTTTTGGTTCATCTGTTCCTTCACTAGGAAGAAAAAAGGAGCTAAGCCTGTTAAAAGAGCATTTTTTAAACACTCTCCCCCTTACCGCTAAAAAGAAATCTACTTGTTTTACATTTCATCCCCAAATAACCGTTTATTGGATACTTCTTCATCTTCTGTTTTTAACTTCACGTATCCAAACCAGTATATCAACTCTGTAAAACATGATTAATTCCACAGACAATACCAGCGGTGGGACTTCTCCCTCCCCTTCTGCCGATGTAGCTGCTAATTGTACTTGAATTGTTTACTGCTGTATTGTTTTACAAGTGCCTGGAGAAAGATGCTTGATATTCCCTCCACCGGCAGAACCATCCCAAGAGCAAATGCTTGGCAGATTTTGGCAGGGATGTACACAGGCTACAACTACAGCTTGTTAGCTAAAAAAAAAAAAAAAATTATGAAGGTGATGACGCCTCTGTAATTATAGGTGTTACTTGTTATAAAGTCAGAATGTTTTCCAAGCTACTGTAATGCCACACCTCCAATGTCCCAGGAGCCAGGCCTTGGAGTCCTTTCCGCTTTAGTCACTGGTTTATGAGGCTTTGCAGAGCACATCACCAGGCTGCACGGCGGGTTCCTGGCCCACTTGGCACTCCTGTGTAGGTGCAAAGCCCGTGTCGGTACTCGGCTGTTATTCTGCCTTTTACATCAGACATGAAAAGATGAGATACACACTATGTACTGCCCCAAAAAGTTGGTGGACATAAAGAGAAATGTATGTGGGATTTACAGCCTGGTTTTATGATTATCTGACTTGGTTTCAAATAAACCCAAGCAGAAGCAGCCCTGTGAGTACCCTCATACTGCAGCTTGAGGCAAAACCCCTTTCTTAGCAAGCTGGTGGTTACTGCTTTCCACATTTTCTTGTTTTGTGTGTAGTCAGGGCAAGTCAGATCACTCTGGCAACAAATAACCTTCGAAAAGGTAGAAAATGCAAGGTACATGTGCAAGGTAAAATAACTGGACACTTCTTTTGCTCAGATAATTTCAAGGACAGAAAGGTTAACTCAGCTATGAGGGGGAATTTTAAAACATATAAGCATCAATTTAGAGGCTGAGCCCAATGCTCTTGGTAACGCTTGCACCAACTTTAGTGAAAGCAGGATCTGTTCTCCCATTGGGGAAATCCCACAAAGCGATAATATGACAGCTACGATCTCAAATTGGCTTGTCCGATGAAATGAGAAGTGTAAGTTCTCCCAAATGAAGGCTATAATCAGACCCAGATATTCTTTTAAATTAAATAGTTGTTGGTGGGGTTTTTTTCCAGCATCCCACGTTCTGATCCCTCAGTTGCAAACACATTTGCATCCTTCATCTGCTTTTGCTATTCTGCTTTCCCAGTTTCCCTGGCCACAGTAGAAGCCGTGTCCTGGCCTGCGCTGGGAGGACAAGCTGGAGCAGCACCGAGCTTCCATGTGCCAGGAGGTGCCTGGCAGGACAGGGCTGCCCTGCAGCCACCCCGAGGGCCGGTGCCGGGCTGGCTGTGCCAGAGCGGGCAGCGAGCAGCACGGCCAGATTACTGCTGCTTGTAAGGGAAAGACACGGCTGTGCTGCCCCGCAGCATCGCGATCCGGGGAGAGCAGGCTGGAGCCTGGCTCCACACACAGGGCAGCGGGAGTCAGGCACAGAAGAAATGACATTTTGCTCTGTTGTGAGTCCAGAGGAGCTCTGGAGTCAGAGTTGGTTTGGATTTGCATGGGCAGTGCAGAGACATGAGTCTTGGATTCACCCCAGACACCTCCAGGTTCCGCAGTGGATGGGAAAGGCTCCCCACGTCCGTACCCACACTAATCCTCTTTACTCCTGGAGGTGTCCCTCCAGCCGCCACTGTACCAGAAGCCACCCAGAGATAACTTTTCTATAGCACATTTCCATTTGTCCTGAGCTGCCAGCCAATACATATTTCCTTTTCCTGTGGGGGCAATGAATAGCCATTGTATTTGCGTTGGACTATTAATCTGCCTGAATTTGGTCGAGATTCTTAAATGAATATTCATGGGAATTAATGTCATTTAATTCCTATTGCTTCCTGAATATAATTATGTGCCGTACGTGAATTGGCAAACACCACAAGACATCCAATCTTGTTAAAAGTCTATGACCGATTAAACACCACGAGCTGGACACTCGTGCACTACTGAAGATGCACAAAGCACTGCCAAGATGCAGCTTGACTTTAGGAGAGGAAACCAATAAAAGAGGGAAGATGTACACTGTGGGAAGAAAACAACACCTTGAGGGATATAAAATATGATTTAAAAGGTATTTTAATACAAGCTCTTCCCCAGGTATTTGTCTACATGTAGGGACTACATTAAACATTTATATTATTTTGTGAAAAAAACTTTATTTCTTCTACTTTCTCACCCACAGAAAAAACATGTTTCGGGGCCTCCTATCCTGGCTTCTTTTGAGACACAGCATCTCTTGGAAGACCTTCAGCACATCCTACAAATAAGAAGTGCCCAAGTGCACTCCTCCTTCTCCCAGCAGCCCGCCTGCCAAAGTTCACGCTGTTCCCTGAATAATAAAGCATAATCAGCTCCGTATTAAAGCAAAACCTGTCCCCAGCATCAGTGCTACCAACCCCTGTCGTAACATAACAAGGACTCTTCCCAAAATATTTGGGCTTGCCCTGTCACAGTGAGAGGCGTTCAAGTTCAGCGCTCTGTCAACAATGCCAGGTGTCTCCTGAACCTCCGGCGCCCGAGCCAAGAGAGAGAGCTCAGAAGCACAGGAATAATCATTATTCACATTACTAAAATGTAACGGAATGTTTAAACAGATAACGTAACACAATCCCTCACAGCAGAAAAAAAAAAATACTGTTTATTATTTATCCCTGTCAGATAGAAAATGAACTCAATCTCCTGGAAAGCAAAAGCAAGGCTCTTTTTTTTTTTTGTTTCTGCAACTGACAGCCACGAAAAAAAATATTCTATTGTGGCAGCTGCACCCCTTCAAAGGGGCTGATGTTCGCTGTGGCTCTTGATAAACCAACTGGCAAATTTTGGGGGTGAAAAAAGAGTGACTCGAAGCCAAAGACATCTAAGGAAAAAAAAACCCTGGTGGAATCAAAAATCCAAGAACAATTTCATGTTGAGTCAATCCGAAGATTTCATTTCAATTTTGATTTTTTTGGGGGAATAAGAAAAAAGACACACACCCCCTTGCTTGAAAATAAAATTAAAGGACATTTTGAACACAAAGTAGTTTCAAAATGAAAAATCAAAGTGTTTCATGTCAGAAGTGTCAAAACTAACAGCTTCAGCATTTGTCAGAGCTTTTTTGAGTTTTTATAAATGACAAGTTTGGCATGTGTGCACAGACCGTTTTGGTGCTGCTGAATCTGCATTTTTGCATGCAAAAAAAATTGGTCGGGTGAAATTTTCTGCGGAGAAGCCGTTTGCCATTCCCTTTGTGTGGAGACCAGCAGCCCTCTCCCCCACGGCTGCGCTGTGCCGGAGCCTCACTGACACCTCCAGCTCCTCTTTGGCTTATTAATATTTTACCCTTCGGTTTGTAGGACTCGTCAGGCCTGGTGGTTTCCAGAACCAGCTCCCTGGTTAGCGGGAGGAGGTACAAAGGTTAGGAGAGACCGACTGTGCATCTCCGGCTTGATGTGCTGCTGTGTGACAGGCGGCCACAGACCCATCCTAAGGTGACATTAGGTAATTTATTAGCCTGGTTCATTACTGCTAAGCTCCCTTTCATCGGCTCGCTGCCTTCCCAAAGTGAGGGGTTTCCAAAAATATTTTATCCCAAGAAGTTTGGAGAGGTTGCAGTCAGGTTTACACCTTATGTGGCAGCAGAGCAGGAGTGGAAAATGGGGTATGTAGCACCTGAATTAAGGCATTTAGTTTAAAATCTTCAATTACATAAAAATCTTAAGTTACATAAATGCTATCGCTATAAAAATGTACCACGAAGCATTTACAATATTAGCAACTGAATATATTCTTGCTAGGAAAGCTGCAGCCACCCGGATTTTGCAGGTCTGCTTCCAGCATAGCTGACTTTGCTGCAGGTTTGGGACAGTGCCTAGTCCCCTGGGAAGGCAGCAAATAAAACCTTCTGCAGATAGCAGACACCTACCTGCCTTTTGCTACCCAATTTCTGTAGCACTTTCTACATCTCTCTGATGACAGCAACACTTCTTGCTGTATCTTGACAACTTCTAATTAACCCAATCTCAGCATCTCTGAAGCTTCCGTAGAAAACCAATGTAGTTCTCTAAAGCAAGAGACCGAATCCAAAACACCACATCCTCCTCTGACCTCCAGTACAGCCTTTACTCCAGAGGGGCTACAAAAAATGGGTCATGTGTAGTCTGACTCTGCTGAAGGCCAGACCAGCTCCTTCCCTGCCTTCCTGCAAGGCGGTATTGGAAGCCAGCAGAGATGGAAAAAGATTTCTAACATCTTGTTGGCATTTCTGGGTCTGCTTAAGCTCCTGCTGCAGGAGCACATGCAGAAATCTCCATGAGGACATGCCACACTTCCAGCAGGACAAGCAGTTTCATCCAGGGGATTTGGTCTCCTCACTCCCTGCCCTGCTCTCCCCACAAGTTCAGCATTCCCTGTGAAGGAGGTGCAGTAATTGCAATGTTCCCTGTGAA
Organism: Ptilonorhynchus violaceus; assembly: GCA_013397565.1. Taxonomy (NCBI): domain Eukaryota; kingdom Metazoa; phylum Chordata; class Aves; order Passeriformes; family Ptilonorhynchidae; genus Ptilonorhynchus; species Ptilonorhynchus violaceus. The sequence continues at coordinate 2,139,728 of VZRJ01001055.1, read as the reverse complement.
AGGTTTTCTGTTGATGCTGTGTCAAAAGTGTACTATGCTGAAGTATTATTTCATCTTAACTTTTTCCACAATTATGACTATTTTTTAATCCGAAAGTCCAACAGCAACAAAGATTAAAGCTTTTAGGCTAGTTACATATCTATGAAAACAACAGTCTCCTGTGTTTTGGGAGATAAACACTACCAGATGCTCTAGTAAACACCAGAAAGGGGAGAGAGGGGGGAAAAAGAGAGTGGCCAGGAGAAGGAAAGGGCTGAAAATAAGTTAGGAAGAGCAGAACAGGAAACCAGAAAAGTAAATTCCTGGTGTTTCTTGCTCTGTGGCAGTGAAGAGGTTAAACCCCAGTCCGCTGCCATCTCTAGACAGAACTGGTTGTTATTGCATTGATAAAACCCCGGGTTGTGTTTTCCTTGTCCATTTTGACCCGTATCTGACGTTAGCATTGCAAATGATGTCTGTTGCCATTCAACTACTCAGAGTGAGCGGACAGAAACAAGACAGAGAGCTTAGCAAAGACGATACTAATGGAAGGGGTGGGGAAAAGTCTGATTTACATGTAATTAATTATTATTTATGTAAAAACCATATCGTTGTGGTGGTTCTTGACATCATTTAAAGCCTCTTTTCAAAAGAGGAGTCTCCCCTGTTAGTGCACTCATCTTTCCTGTGCTGCCAGTATGAAGTGTGATAGCTGATGGCAGCCACATGGCCCATCACCACCATTTGCAGGTTTCACATCACCTGCCCAAAGGAGAAAAGAAGAATGCTGCCTCCTCCTGAACGGGTGACTCTGCATTGCCAGGGCCATGGGAAGCTAGCAAGTTGTTCGGTGGGAAAGCATCGGACCCGAGGCCAGCATCGTGCAGAAGATGACAGAGTTATGCATTGCCATTGTGAAGAAGTTTCAGATTAAATAAATGTATTTCCTTCTGAACCTGTAAAATGATTAACTTATTTATTTGATTTCAGTATCTAATCACAAAATAATTACCTAACCCAGCCCCAAGGTATCTTGGCAATGTTGTTCAAGACACACTCCAGCACAGACAAAAGCTCCCGCGGGAAGACATCAATCATCTTCCCGTACAAATGAAACTGGTCCACAAAAATGAAGGGCACGGCTCCACCCCAGCTCTTTCAAAATTCAGCTGTCTCAGCCAGAGCTTCAGTCCAGCTCCCAGACACATCCCTGCCCACTGGCTTGCACAGGAGCTAGGTCAAACCTCAAGTGCATGGATTACATATGGCAGCATGACCCAATTTATTCAGGCTCTGCTGGACAAAATCTATATAATGGGAAGTTTATTGACAGTGTCTCACTGGTTCTCTCTAATTTGCCAAAGAGGCTGCTGGGCAGGAAACTCTGTTAACCTCAACATGGTAGGGACAGATTAAAGGGAGCTGAACTCAGAAACAGGCGGGTCTCAAGCCAGCTTCTTAATAAAGACAAAAAAACCTGACAAGAAAATTGCCAAACCTGCTCCAAGACAATTGGAGCAATTGGGTGGGGTGGGAACTTTGGCTGGAGCCTGAGGGCGGAGACTGGCACGGACAGGATGGACAGTGCTCATCAGAGAGAGGAATGTGACCTGGACACATGGTCCCACTCACCCGTTGCCCTCTCTGCACAGCACATGTGTCCCAGCACATTTCCCCATCCTCCCTTTCCCCCACACCCACTCCAGAGCATCTCTGCACACAGCATTGCCTCTGCCCATGCTGTCAGCTCACAGGGGACACGCAGTGACACTGGTGGCTGCTAACACCTATGCCCTGTGCTGCCCAGCTTCGGGAGGACACACAGGGCAATGCAAGTTTGCCTGCCACAGACCAGGAGGACAAAACCAGGAGCACTGCAGGGAGAAATCTGCCTGCAAGGTTCCCACCTACCCTTCTGCTTTTAGACAACAGCACAACATGTCATGTTCTCCCATTGTCGCCTCCTTGTCAAGTGCTGTGAGCACCAAAGCATAGCCAATCCCACCGGAGGAGTGATGGAAATCTCCCCTTAAACATATATTTTTATCCCAAACAAATAATTTCCGAACAGCACAAAACAGTATTTCTTTCAACCCTTGCACAGCCCAACTGTGGTAGGATTTTCATCCTGGGTGAAATGGCTTGTCCAGCCTTGCCCAGTTTGTGAATGAGCTCGGATACGAGGCAGGGGTCTGATATCTCAGTTGGAAGAAAGAAAAAGAATTACCCTGACAGAGAACCATCTTCTCTGTTGCATTATTTGTTTTGTCAAAAGCACTAAAAGCTACTGTCATCAGCTTGAGACCAAGCAAGCTCAGCTCATGCAGAGCATGCTTGGCATGAGGAAATGTTTTCATTTCTTGAAGCAGGCTCTGAGAAGGTCAGTTTGTATTGCCTGCCACTCCATTTCAGGCTTTAAATGCTTTCCATTTTGGTTTCGGTATTTTTTTGCCAACATCATCTTCAAAACATTTGTTTTTTGGTCGCTTTACATTTGTTTGGGTTTTTTTTAAAGTCACCTTTCCCATGGGGACAAGTAGGCTGATATCTGTATATTCAAACCTTCAAACTTGTAAAACTGAATGAGCTCAGTGCAGGGACTGTTTTTCCTAGTGAAATTAGCACAATCATAGGGCAGAAATGTTTTCAGAGCTACTGAAAGTCTAGAGACCAGATGTTTTCCCACAAATTCTTAGGCTCTTGTTGGTTCACAACTGCTCTCTGCCATCTTTGCACATCAAACATATGCAGAGTCAAGACAGTGTTTTGAATCCCAGAAAAATTTCAGGCTTTCAGGAGGGTTTTTTTTTCTGCTGTGGGGTTTTTTTTCAGCGAGAAGGTATTATTTAAATGGGAAACTTCACACCCAAGAACTTTGTGGCTGTTTGTTCATACCCAGGGTAATTCTCTGGCCAACACATTACAGCTTCCACCCCGATACTGTGAGAGTCAGAGGCACATTTCCTCCAACCCTCTGACTTGGTTAATCACATCAAGTAATTTGTTTATGAAGTTCAGTTCTACAAAGCCCAAGTTGGAAGCAGGTATTCATCCTCCCAGATACAAGCACTTCTGCTGTAATTTCTTTTAAAGTCAAAGCTGATCTTTATCTACAAAAGGCCGGAGCAATAAGTATTTGGTGTGTTTAGAAAACACGTCTCTTTCACCACACCTGCAGCCCAGCTGCCAGCTTTCAGCCCTGTGGACTCTCCACTGCTCTGGGAGGCTCTGGTGCAGTAAACAAAGTAGTTTTCCCTGGCTTCCCATATTCCAGGTACCTCTCCCAAATGCCCTACAAGGGTACTCGTGCCCCAATGGTCTTCACGCAGATCCTGTTTCCACAGCATTTCCAAGGGCTTGGTGGGAGTGGGAGGTGGTGGTAGTTGAGTTTTCTTCCACTTCTTCACTCCTCTAGGTCATCCTATTAATGACTTTGAAAAGATGCAGAAGAACCTTCACTGTTGAACAAGAGCAGCAACCATTTCAAGAGTTACTCCTAAGATTTTTTTTCTCCTGACTCTTGATGTAAAAGACAAATGAAATCTCATCTTTTTCAGGCTTCTGGTGAAAATTTTTTACAGCACCCAAACCTGCAGCTGTCTCCCACGAGCTGCTTCTACCTGACGCAAGGTAATGTCCCATAAGCCTCTCCTTTGGCATCGCTGCTGTTCATGTGGGTCATAGCAATGCCAGTGCCACTGAACAAACAAACTTCAAAGTAAAAAGGAATGCCAGAGCCAGCGAGACACGCCTGGGGGCGAGAGAACTGGGATAATAAACTCATGGTATCACCCCAGTGCCAACAACCCAGTACTTTTTGTGCCTCTCATTTCTGCAGTTTCTTGGAATGGTTTCCTAAGCCACCATTTCATTTTGGAGATGAAAGGCACAGGCAAGGGTTAAATCAGAGCCGCCATCCCCCACCCCAGTCTATTCACTGCAGAAGGAAATCTGTCTCTCTCCCACCCCTCAGCATCCTGTCTCTGCTGCGTTGGAAAACACACAAATCCCTTACGGCTTCCTGAGGGGCAGAGACCTCAGCCTGCTCCCAGCCCTCCTCCACCCCAGTGCACCCTGCAGCATCCTGGTTCCCCATGGCAGAGCGCCCTTCCCGGAGGGCTTCAGCCACAGCAGCTCCTTCCCTCCCAGCTGGCCTGGCCAGAGGAGCTGCTCTAGCAGCACCATCTCTGTCTCTTGGGTTTTATCCCAGCAGCTGCTTGAACTTGGCCTTGGGTACAGCAGGTATTCCACACCTACCACAGCTTTTCCTTCATCAGAGGCTGAATAATTCCTAAGTGGCTGCTTCTTCCCCTTATCCCCCTTTACCAAGTATACCCCACTGGCTCATTTTCCTTTTTTTCTCTACAGTTGATGGGGACAGCCAGAAGGGACTTCAAACTGCTCCCTTAAGGTCATCCCACCCTCATCCAGTGTATTCCCCACTGGGTGCCCAAGAGTTTTCCCATCCCTGTGACTCCAAGAAACCAAGCCATGCTCATAGCAATCTGAGGGCTGGGAACCCACAGGCAAGTTCCAGTGTTAAAGCAAGTCACACAAGCCTCAGGAAGTCCCCCAGAGGTCACACAGGTGTCCTTGCTGCTGAGCACACCTGCCTCTGCTGAATGGCTCCAGAGCCACAAATCCTCACCAACCAGCTCGGAAAATGGACAGTCCAGTTCCTGCTTCAGATACAGGGGATGGGTGCCAGGAGGAGAAGTTAGCCCTGGGCACCTGGATAGGCTCAGCATCACTCGGAGCACCCAAAGGTGTCCCACCCACTGGAACCACACAGCACAGCACAGGTGAGAGGTGCTCAATATCCTCACAGCAGCAGCACCTCAGAGCTGCCCGTGACAGTAAGTGCAGTTTGAAGCATGGAATGGCCCTGCTGCCTTCAGTCCATGAGCTGGAGCAGGTTGGTGTGAGCTCTAGAGCCTCTGAACTGCATGCTGGATGTTCCTCACAGAGACATGCCCTGAGAATGCTTCCAAAGGGCAGGTACTGCACACTCTGCATCCTCGTGGGCAATCTGTGCAGCCTAACTAGGGCACTGTGAATTCACACCCTGGCTCTCTGTGCTGGAACTTGTCTGTGGAGACAAGCCCCACATGGCTTCTTCCAACACTCCTGGTCATGGGGATGCAGCACAGAGAACTACAGCATTGCCAAATCTAAACATTGAAAATCATGAGTCATAGTTTCCGAAAATTATCCAAGTGGTATTTAAAACAAGAAAAAAAAATTAATGAATTCCATTTTTAATCTCCCAGATGACACCCAAAAGTTTCTCCACAGTTCTCAGTGCTAAAAACTCAAGGGAAAACAAACACACGATGGAAAACAGGAGTAGAGATTTTCATGCATTCTCATGATTCCAGAAGCTGGAGTTTTAAAGAAAAAGAAATAAACAACAAAAGGCTTATGATATAAAGATTATAATTTGGCTAGCAGCAGAACTAAAACCTCATGGTTTATGTGACAAACCTCAACTGAACAACTCAGCTCAAAAACTTGGAAAAAGAAGGTGAAACATTCCAGCATCATTTTGGCTGCCAAAACAACAGAAACAATTGTGCAAAACTTCAGCACAAGGAAAAAAAAAATCAATGAGATTTGTTCCACTTTCATGAACTCAAAGACAAACAGATGTTGACAAAAAGATGTTGCAAATAGTTCTTGCTGTTGCTCAGCTGAGCCTGAGCGGCTGCAATGCGAGTGCATCTCTCGTTCATTAAGTCATCGCTGTCACTCACAGAGCTCCCAGTGCAGAATCTCTGCACCCTCTGTGTTCCTTTGCATCTTTTGCCAGCACAATGGGGTTAACTTCAGTCTCTTGTACCATATTAACAGTCAGAATTAATTATTCACATTTCTTCTGCAAGAACATACCTGTGCTGCCCTAATAGAAAGGGGCACAGACCCTGTTTCAGACACATGAAAAATCCCTGTTCCTTGGTAACATCTGCACTTTTAATAACGATTCTACAGTTGGGACTACAAGTACCAAAGGGCTCAGCTGGCTCCTGTGTGCTACTTTCTGTCCTCCTTCAGCAATGAAGCAACCCTTAATTGTATTTACTCTGGATTAGACCTGTAGGACCAAACCTAAATGACACCAAGATCCAAGAGGTTCTCTCCTGGAAAAAGCCTTCCGAAATGGATCCCATGTCCAAATTGAAGGTGACGCCATCATTGGTTTCATTTCAAGGCAATCCAGATGTTCAGTAAAGTGATTAGGAAGTGGTGTGTATCAAATATAAGATACTCTGCATTGAATTAATGCATTTATTTGCTCTGAATGATTTTCCAGTTCAGGGCAGCACTTTGCCTGTCACAAGTAAAGTGCTTTGACAGAACACATGGACATTTCTGCTGCTTAAACTGAGCCAGCAAACAGAATGGCCAGCAACTCCCAAGTCTCAGAAGAGTCCAAAGAAGTACTGTCTCTCTGATATATTTATTTCCTGCCCCACTAAATGCATGAGTTCAGGTCCCATTTGTCAGCATCCTTCATAGGATCAGGCATTTGAAAGGAAGCAAATAAACATAACAACATTATCATGGGGTCATTGAGTTTTCGGCCTATTACTGGCTAGCAGGTGTGCAGAGTGTCACTCAAATCAGGTAATACAGCCCTTTGCTTTGAAGAATGAAAGCCAACAACTTGTCTTGTCTCTCTGTGGTGCAGCACCTCTGCCCAGACAGGCTTGGTTGTTCCAATGCTGTCCCCAAGCCAGGTATTCATGCTTGTGGCACCAGGCTCTGGTACATGATAGGGCTTCAGTTGTGTAACTGGTACAAAGTCAGCAAAACCTGCCCAGGACTAGCAAGAGCTGCTAAAGCCTTGTCTCAAACTACTGTAGAGTGCAAGTGCCTCCTACCTCTGCCATAGGGACCTGCAGGTTTAGCATTCCCTTCAAAGAGGAAGAATGAGGATGAAGAACAGCTGAGAACTTAAAATGGGTGGATACTCGGTTTTACTTCCGTGTTTAGCAGTCCGAAAGAATCAGTAGCCCCCTTCTTCCTCCTTGTCAGAGAAACATTCAGTAGATGTGTCTTCTAGGGAGAATTACAGAAACAAAGTCCCCAGGCAATCACAAAGACACTAAATCCAGAGGCATCACATCCTCTGCTAATGGAAAACACTAAACCTGTCCAGCTCAGAAAAGGCACCAGCCACTCCATCCCAATGCAGCATCCATGAACATGGGCAGGATTCTCCAGTGTCAGGGTCCCTTCTGACTTCAGGCCTATGTCTCTTTCTCACTTGAGTTTCTCCTTAGACCTTCTGCTTGTGAACAGGGGAGGACTCACAGGCACATGGGGGAAAAAAATCCAGATAAGAGAATGCAGTTGGGTTGTAATTTGTAGTTTCACAGTCCTTTGTGGATAAGCCCCAACACAATACATCCATTTGCCTGCAAATTCCAAATTGTGTTAAACCCACAGTAGTTCTAATGTAACAATATCTTCATGCTGAGCAACTTGAAGACTGCTGAGAAATACAGCACTTAAGCAGAACAAAAAGCAAATTCCCAGCAGCACCTTCCACCCCCATGTTTTTATTGAGTTTTAGGAGAAAAGAATTCAAAAATACAGAGGGCCTGCAGACCAGACTAGGCATTGTCTGCGTTAATTTGGGGTTTACATTACTTTCAGCTGATACTCAGATGAAAAATTAACCCAGCATTCCTCCATGGTTTGGGATTTCGTTAACGAGTTTTGTAGACACATCTCTGCTCCCTGGACCTGGTGTTCCTGATGATTTCCACTAACATAGGCACATGGGAAAAGGAGGAACAGCTCTATGTATGTCTGTTTGCAAGCCAGTTTCCCAGATGAAAAAGGAACATGGAGAATAATATCAGCTCTGATCTGAGACCTCTGGAAGGGTCATGGTGATGTTTCATGACTTTTCACCAGCTTTAGTGACAGAAGAATCTGGCCACCAAGATACCTGATCTTTTACCATATAAAAACAAATACCAGAAACTATTTAAGTTGCACCAAGATTTTTCATTAGTGCCTAAAGGAGCTGAAACTCACATCTTCCTGCACATGAGGAGGTGTTGGGCTCCTCAATCTGAGGTGATTTTTGAAGTTTTTATCTCAAGCTTATCCCTTAAGGCAAAAATAAAAGTCTTTCAGGTTATAAAGGTGCTAGGCTCCCAACTGCACTTATCTCATGATGAGATTTTAATTCTCAAAATAGTTAACTTCATACTTGTCATTTTATTAGGTTATGTAGGATGCAAACCAGAGAATTCCATTTATAAAGATTCATCAAGTAAGATATTTACAGTTCCTAGCTTATTTCTGATGGAAGCTAAGTTTTTAGCAGCCACATGTAAATTCAAACACCTGAGGCCCTCCCTCATACCAGAGGTTACAAACTTGAGCCACTCCTAAGAACCTCCAGGACCAGCCAACTCTTTCCATAAGGGGCACTATAAGGAAAAGCTCCATCTGGGAATGAGCGGGAGGAAATCCAGGACTGTGGAAGGATAACAGAGCATCAACACACCCCAGCTGAACAAAGCACACGTTGAGCACTCCATCCAGACACCTTCAGCAGCTCCACCATCCTGGAAAGATCCTGCAACACCCTTGCAGTGCTCCCACCTCGCAGGGAAAGGTTGGTGGCTTCTCCAGTAGTACCATCTCCAGCTCCTGGGAATTACCACCCCAAAGCTCACCGAGTCCCACTATTAATGGCTGTAGCCTACCAGGGCACACAGATCACCCCTGACTCCACCAAAACTGCTTCTCTCCCCATTTTTCACAAGAGCCCCCTCCCAGCAGCCAGTAAGCCCCTCGAGCAGAGCCCAAAGAGAAGACCTACCTCCCCACAGCAACACACGAGCTTCCCTCTCTCCTGTGGCGTCATTCCAACCAGCCTTGATCCATGACTGGCAGAGAGCTGAAATGCATTGGAGCCCCGTCTCGAGGGCCATGTTTCCCTTCTCCCTTCCAAACCACCTCCTTGGAGGGGAGCTTACCTTCTTTGTGGACTCTTACAGCCTGAGGGAGCTCTGGGAAAACAGCTTGTGCAGATGGAGCAGGTCAGGCCCATTCCCTCACTGTCTGCTCATAGGTGTAGGCGTTTTCCTCTCCTGAGCAGGAGCTGGAGGTTGCAGAAACACAGCGTGAAGCATCTCCCTGCTCTGCTCCCTTGGGTGGGACGGCTGGCAGGCAAAAAAGAGACCTCAGCTCTAGAATTTCTTGTCTGGATACCTTCCACTTAAAGGATTTGGATCCTCTAACTTAAACGAGTTAAAGGACTTTAGATTAAATGGGTGGGAAAATTAGGATTAAAGCAGATCAACACTAGGTTTTCAAAAAAATACAGTAAAAATAACATTAGTTGCAAGTGCTTGGCAAGAATTAACATGGACATCCTCACTGGAGCAAGGTCTACAAGCTGTAGCAGATAAATGTGGGCATTTCCATCAGGCATCACTTTATATACAGCCTGCAAAGGCAAATCATTGGATGGGAAATGAAAATCAAGAAGGAAAAATATATATGTTTCTGATTATTCTATCCCTAATGTTGTGTTCTGTCATTATGGCAGATTGCTTAATTGTGCTGCTGATTACTTTTCCTGAATTCTTCCTACAGCTGTAGTTTTTGCAGTGCCGTGGAAACACTAATTAGCAGGAGGAATGTTGCCTTAAATTTTTTTACAATATATATACATGTTAAAAAAGAGAATTCCTCAGCATTTACCTACTTAGTCCTGGCTCTGTTGTTTATTTAGCCCTTCTCACTGCCTGTTGATCTGTCCTTCCTGTACAACATGCCTGGGCTGAGGTGGGGACGTCACAGGGAGGCACATCCCATTGCTGGCTGAAGGCAGCTGTAATCCCAAGCAGCAGTTAGCTCAGTCCTCCCACCTCTCAAAGTTCACCTGGTCCGACAATCCAAATGTGTATTCACTGTGGGATGGGTTGGTCTTTGTGTGTGTTTGTTACTAGGAATGATCTGTATACTTTGCAATATGTAAAATAAGCTGCCGGTATAGGAGCATCTGCACGATGCCGTAATTTTACCACACGTTTAGACTCCACATCCTTAATGATCCATCACAAGGATAATTTGATGTTGTTTAACTCTTGTTTCACTGTGGCATGTGTTTGCCCTGCTCGTCCTGTCGTATATTCCTGCAATATATTCACTCACGGAGGAGAAATGCTTCTTATTTTGTGTAAATTAATGCTGTGACACTTGAATTTTTTATTTTTTGTCTGCTGGTTCAGCCAGCCTTCCTTTTCCTCCTTCTTGTCATCTTCACTCCAGCAGATGCAATGGGAAGAGTGCAGTTGCTCACTAAAAGCATGTGTGGAGCCCTCACACAAGTTATTTTAAGAGGGGTCGAAGGGGATCCCAGTCTTACACTTCCATAAACCCACCAGTATGGGATTGTTGGGATTAACAGAAAAAATTGAGGAGGAGTAAGTAACACATGGCTGCTGTTTGTAGGTTTTACCTCTCTCTGAAGTGACTGATGCATTGACCCCATCTAGCACAGCATTTTTTCTGTTTCTCTTGCACATTTAACCATGGTCTGAGCCAGCACCTCGACTGTGACCCAGGGCCAGCCGGCTCTGTGTAATCAGCAGTTTAAGCCTCCAGCATGGGAGGTTTTTGCTGGGGTGCTTGAGACTACAGCTATTCCGTCAGCTCAGTTTGGGTTTGACTCTCTGGGAGCTCACACAGCCCACGCAGCCCAGCACAGCCACCTTGCTTCCCAGGAAAGGAAACTTGGGTGGGATGAGAAACCTCTTCAGGCGCCCTCGCTGCCCCGCGGCGTGGCTGACTCATGAGCGATGCCCGTGGGGCTGCCGCCTGTCACTGTGAAATTTCAGTGGCTTCAGTGACTTCCCCAGTCAGCCCCGCCCACGACATGAGATGGGTGTTTCAGTTCACCAGCAGCACCAAAAAGTCAAGACAAAGCAAACCAAAAGCAGCTTGGGCTGAGCTGTTAGACTGAAACCCAAGGTGAGGAACAGCTTGGCTCAGCTTAGCAACTGCAGTGGATGAGAAGTGCCCAAAACTCACCAAAATGGGGTTTGACCCCCTGAAAGCTGGGAGGGAAATAAATGAGAAATCTGGGAAAAGCCAGGGGCAGCTCATTATGTCCCATTTGTAAGGAAGAAGCCAATTTGGGGGCTTACTGCAAGTGTTCGAGGAACAGTGGCTACACACTGACAGAGATCCATCGGAGCTGCCTCCATGCTTCATGCACATTCACAAAATCCATTGGTTTCTTCCTGCATATGTTTTCCCACCGCTATATTGCTCCTGAAGGTAAAATGACTTGAACACATAGTGCTGCCCACTCAGACAAGGACTTCAGGATGCATCACACTGACTGAAGCTGGCTGTACCACTGGGATGGGCTGTAGACAGAATCCCTGGCACCTCCTGGCCTTCCTCCACCCTCTTCAAAGGACCAGACACCACGTGCATGGCCAGCCCCATGGTGCTGGAGGCACTAGGCTTGCTCTGAGCCTGCAGTGAAAGAGTTTGTGCATGCTTAGCAGGCGAAGTCAGCATCTCTGGACATCTGGCAACTCCCAACAGGCTCCCAGACATTGGGAAATCTGAGACAAACACACAAAAACCTCCAAATCTGCCTGTACACAATGTTCAGGTGGGAATGCCTGAGGAAAGCAGCGTGTATGGTAACCTGCCACTCTGCAGCCTGCTTTGCTTTAGCCATGACTGGAATGCAACCAGTTTCTGGGGTTTGTGGAGTCAAAATTGGGACCTTCATCCCTGAACCTACCCCACAGTCAGGTTCACTAAGGTATTTAGGTACAAGAATTCACTGAACAAGTAAATCCCATTCATTCCACTGGACCTCTGTTCACAGGGAGCAGTCCCTACCCAGAAGAGCTTGTAGATAAGGAGCAGCAATGGCAGATAGTACAGATTGTTAAAAGCCAACAGCAGACACTGTTTGCAGACTGCTAACCCAGTCTCTCCTCCTGGAGAAAAGCTATTTTATCTGCCTGTTCCTAGTCAATACAGGAAGAAGTTTCATGGTCACCATAAGTATTAAGATTGAATGATGTTTGTCTGTATTAATCCGAAGTGCACAGCAGGGAATAAGGTAATTTTTCCATCCTTCTGATTATATGTAAAAATTTTATATGAGTTTTTCGTGGATTTGATTGCAGTAACTTGGGATGTTTCCCAATTTGTTCTTCTCCCAGGACAGTTTTTCTGGATCAGCTGCTAATGAGCCCTGGTAGAACACATGGTATAAAATATTTGTTGCTTTAACATTTCAAACAACCTAGAGAGGAGGTTACACTCTCCTGGCCCGTGGCCCGTGTGCAGTGCCTTCCCTGTCTCAGAGGCCCTCTGTTAATATCTGCTGCAGCCAAGCAGCAAGGAGTGGGATGGTCCCACAGAAGTGTGTTGGCTCACAGTGACACACATGCAAACCAAAATCCATGCTTTCCTGCCGCAGCACTCTCCTGGTGACACCTCTCAGATTAGTTAAGGCAAGGATATGTTGGCTAAGAATGTCCTCACCCACCCCCTAAATGGCAGCGTACATAAATCACTTTGTTACTTAAGGTCTGTATTTCTTTATTAAAGGAGATGCTGCAAAGTGCTTGAAAATAATGTTGGCTGCTGTGAACTGTGGTGCCCAATCAATGAGGGACATGACAGTCAATTACCCCTCCACTCTCTGATTGTCTTCAGCAATCAGCCTGGATCAATACCTTCAATCTCAATTGATAGAAGATATCAAATTTGAACTAGGATGGAGCGTTGCTTTGGAAGTACCGTCAGAGTGTGTGCAGTGGCCACTGCATTTATTTAACCATTCATTCCACTTGCACCTGCTCCAGCCGGCCGGGTGATGTGCTCTCCAAACGGCTCATGCCCATCGTTTCAGGAGCAGTGTTTGGCTGGCCTCAGTGAGGGGAGCAGCAGGACCACAGCCCTCACCTAGAGCATCTTCAGTGCAGAGAGAGCCTGTGGCAGAGAATAGGGAGACAAAGCTCAGGCCACTGCAGCAGGACAAAGCAGGAAAATCAGGAGGGAAAGCTGGGCACTGAAGCAAGGAAGGTGTTCCCCAAGGTGCTGCTCTGCAGCAGCACCGTGCAAGTGGGGCACCTGGAGATGGGCTGCAGTGTGGCCACCACAGCCTTGCTGTTGTCCCAGGTGGCATCTCCATCCTTTGCCACCCCTCATGTCACCCAGTCATTGTTCAAACAGTGACAACTCTCTCAATATACTCTGGCAGAGCACTTGGCTTCCGCGAGGGTGGCGAGGAGCAGGACGTTGCGCCTGCCTGTGTTACAGGAGACTTAGCAAAGCTTCCAAATATTTGAAGAAGAGCTGTGCCAGGAGCTCTTTCAGAGTTTCCTTCAAAGATGCCAGTTCGAACAGGCTTTTGTAATTGAGAAGGATCATTTGCATTTGTAATGGTTTAAACACAAACCCATATACACAGGTGTGGGTGAGGCAGCAGGGACAGGGCTGACTGGGATGGAAATGGTCTGGAGCAGGGAAGAGGTTCCCTGCACTCCTGCTCTCCTATCGAAAAACCTCGTGGGCTTTGATTTTGATGTTCCCCAGGCATCCCTGTGACCACGTGCTGCATGACATCATGATGTCTTTGGCATCTTAAGGGAGCCTGGGCCCCCACCATGACAGACCTGTCCTCTTGGTGGCCCTTCAACACTCGTCCTTTGCACAGCAGTGTAAGCTCCTCCATGAGATGACCACAGCAGCCAAAAATCTCCACACCAGCTTCTGGATCACTGCTACCAGGTACATGCAGACAGCTTGACTGTGAAGTCAGATGTCTCTTGCCTGCAGCAGTTGCTCCTCATAGGCAAATCCCAATCCCATGATTTGTCACTACGGTGTTGCCAGCTCCTGCAGGCTTCACTGCAGGGAACCGGCTCCTTAAAACACCATGTCCTAGGGTCAGGTAGTCAAGGTGCTTGGCTTCCCCTTAAAAATACTTGGGGAGGTGGTAAAAATAGGAGTGGTACCTGCTACATCCTTGGAGTTATAGAAAAAAAAGCTGGAAAACTTGAACTCAGGAGCTAAGGACAGCAAAAAACACACTCTCTTAAAAATGGTTGACTGTTGAGGTTGGCTGTCACAGCTCTGAGCTGTGGGTCCCCTCACCCTCAGGTGAGGCCCTCAGCTCCCTGCAGCATCAGGCAGCCCTAGCAGATGCCTCAGGATGCACTGCACAAGCAAACATTGTGAGCCCAGGCCAGGACCATGGCTGCATGCTGGTATAGAAAAGGGGAGAGAAATACTCAGTTAATCCATTCACCAGAGCATGGAGCACGGCACAGCTCTAGCATGTCCTGGAGAGGGCTGGGCTGGGTGATGCTGCTCACAGCCATGAAAGTAGGAGGTACTCCTGATGCACCTTTAGTTTCTCCCACTCTTCTCCTTACAATCCCACAATAAAAATGTGCAAGGCAACCAACCTCACAGGGAAATTCAGACGTCCCAGGGTGCTCCCTCAGCCCTTGCAGCCCCAGCTCTGTTTTTGCAGCATCCTTCCCTGTTCTTATTGGGGCACTGGACACCATTTTTAGAGGGCAACTTGGGGACAAATAGATCCTGACTAGCTGGCCGTGAGTTAATGTCGTTTCAATGTCCACATGCAGCAGAGGCAGGAAAGCAGCTGAAAGATAACGGAGATAAAGCATTATCCCTGAGATCGCTGTATGGCCAGGAGCCAAGGCATTCCCCTTTTTTTAATACACAATCCTTGTCATAAGATTGAATATCCATTTGGGGGCAGAATTCCCCTACTTTACTCTGCACACTCCCCTCTGAAAGCGTTGTAATGCTTTACTTATTGGCATCTTATTTTGATGAATAGGCTGCAATTGGTGCAAAAATCTCCTGAATGGCTTTAGGAGACTCAGGCATGTGATCGTTGGCCCATTTGTACTAAGTACCATCAGTCAAAGTCTGTATTACTCACAGGATGCTTAAGCCAGCATATTTTCCTAACAGGCACAGTCCTCTGAGGGTACAGCTGAGCATGCTGGAGACTTCTTTGAAGTAGCATAAAGGGTAATTATTCCCCAAAGTTCCATTTAAAAAACACCCTTAAAAACTAAGTTTTGTGCCTTTGGAGAAAAAAAGCCCAACTCCAACGTGCCGCAGTGCCGGGACGAGTGGCTGCCCGCTGGGCTCGGAGAGGCACGGGAAGGAGACATGTCCTGTCTGTGCTCCTTGTCTGGACTGAAATGCAGGTATTGAGGGATAAAAATAGGGAAGAAAAAGGGGCCTCAGAGAAATGTGGGTCAAGTACAAGAGGCTGCTTTTTTTTGTTGTATTTTATGTAAAGGGCAGGGATAACACAGATCATGGTGCCTGGGAAAAGCAGGTCTCAATCAGCGGTGGCAGCAGCAAAATCTCTGAGCTCAGGTGGATTTCTGCAACCTGTTACAGCCCTGAAAGAGCTTCTCCACAAGCTGACCCCAGTACCAGGCTGCTTCTTACCAAAGACTTTTCCTCTCAGGAGCCCAGGAAAATGCAGGTCCCCGGGGTGGTTTGCGTGAGCACCCCTTGGCAGGTGTCCTGGGGTGGCATTGCCATGTCATGAGAGGTGTGGGGGCATCTGTGCTGGGCAGGTGTCTGGCAGCACAGAGGGTTATTAACACCAACAGCTAACGATGGTGGCTTAACACATGAGGAAGGAAAAACCCCACTGCTGGTCCCAGTTACCAAACCCTCTTCGTGCTGTGGGGCAGGAAAAGGGCAGCACTTCCCAGCCCACTCACCTGGATGGGTTTTGCCTATTTCTTCCAGAATTGCATGGAGATACAGCCCACTCCTGCTTTCTGAGTAAAATGCATTTAATGGGCTGTGTTCACTTTCCAAGAGCCAGACCTGGACAAGGGCCTGTCTGAACACCAAACCAGCTCATTTCTAGGTGAGAAGAAGAGAGGGAAAGGCAGGTATTCCATTTAGTTCAAGAGAGGGAAGAAGTCACTCACAGCATATAGAGGCTCCCTCCATGGTGTAGTATTTCTAATTACAATTAATTAGAAATTGCAGCATGCTCCATCCCATGCTTTCTGCCTGGCTTTGAGCAAAATGGTTGGCAAAAGGTTTTTTTCAAGAGCATTTCATTTACAGTGTCAGAGATGTCACCAACACAACAGTGTTACCTGGCCCTTTGTGAGGATCATGCTGCCTTGCCCCACTGTGGACATGAAGTGCTTTTCCTATGTCCTACCAGGAGTGCAGAGCTCCAGGAAGAGATCTCATCCCATCCCCAAGGAGAAACACCAGGGCAGCACAGCCAGCCCCACTCCAGCTGCAAACCTGCCCAGCCATGACAGCTTCTCCCCATTCCTACAGCTTGTAAACTTTCTGTGTGCTCAAAGAAAGGGAGAAACACACAAGTCCAGAAAAAGCTTATACCATGACTATTTTTAGCATGCAGTTATGTTCAGAAATCCCCTAGAAATCAAAGACTTTCTGAATTTGCCAGCAACAGTTAGAGAAAATCTATTTCCTTACTGCTGTTCATAATTTAACCACCCTCCCCTCTTATTTGCACTGTTTATACATGAATTCCTACAGCATTATCTGTTTTGTATAAGCAGGAAAAGTCCAGTCCAGACACGGCTCCATGACAGCTCCTCCTGACTAATAACAGAATTATCCTTACATAAGTCCTTTCTCTTCCTTGGCATTTTTTCTCCCTCCAGGAAGGTGCTTCCCCGCACACCCCGGCGGGATGGAGCGGCTCAGTTCCATGCCTGATGTCGCAGTGCCATCTCATGGCAGCTCCAGTGCCAGCCTTTCACAGGAGATTCACTTGCTTTCGACTCTTTGCAGGTGTTTTCTTGTTGAGCTGTTGAGGTTTTAAATTTATAATCCCTCAAAAAAAAAAAAAGCAAAGATTAAATGAGAGTTTTTGGTAATTACTTAAAAACTTTAAAAACTTAAGAGGCTTCTAAGGAAGCTCAAGGATGGAGAACGATCAGCAGAGATAACTTCTTTCCTAAGAAGCAAGAAGGATGGAGATGAGGGCAGTGATGATGCTCACATCACTTTTGTAGTCAGCTTGACTCCAGAGAGAGGAAACATCACCCCGATTGCTTCTGAAAACACAGAGGGGGGCTGCCCTGGGCTCCCATGGTCAGGTGTCCTGCTGGGAGACACTCCAGGAGAGTCACGTGTTGACCACACAGCCACAGCAAGAGGGTGGGGGATCCGACACAAAAAGCCAGAAGAATGCTGCTGATGCTGCTGTAGGGTGTAGATGTAGAGAGGGACTAACAAGCTGGTTGGGAAATAACTGAATGCAAACAAAACGAAAGGTCCCCCCAAAATTATCCCAAAGTGAAAAAAAAGAAGCTGTCAAGCTTTCTGTGCAGACCATGCCTGTGCCACACAATGCAGGATCATTTCCCAGTTAACCTGGCAGGTCACCCTATACTTTTGTAGGCAAATATTATTTTGAAAGGTTGCTAAGTGCCAGCAATGCTAATGCATTTGGGTCAGGATTTTCCTACTTCAAACCCACTTTTTCATGACCAAAGACACGCAGGAAAAATCCCTTCTACCTTTGATGGGATTTACGATGTGATCCACCCCAGGGCTCTGACAGCTCCAGAGGGGAGGCAGGGGTGCCAGGATGGGTGCCTCCCTGGTGAGAGGCCATGGAATACGATTACCCAGGGAGGGCACACCATGGCACAGGATTACATGCACCATCCATCACTTGCTGACAACTTTGTTTTTTCTTTGCACACTTGTATGGAAATGTAACTACAAAACATTCCTCTGAGCTGTTCACTGATGTGCAAATATAGCTTTAAATGACTTCTCTTGGAAAGAATCCTTACTATTATATACAAATTGTCTTGCATGTTTATTACACAGAATCATGATCCAAAAAGATGGGGATCCATCCCATGCCTGTTCATAACTCTGCTCTCTCCCTTACACACTATGAACTGAACACACTCCAGGCCCCCTCACGTGATGAATGATACCTACTTTGCTCTTCACTTCCAGCCTGCTCCCGTGTGCTTATTTATGGAGCCTCAGTGTGCTGATGGATACATTTCTCTCCCAGTCTCCCCACAGACAGAGCACATCATGGGCACTACTGGGCTTGCAATGGGCAGTTTGGAGAGGGAGCAGTAAAACATGAAACTGCTCCTGGCCTCACCACTGTGCAGGGACACTGCAGGATGGCTCCAGGAATGCTGTGCTTCCACTGACATTCTTCCCAACAACTGGTAGTTTCCCCAGCACATTTAAAGCCCTTTTTCCTGCCCCTGATCAGGAGCAGAGCACCAGGCTGGACTCACAGGCACACAGGTGTATGGATGCCCATCCGCCCACTCCGGGACTGCTGTGCCTGGGAGGTGCAAACGGGATGTCTCCTGCTGTATTTAAGTTGGCTGGCTTGCCCAGCCCATTCCTCTGTCTGCACAGCCTCGGGGAGAGTGGAAGGAAACAACGTACTGCCCAGCCAAGCAAAACACTGGGAGGTCAAACACTGCAGCGTGGCTTCTCGGAGATGACACGCACCCCCAGGCAGGTCCGCTTGTCTCCTGGCACGGGAACATCTTGCAGAGCCCTGCACTAACACCACAACTCCCAAACTCAGCACCTGCCTGAGGCTCCAGCACATACCCAGAGAAGAGATTTTGTAACCTGGGTGGCAGGAAGGTGCTGGGGTGGGTAGTCCCGGTGCAAAGCACAGCCCCCCTTCCCTGGCGGTGTGGTACATACGGCTTCGGAAATAATCCAGCCTTCATTGACTTGTCAGATTAAGAAATTGAGAGCTGTCAAAGTGTAGCAAAGATTGGAGGTGGCTTTTATAGCAAACCGTGGAATCTCCCACTGTTTGTCTAATCTAATTTCCTCATCCTCGTTGTCCTAAGATAATCATTACAAGAGAGGGAGAAGTAGAGAGATGAAGACAGGAGCTGTTTCCAACTGAAAGCATCTCCCCCTTCAGTGTGCATGTGCAGATGAGAGGGTTTATATAAGCTGTGTGGGATCAATAGTTTTCCTCTGCCAGGTTTATGTTTTAAGACAACTCTTAAATTTCATCCCCTCTGGTTAATCTGCCATAGGAAGAATATAAAAATTAAAAGATTCTCTAGTATGGTGGCAAACACTCCAGTCCTCCAGCACTAGCTTTTAAGAAGGCAGTGCCAGAGAGAGCAACACGTGGCACATCTCAAGCCCCTGCAGCTAAGATGAAGCCCTAGTGGAACCAGCTGCTGTGACAGCAGAGGGTGAACAAGCTGTCCAACAAGAGCAGCAAACCCAAATAAATTAACAGTCCACACTGTCTCTGCTGGGGAATGAAAGGTTAAAACCACAGCAGCAACTGGTTGGCGACATGCTTTTGAGGCAAAGCTGCCGTTTCTTGCCTGCTAATTGTTATGTTTTGCAAAGATTTCATCAACTAAGTTGTGTTCAACAAACTGCTATTTAATTACTAGAGTAAAATCCTGTTAATTAGCCAGCCCCAGAAGACAGCCCTTCATCCCTGTTAAGTGAAATTCCCAACTAATCCCTCCAGCAGCCATTGTGTTGCAGCCTGGAGAGCCCCAGAGAGCTATTAGAGATGCCCACAAAGGTGGGGGGAGTATCAGAGCTTGGCCCCTACCTGCTGCCAGTGGCCGTCTTCAGCCCTGGGAAGTGCAGAGCAGCACAAGCGTAACACTCAGAAATAAAAAACTGTGCATTCCTCTTACCATTCCATGGCTCTCCCTCCTGGCTCCAGTTGCCCAGGTAGCTTCAACCACAGCCTGGCCAGCACATCCTCTTTCCCTGGGGCTGGTGCTCCCATTGCATCCCTGGGCTGCATCCCCTTGCTCCCTCCCTTCCTTCCTCTGTGCAGTCCATGCCTGTGCCCGTGCAAGAGGCCAGCAGCTCCCCTTCAGCCAGCTCCACACCATCCTCCACTTCCCACCACGGAGCATCCAAGCTTTCCCCAGGAAAATGCTGTGAGCACTCTTACAAGGTGCTACGAGCATTTCTAAACACAACGAGAACTCTCCTCTTAACTCTCATCTCACCTGGCTCCCAGGACAGAGGACAATCCCCATGTGACAGTAACTCTGCACCCAGCAGGCCTGGAGTGCAGGACAGGTGTATCAAGGATATGAAGTTTCCACAAAATTCACAAACCAGCCTGGATAAAAGAGACAAGTGCTCCAGCTATGTAAAAGGCTTTAGCCTTTCTGGATAGAGCCTGAGGGCATCATTCCAGTGTGGGAGGGATCAGCCAGGGCTTGTTCCCACCCCAAGAGGGAAGCAGGTTTCTTTCATTCACCCAGTCTGGAGTTTCTTTGCAGTCTGTCACCATGGAAGTTAAATGTTTTAATTTTACGTTGAAATGCCAGCAGAAATTAATTTTGATTGGAAGTTGTAGGCAATTCTTTGATATCCATTTAAGCAATTTAGAAGATTTTTAAGTAGTCAGGCATTCATTTAATCCAGTTCAATAACACAAATCTCCAGGTGAAAATAATAAATATTTAAAAGAGTGAAAAAATTAACTGTTCAACATACATCCCTAGAAATGTAGGGATGAAAGGACAGTTCAAAAATTCTGCAAAGTCTTAAAATCAATGATTGCAAAATTCCAATATGCAATTTGTCATGTTCCTGTGAACTTGCACTACCCAGTTTGATCCAAGCCCAGTCCTGGACTGTGGTGTACGATACACTGAATTTTAGTCCAGAAGATATCCATCAACCCTGATTCAAAGTAATAACAGCAAGTATCATCAGAATTAAGCCATATGGAAAAAAGAAATCCCTGATTTTATAGAATAGGAATTTAGAACAATGAAAAGTTGATCACAATTTGCAATATGGACCTCAGTAGTCAATGTGCAGCTAGAATAATCTCTCTAAGTCTCTACCCAACATTGAAGCAGAGAGGTCTTTAATATTAAAGGGGTACACAAGGCAACAACATAAAAATATTTTCCTTCTAAAGGATGAATAAAGTAATACCTTAAACTAGCAAGTTCCAGGGACATCAGCAGATCAGCCACTTCTGCCAGCAGCTCCAGCTCTACCGGAATCAACATCCATCCTGAAAACAAACCTGGGGAAGAAATAAGAGGCTCTGGCTTGTTTCCAAAAGTAAAAGGAAGCAGAGGGAGAGGTATATGATTAATTCTCCATTAGTATTCCACTTACATTTCCTCCAAAGACAGGGAAGTATTTCAAGTGAGAAATCTTGCTCATCAAGCAGTTGAAAACATTTCTCCTCAATACATTCTAACCCTCACTTCTCTGAAGTCACTTTTCCCCTCCATCATGCAGGCCTGGAGGCTGTCCATGTACATCCCACCTCCAACTATCCACTTCACACTTACTCATTAAAAAAAAAATTAATATAATAACAAAACAGATAGCTTTTAAGAGAGTGAGTGTTAATGAAGGTTTGAAAAAGCAGGACCAGTAACATTTCAGCTCAGAAAGTAATTACAGAAGCAAGACACTTGGATTTTAGAAAATGTGTTTAATTACTAATGCTCATTAACTATACAGTTTTAATCCATAAATACAAGTTAAAGTTGTAAATACAAGATAAAGTTGTAAAAAAAAAAAATCTCAAATGCGTGATACTTATTTTTAAATTTATTTGATTTTTATGGCTGCCTCTTAATATACTAAAGATGTGGAAATCAGTGCAACTTGAACAGCTGCCAAATAAAAACCTCTAGATGATAAAGGAGTGCTCAGCAGAGGGTATATTCATCTCTACCTTGCAGCTTCTTGTAAAAGGAACTACATCAATCTTTGGTAGTATATTAAAACACCTCAAATAGTTAATATAGACAAATATTTAAAGGTTAACACTGTTTATATTCCTACTCATTCCTCCATTCATTTTTCTCCATATATTCCTATTCATTCGTGTTGCAGAGCAACACAAATTTCTTTTCTGTATTTTTTATTTGTTTTAAAAAGGTCCCTTTGGAAGTCTTGATGGCTTGAAACTACACACGATGGGATCAGTTCCTTTGCACTGAAGTCAGCAGCAATTCTGACACTGACCTGGTGGGTGCAGACATGGGCCTGAAGTACTCATGGAAGAGGGAGAGATGGATCCAGTTTGTACAATTTATTAGAAATTATTCATGAGACTTTTTCATGAGTATACAGAAAAGTACCATAAAAAAGCATACAATATAAAACCATAAGTACCCTATCACTCTTAAATAAGAAGGGGTGGAGTTTGCAGGGTTTCCTACTGAGAAATTTCTCATTCTAGCCTGAACAAGGGCTCTTCTGAAATCAATACAATTAAAAGACATTAACATCATCCTACAGGGTTAGTCCCAATATAAATGTGTTCTCTTTAGTTGCTCATTTAATGTACCCTTTTCTGTAAATTTACATTTACAGCATGTGCTGTTGTCAGTGCAAGACCAGATTACACTGAATATTAGAATAAATACAGTGCAATTTCTTTCTCTCTTGGGACAAAATCAGCAAGTAAATCTTAACATGATAGGAATGTTTCAAAGTGAAAATTGAAAGCACATTTCCCCAAGCCAGGATTCCTCTATGTACAGAACATCCAGGAGAAACAACACAGCATCTCTGTGCACATTTGTTTTTTCACTGAGTACAGTACAGAAGAAAAGAAAGCCTACTGTCTGAACGAAGTGGGAACAAATATAATCAGGTTGAAAAAACAAGTGGCCAAAATATTTTTTTAAAGAAACAATGAAGAATTAAAACCACCAACTCAACGTGAAGTAATGAATCACATATTTAGTGGTCAAGGCAACTGGTTGATTTTTTTTCATTTTTGGTAGCAATAGCCCAGTTTGAAATGTCAGAAACTCAAAAGGGCCAACCACATGTAGCACTTCTGCAGGGCTTCCACCATCCTCCTCCTTGTCCAGACCACCTCAAAACACCAAATAACAACAAATGAGCTTGGCACACAATGCACTTAATGCTTTCCATGTCAGCCTTCAAAAGCATGATGCTCTCTGTGGGCTAGGGAAGAGAGACAGGAAAAAAAGAATAAAAGAATATGTAAACTCTGTCAAGGAGTTGGAAAGATTAAAAAAAGAGAAGATAAAAATGTATAAATCAGTCAAGGAAAACATAACGTGTCAACAAATGATCTTTTGGAACACACTATTCTGTTAATACATTTATAGGGAACCTAAAATATGAGATCCCTAAAAATCCTGATTATAAATGGTTCCTCTACATGAATACTTAAATTGGACAGCATGCAACCTTGAGAGTTATCAAGAGATTTGTTTTATTTGTTTTATGAATCAGGCATATTAAACATGAAACAAAATATATTCTACGATTAAATTAAAAATATCTTTTGAATGATAGCTAACTTCTACATTGAAGAGACATAATTTTAATGCAATGACAGATGCCATGTTTTTAAGTGATTAATGATGAATCCGGCAGGATATTCCCATAGAAATACCCTACCAGCATCTTGTTTTTCTAATGAAGGTGAAAATCAACAGTACAAAATACTTACGTTTATAAAAGACCACTTTAAAAGACATATGTGGGAGAAGTTTGTGAATCTTTTCTAAAACTTTTGCTTCGCTTGCTGAAGACGCATTCATGTTCCAGACTTGCACAACATCTTCACGGTCACGAACACTGACACTAACCCCTATTACTTCATCATCTGCACAGAAGGGGAAGAATCACTAAGGAATACTTTAAAAGTGAGACATGTCTAATTTTCTACTTATGTATTATGAAACAGTGCCCAAAAGCTGGAAAAAAAAATGAAGATGTGAAAAAAAGAGCAATCTCCAGTGAGGAAAATACCAATGTTCAAACCAGACGAAACAGTTACCAGAAAGAAATTCTGGTTTTAGCAGCTATTGGAAATATTACCTCACGGTTTTTTATGAAGTGCCATAGGATTATTCATCTTTGCTATTAGCACTCTTATACTTGATTAGGAGGGAATCACAAGACCCCCTCCAGTAAGCTCAGCAATATGAACTACTAAAGATAATTTACCTACAGTGATGTCTACAAGCAGAGATGGGAGGATGAGGGTGAAACATCTAGAATCCCAGGAACAGTACCTGGTGGAGATCAGACACCAGCTTTTCCAGACTTTGCTCTCTTTTTCCTTTACATTTTGTCAAGGCAGCAACAGAAAAAAAAAAAGGAAAAAAAAATTAAATTAATAAAGCCCCAGCCAGCATGCTTCTGCCAGTGCTGGTAACTCCATTCTCCGCTGAAGAAGCCCCTTCTGGTATGAAATTCTCGGGATACAGCTTTGTGGAGAGCTCAAAGGCCATGCCAGTTGGGAGCAGTGGCTGCCTCCAGCTGTGAGCTCCATGGCACAGCTGCTCTGTGCATCCCAAGGAAGGGGCCACTAACAATAACACAAAGGTGGTGTCAAAAGCACATGGCCAAGGTGAAAAACCACCTCTGTAGGCAGCAGAATGTCATATATTTGCTTAAAGTGACCCCAAGACAACCATATCAGTGTATAGAGTATGAGAGACACCATTTGAAAGGTTATTGCTGAACTGCTCTGTAAACTTGAGAAATGCAATTCTTTTTTACAGAATGATAGACAGTGAAGGACCATTCCTAATGGGATATTCACCATCACTGTAACAGCCACTTTAATCAAATATTCATGCTTAGAAGAGAAGTAAATAGTGAAAAGAAATGTTGGAGGAATGTCTCAATCATTACCTGCTGCACAACAATCTGTAAACTGCTCTCCAATAGTTGCTAGCAGTAGCTCTTTCCAAACTGCAGCCTAAGAAAGCAGAAAAAAAATTCCATTCACATTATTATTTTTTAATTTAAAAGTTAGGTTTGGTAGCTCAGTTTTGAGTGTCTTCTATTTCTGAGGTTGTCTAGACAAAAAAGAGTATTTATTGTAAGTACATGCTGCGGTATATAATTAATTGTTAGGTCTGTACAAGATGGTTCATCTCAGCCAAGGGGATGCTGTGCACACGTGATGAAGAACGAAGCCAAAAAAAGGAGAAACAGGCATAAAGGTGTTATTTATGCTATTTACAAGGCCCTGAAAGCTGACTGAAGTTCACCTTCAAGCAAACCTTTCAGAAGTGACTGAAGCCACGTGGTGCATAGTTTGAGAGATCAAAAGTACCTTCCTATCAAAAAAGGGCTGTCATTCAGCCTCTTTAAAACAAGGCCTCTGGGGTCCCTAAATTCACTGCCCAGTAATGCAGGCTCCCCAAACCACTTGTCACTTCTGACAATCTTCACACCTTGGATTATAAGAGGAAAAAGACAATTTCAATTTCAGTCTTTTGTGATCACTTGGGACTGCAGGGGAGGAAAGCTGCAACTCACATACAGGGAAAAAGCCCACAGGCAAAAATCAATTAACTTTTGGCTGAAATTTTGAGTACCATCTTTCAGCATTTAATGCCTTCTGCAAGGCTGTCACATTTTTCTGACACTTCACTTTTTCTGTTTAAAGGCCTGATCCAGAGCACACTTACACACATAAACACCATGTGTGAAGAGGTCAAATCTTGCTGTGGCAGTTCATAGAAGTTACTCACATGCATTTGATTAGGGAGAAGAGAAACATAGTTATTTCATCAGGGCTCAGGGATATGCCTAAATAGACTTCATCTTTCACAGTTTTAAATGAAAAAAAATATAATTTAGCATAGATATCAGGAAAAGGTTTTTCTATTTTTCCTTGTATGCCTATAAGCAAACAGTCTTGAGAACAAAGGTGATTATAAATAACCATGTTTCCAAATGGAAACACTGCAGCTTTCATTTGTTTTATAATACATCACCAAATGTTATCTAAAGCAAGAGATATGGCATTATTGGAAAAGAAACTTTTGCTTATTGTCTTTAAAAGGTTATGGATGTTAAAGCAGTGTTTGGTTGTTGTGTTGGGTGATGTCAGAAGTAAAAAGCTTTACAACAGGTTTATCAGAAAAAGTTTAAAGAAACTCCCTTACTAAACAAGGTCTGAGTAAAAAATCAATATAACATACCGTACTTCCTTTAGGGACCTTCATTTTCCATATACCTCCTTTGGCATTGCTTTCCTCTTCCCTGTTATGGGAAATAGATCAGTGAAAATAAACATTCAAATCCACATCTAGATAACCCTATGTTTGTGGTTTAGTTTTCCCAGAAAAATCCCATCTGAAATGCAATTACTAACTCCAGGGAGCATGACTGACTTCTGACATCAGAGATAATTCTTTCATTGTTCATATGAAGTGTATCTCTCAACACCTAATCCCTTTCCTAAGTTTTGTGTGTTGGAAAATACTTACATTTTCCCTGACTACAGACCATCTTTGAAGTGGCTGCACACTGTATGGGAACAAGTCACAAAACAATTTCACATTTTACTATGGTAACCTTTTATTTTGGAAAACCTCTGGCATCTTTTCACAGAAGCAGCTTATTACTCTTCCATTTATTCAGTTTAATAAAAGAACATGAGCACACTTTATTTCAGTTTTGTGACAGCTAGAAATTAATTGCCCTTATTAAAAAAAGACTGAAGCTGCCCCGGGTCAGGGCAAACATAACCATAAAACTGCCTTGTAATGACAAAGGCACAATGTACTAACCTGTGAGCTTCTCAAGTTTATTCTGTCACAATTCTTTTTCTAAGACTTTAAATTAGGGCTTCTAGTTTCCTGTTAAAACTCTGTAAAGGCAAAGTTAAAGGAATAACCTAAAATTCATCTTTGGAGTATCTAAAACCAGTATGACACCTATAGAGATTCCCCAGGACCAATGGCCTCTCACCAATCCTAAGAGATGCCAGGTAAAGGAGAGGGGAACTTTGTGAGGGCATCTTCAAAAATCTGCATCCTCAATTCTTATTTCAGAATTTGTCTTTCTTTCTGAAGCCCCATGCTGAAATTGGTTTCTATACTGTAATGATAATCTGAGAAAAACTTCTTGGCAGTAATTACTGGAAAGTTAGCCTGTTACTAGTGATGAGATCAGTCTCTTGCAGTCCCTTTCCTAAAATGCAAAATTAACTTTGATAGGCTTAAAATAAGTGTTTAATTTTCAGAAATGATCTTTGCATTTTACACCTCTAATAGTCACTTACCAAATCAAAACTAAAAATAGGAAAAACCAAAAAAACAAACTCCAAAAAGTTCTCATTCATCCTCACAAAGATATGAAGGCCTGCACACGATGGCCCAGTTGATTTACACAGACACCAAAGTTTTTTCAAACCCACTTGAGCTATCCTGACCAGTCACAGTATTTTCAGAAAAGGAACGCAGACCTTCAGATGCATTTCACTTTAGAAAATTTACACCTCCAGTAGATCAGGACAGAAATCTCGTGTAGTAAATCACCATGAAGTTAAACATCCTACAGTCAAGTTAAAGAACCCTAATCCAATCACAAGCTACACAAACTATGCCAAAAAGATCAAAACTCTTCAGAAAGTGCTGAGGTTCTCTGAGATGTGACAGAACTGCAGCAGGAAGAAGGGATGCAAAGTTTGATTTCTGAGATGAAAACACTATTTATACTCTATTCCATTATTATCCTACAATCAAGTAGGAATTTGCAGCAATGAATCACCTCATAATGCCCTAAATGACTATTAATCCAAGGTGCATGGGTATGTGTAGGCGTATGAAGCATGTACTTCACCTGTACTTTTGCACAGGTGAAAAACAGTGAAGGACCATCAGTTTTTTGCATCATTATTTCACCAGCTTCAGTGGAAAGAAAAAAATGTGCAAGCTTAAAAAATTCAGATAGAAGTAACTTATTCTGTGCATTCCTGAATTGAAAATCAGAGACATATTCTAATTTCTTAGCTTCTATTTCATAATCTATTTCCTTACATTTACATCCAGAGGTGGACAATTAAATTGCAGTCTGTGTTTTTAATCAAGACTCTTTAGTACAAGTCACTTTTAAGCTGAACAAGAACCTCAGGGTATTTCTTTCATAGGTCTCTCAAGTTCAGGTGTTTGCAGCCAACAGAAACAAGACACTCCTGTCCCACACCTTCCACCACTTTGGGTTATTCCACTGCCCATTCCCAGAAATGTCTAATGACAACATACATACCAAAGCGGGCGTCTTTCTCCCCGCATTAAATGGTAGCTACATCTCAGAGGCAAATTTGTCACAGGGGGAATGTTGTTGTAGACACTCCAGAAATCCTTGAAAAGGAAAAATACTAGTTGGATTAGCACAAGAGAGTGTTTCATGCAGATTTACTTCCTTGCTAATTTTCTCTAAACCAATTACACATCCTGCTCCTAGAGAACTGGCACCTTCTATGCTATAATAAAGTGCTCTGAAAAGAACTTCTTACAAGTTCATTTCTACTTTTATTTATTTTAGATGTCAATTCTGCATAAGTGAAGGTGGAAAAAAGGGAAGCAGTCAAAATGTGGATTATTTTAGAATCAAACTCCTTTTGAATAGGGAGGGGGAAAAAAATCATCAAAACCAGAGTTACACTGAGTATGTCAGAACAAACCAGTACATAAAACTTTCTTAGCATATTAAAAAGATATATCAAATATCCACCTTGCTTCACTTATGATTATCCTGAGTTACAAAAACACCACAAACAATAATTCTGGTGAACTACGTGCCTAACCAGAGACCTAACTAGTTTGTCTGAGTGAAAGCTTTCAACCTTGGCAAAGAACCTGAGATGCACATGTTAATACAGGAATGGGGGAGAAATTAGAAGACCCAAGTTACCAGGAACCATTGGATTAATTCCCAATGCTTCTGCCAGTAAAAGCAGAAGCTGTCATGCAGGTTTGGGGCAGATAAAAGGCACCCAAAGGCAGTAGTAGCAGCAGGGAGGGATGACTGAAAAGATCCCAATCTCTTTGCTTCTTGATCCAACAGCTGGGAATACGAAAAGATTTTTAAAGACTTATGTTGCATCAACATGTGGTGATGCAATATTCATCATTAGTGCAACTCATTAAGTATTATCTGCACATAATATTTAAGTATTATCTAATACTTAATCACTAGCACAACTTTAGAAACAAGGATTGCAACATTATGTGATAAAATTTTGTGGCCCTTGGCAGCTCTGCCTAACAGCCATTACCTTTACCCAGTCAGAAGAAGAGATAGAAGACTACTAAAAAATATAAAGACTTGGTATGAAACACCCATTGCAACTTTCATCTTCCTCTTAACTGGTTGTGTGCCCAAACCCTAAAGCTACTTGCAGAAGAAGGAGCAGAGGTACACTGGTAAAATGCTGTGGAAACATTTGAGAGCTCTTTTTGTCTGGAATTAGGGACTTAGTTTGGAAGGGCTTGGGTTTGGAAGTCTCACGCAATGTAACAAGTTGTGCACACGTTCATAAAGAAAGCCTCATTTAAAACTAGTAGATTGCTACAGCTGTGCTTCTCAAAGAGAAGGGTCTGGCATTACCTTAGAATTTCAGATATTTAGTGAACTAGTCACCTTAGCATTAAGGTGAGACAAATACCAATTTGTCTATACCAATACACTTCATAATAACTGTGGTATTAAAACAGAAATGCAATTTTACTTGCCCACTGCTAGGCACTGGCAGAAGACACAGACCTGCAGAATTTCTCAGTGCTGCAAGTAAATTCAATGTACTAGTGGAAACTCAAGAAGATTTAAGAATTCAGTATGCCCAATCCAATACACGTCCTCCTTTCCCGGTCTGGAAAGCCAAATGAAATTCAAACAATGACTCAGTAATACAAATACAAAACACCAGTAACACTCACGTTTCACACCTCAGGTAAGCAAAGCCACAGGTGTGACTCATCCTATGAGGAGAAACGAAACTTAAGGTGTGAAGTTACATTAATAACATGTGGCAGCTCCTGTAGCAGAGCCAGACGCCTTACCTGAACTGTTTGTACTGTATAAATCTTCTTCAAATTTAATGCACACTCAGCCACTGTCATACCAGGAAGTGACCTTGAAAACAAAGCACAGATTAATTAAAATATTTATTTTATCAAGGAGGGAGACAAGGGAGATGGAGAAGGAATGTGAATTGCCTGAGGGTGAAGCTGAAATGTTCACATGTCAAAGGGGAAGTCCAACTTCCAATTATCACGACTCATTTAAAGATAGGAGTTAAAGTCCTTTTATATTTGCAAATAAATTAATATTTACCAGGTAATTTGTAAAATTAAACTGAAGAATTAGGAGTTTTAAGCGAACAGCACAGTGCTGCTCTCAGAACCACCACACACCCTCAGAGCCCTGCTGTTCACAGGAAAGGTGCTACCAGAAGGGGACTGCATGATCCTACCCCGGAATTATTTTTAATTGCATTTAATACACCCCAGCCCCGGTTTTTGGCGTTTTCAGGCACTCCCAGTGCTTCATACTTTGGAAAGGAAGCTCAGCCGCACGGTTTGTGCCGTCCTCCCTCGCCGGGCCCTCAGCGCGGGCCGCTAGGTGGCGCAGGCGCACAGCCGGCGGGAAGGCGGGAACGGCGAGATGCGGGAAGGATGGCGGCACCTTCCCTCAGCCCCGCACCGCCCTCACCGGGCCGCCCATAAGCTCCTCGCTATCCCCGATGGATGTGGCACGCGCACGGGGCTGAGGAGAAGCACAAGTCCCAAAGGACAGCTCCCCCGCCAGGTGCCACGTCACCCAACGCACGCAGGGAACTGCCACGACTCCAGGGAGCTCTTCCACCGCCGGCACTGATGCCTTCAAGACCCATCTACCACTAGTATGTCCCGTAAAGCCAAGAGATCCTTGGGTCAATGTCACTGCCAGACACCCTGGTACACCAGGCGTGGTTCAGCTTCTCTGGTTCACCCTCATACTGACCATCACCAGCTCCCATCTGCAGCTGCTTACCTCCCTCAGGGGCCTTGAGGCGAAGCCATAAGAGGAGCAGCTGAGGTCACTTAGTCTGTTCAGGAGAAGAGGAGACTGAGGGGAGACCTCATCACAGTCCATAACTTCCTCATGAGGGGAAACGGAGGGGCAGACACTGATCTCTGTGTGACCAGTGACAGGACCTGAGGGAACAGCTGGGGATGTGGCAGGGGAGGGTTAGGCTGGATATTAGGAAAAGGTTCTTCCCCCACAGGGTGGTCAGGCACTGAACAGGCTCCCCAGGGAATGGTCATGGCCCCAAGGCTGCCAGAGCTCCAGGAGCATTTGGACAATACTCTCAAGCACAAGGTGTGACCCGTGGAGTGTCCTGTGCAGGGCCAGGAGTTGGACTCGATCCTCATGGGTCCCTTCCAACTCGGGATATTCTGCGATTCTTTAAGCACACACAGCACCAGCTGCATCCCATCATCTGAAAGGTCTTTTCCAACCTCAATGGTTCTATTTATAATCTTTTTCATGACTCTTCAATGCATGAGACATGGGACAGTGCATCTACACCCCCAGACATCCCTGCGCTCCTGTCACCGCACTAACAACGCATCGTAACACCCACATTAAAATCCTCAGCACACGATCCCACAGGCACAGTTTTGGGGGAATGAGGTCAAACTTGCTAAGGCACATTCAATTTCTTAGAACTGGAAACATTTTTTTTTTCCCCTTCAGAAGGTGAAGTAGGATTTCTAAAGAAAAACGAAGATCAAAGACAAAGCAACCTCCCATTGTGTCTCAGAAGAGGAAACAAAAATGTGTAAAATTACTAAATCTGGAAACAGAAGCGAGAGAGGAGGTTTAAGGAAAGAGAAGAAAAACGCAGCTGTTGCTCGGGTACCAGCTGAAGAAAGGATAAAAGCAAACCAGATCTCAGCATCCCTCCCTGATACATCTGATCAGCATGAAATACATCCAGGGAAACACTGAAGTTACTCTCAGTTGTTACAGAGATAATTGAGGCTTTGGGCAAACCCTAGATATTCATGTAGAGGAAGACATTTAATATGCAAAACTACTGAAACAGCATCACATCTTCAAAAGTCTAATAATAGCTCTAAGGTTTTTTGAAGGCTTCTATTAAAATAAGGTGCTTTAAAAATACATACAAAACCAGCAGAAAAATACCTCCCAACCTTTTCAGTATGAAACAGGCAAACTAACATCTACTTTACTATTTGCCTGTTAATTACCACACATAAAGCACATTACAGTGCTGGAACTGGCGAGAAAACAACAGTACACATCCAAATCTCAAAAATCACTTTGACTAGGGGTTATAAAAACAAACAAAAAAGCCAACAGGAAATCGCCATGGCACAGCTTGCAGTCCAGTGGCTCATGAACTATGAGAACTCCCATGAAAAAAAATCATAACTTGAAACCAGCAACAAACAAAACTGTCACCAATGTGATAAAAGGCATTTTTTACTTACACTTTACACTCAGCATTAAAGACCAAAAGAGAAATTCACAGTATTTAGCAGAAACAGAGCCAGTCAGATTGTTTTTGAACACACAAAAAAGGTAATAAGCTAAAACAGACTTTAAAACTTATCAGGTTATCAGTTGAGAGCAATGGATTCACAACAAACTACCTCTTGTATTTTCTTGCTGACCAAACCAGCATCTCTCTACTAACGCTCTGTTCCATGTAAAATAGAACACAAACAGGCAAAACCGGAGATAAATTTTGCCTCTTGATGTCTCACACCACTGCCCAAGAAATTACTTCTCTTCTGCACTATTTCTGCCACTGGTGCCTTAGCAGTCTCCAAGGCATCTGGCATTACATATGTACAACATATATTATCATCACTCTATATCCTCATGCTGATACTGCCACTGTGTTGCTTCGATAGTAAGGTCTACTCAAATGAAAGATTAAAAGGTATTCTCTATCCATAGCCTTCAAAGGTTACCTAGATCATCATGGTAGCCATTTAGCAAATTTAATGCCATTTAAAAGAGCAGCTACGACAGGTAGACAGAAAATTCCACTCTGACGTTATAAAATGGTTCATTTTGATAGTTGCAAATAACATTTCCCAGAGAAAATGTGATCAGCTGGCAGAAAGCACCAACCAACCAGCAAATTATCTGTTTTAAAAGTTATGGTGAGTGACCATTTATTTCTAGTAACCTGCCTGATAAGTGCTCCAGGCCCACCAGATTACAGTGTTATTTCAGCCTTTCACTCAGCTCCGGGAAGTGTCAGTCATTTATGGGTATGAGCATGAACCCCCAAACATTTTTACTTAGAAAACAAACAATCAGACAAAACCAAAACTATTGAAAAGACTGTGATTGAGAAAATGATGATGCATCAATTTAAAAGTTCAGGATCATTTGCTCCAGAAATTACACCTGAACAAATTTGGTTTAATGGATGAGTATAAGGCAGAGACAATATTTTAATCAAAGACAGACAGAAGAAAAAAGAAAAGAAGCCTTGGATTTCCTGCAAAATTCCAAACTTCTGACAAATCTGAACTGTAGTGTTTCTGTGATAGTCACCCAAAAACTCAACAGATCCACACAGATGAACACTGAGGCAGTTTTGTGCCTTGAAACCCATGAAACTGGGATTTTTTTTATTTTTTTCTTTTAGCTGAATACTCGCATAAGTTTGAATTAA
The DNA here is from genome assembly GCA_013397565.1 of Ptilonorhynchus violaceus. Taxonomy (NCBI): domain Eukaryota; kingdom Metazoa; phylum Chordata; class Aves; order Passeriformes; family Ptilonorhynchidae; genus Ptilonorhynchus; species Ptilonorhynchus violaceus. Next base: position 2,106,211 of record VZRJ01001055.1, on the reverse strand, counting down.
CAGAAATGCCAGATGACTTCCGAGTGAAGAAATCCACAGAAATTGCTACTTCTGTAATTCACCAGGAAACACTTACACTGTAAGTTAGGAGTAGTAAGACAGTTGTGTACTTTACTAAAAACCTCATTACATGTGGTACTACAAAAAAAGACCCTGCAAACACTGAGCCTTGAAATGAAGCCATTACAGGATTCTTCCCATTTGGATAATTTTACTGCCATCAACAATAAAATTAATCGGATATGCCATACTGACCTGTCAGTTATTGCCATGGTGAACAATTCATTTCCCAGGAATTCAGCAGGCCCTGCCAATCCCCATGAGCACAGTAACAGGAAGGACCTGGATCCGGTACCAGCCTGGCACTGCCAGCTCTTCTGGGGATGGAAATACTGGGTCTGTTGCCACTTCACCTAAAATGCACATCTGGGTTCCCTGTGGAGAGTCTGCACATGAAATATTCAGGGGTTCTCCTGGTCTGACTGTTCTGTGCCCTGTGATGCCATTGCATCTTCAGAACCTTTACAGGAGAAAATTTAGTGCAGTATCAGGACTAATCGAGTTGCCTTAACAGGCCAGACCCACTGTACAGCATCTCATGGTGAATCACATGGGAATGTGGAAACAGGAATAATTTCCACAAAATGAATCCTAATGCCAGCTTGCTTAACTACTCCTTCATTATTCCAGCACGAATAAAGAACAAAGGATACAAAGATAAATTCCATTGTTTTATCCATGAATAAACCTCCAGGTGGTTGTGCTTATGTTAATTTCTGATGCTGAACTGTAGCTTTTCTGTTTTTCTGCAAAGAATTAAGTACAGAAGTTGTTTCATATGTGCTCACACTGGCCTTTGTTTCCCAGCGGGAATCTCATCACAGCTTTAGCGGGAGCTTTAAAAGCTGCCAAGCAGTTTTGAAAATACCCCTTTAAGTGCTTAGCCACAACTGCTTTAGGTATAAATAAGCAAAATATTTACTTACAAAGCTTAAACTCGAAAACATGCTGTGGCAACTAAATAAATCTGGTAATCCATTCTGAATACAAAGACTGATTTCAAGCCATCAAAGCCTGTCAAAATGCACTTACTGGATTGAACATTCTTATAATATTAACCATCATTTTTCATTGTAAGCCACCTACTCATAAGCTGTAATAGATGAAATAGATGATCCTAGATAAATAAATTTTGCTATAGGGAAGAAGGGAAATTATTAAGTTTAGTTTCAAATATCTGATGTTTTCAGTTAGGAAGATTAACACGTTATTAGCATGGTTCAGTTATCAAAATGTGTCTACTAAATTTTACATAGAATTCATCTATAACAGCGAAAAATCAGCACATAAGGATAATACCTTATGTAAGAATATTTTGTCTTTCCTGGAGCAGACTATTAACACTGCATATTTGACAATGTTTATAAGCACATACTTTCCCTCACAAAGATACTGAAGAGTTAAACTATTCTTGCAAGAGAATTAAGATTATCTAAAAAGCATTGTTCAAAGGCAGGCAAGAAGACAGGACAAGCAGGCCATGAGCCTTCAAAGTGATGGGAAATTGGGAGGAGACACGGCCAGGACAGCTGACCCCAACAGACCCAAGGGATATTCCAGACTGTCTGACATCATGCTCAGGATATAAAGTGGGGAATAGAAGGAGGGATGTTTGGAGTGATGCCGTTTGTCTTCCCAAGTCACCGTCACACAGGATGGGGCCCTACTCTCCTGGAGGTGGCTGAACACCTGCCTGCCCATGGGAAGCAGTGAATTAATTCCTTGTTTTGCTTTGCCTGCATGTGCAGCTTTTGCTTTCCCTATTAAACGGTGATTATCTCAGCCCACGAGTTCTCCAGCTTTTACCCTTCTGATTCTCTCCCCGATGCTGCTGGTGGGGGAGTGAGCCAGCGTCTGTGTGGTGCTTAAGTTTTGTCTAGGGTTAAATCACAATGAGATGGTACCCAGGCTAAGTGACAGGATTTGCAAGGTTTAGAAAGTAGGATATTGGCATCATGTCCACATGTACATCAAAAAGCATAAGCAGCTTCACAGCTTTGTATTTGGACAAGTATCGCACCCAGATCCACAACCCCAAATCCCATTAAGGGATGGTTTCAAGTGCCTAACATGGATTGTTATCCAGAACATCGCAGCCTTCGATGATCACATCATACTTGACTTTTCCTTTTGTGTGATCCCTTCGTTGAATGTACTACACAATATGGGGACCAGCTTTGTAATCCTCATTTTAAATTTGCTATATTCAGTGATGCATATTGACACTCTGTTGTAAAAATAACTGAAAGACTACACAATGTAGCAAAAGCTAAAAGGCAACCTTTCATTTCAGAGCCAGAGACCACTACAAGCAGGACCAGTCTTTCCAAGATAAACACAAGTGTAAAGAGCCACCAGCACAAATCAGCTTCCCAAGGTGTCACCAAAAGCCCCCGCAAGCCTTGCTGAAATTCCCCATGCTCCGTAATGTCACTGCACACAAAACTCCTACCAATGAGACGTGGGGATTAATTTGGAAACCTGCAAAATGGACAAAGTAAGCAGCAGATCTAAACTCCTGTTTTCCAAACTTTTAGCACATGACCTTAGAACATTTTAACAGTTACAAAGGAAATCTCATTTGTCTTAAGAAGAAAACACCTGCCAGCTTCTCTGCACCTTCTATGAAACTGCTGACCTGCGAGCATCTGAAGATCATAGACGAGATCTTATTTGTAGAACTGGTGAATAATATTCTCCCAAAGCTTTCATCATGCTCATTTTCCTAAGGCATGTACAGGGTAAGATACAAGAGAGCAATATCAGATGGTTGCTATTTCAGACATGGATACCAAGAAAGGCTCAGCACTTACGGGAAATGCAGATGCCCCGTGACACGTGTGGGATGATGGCAATGAACCAGGACCTGGCCACAGGATGCCAGCCTCCAGATGTTCAGCCTGTGCCAAGGCATTCACAGAAACAAGTGCTCATGTAGATAAAACAAAGGCATTTACTTCTAAAGCAGGAAATGTATCTAGTGCTGCTATGATAAAAGCAAGGCCATGAACCCCAAGGGTAGCACATCACTAGTTGCTACAGAAAGTACCACTTAGCTGATGGATATTTATTTTAACAGCGTGACTTAATGAAAAGATACGTTTTAGAGATCTTAAAATTGTATGTCATGGATCTCTCTCACAGTAATTTAATAGAAAGAGATAACTACATATCCATCTCAACATCTATTTATCCTTAAGCGTCACTTCTTCCTGCTTTTCTCTGCAAGTACAGGATAAAATGTAGCAGCGGTCAAAAATCAATACCATCTCCTGAGGAAATAGCACTGCTCCACACTAGGTGCTATTGAAGTAAGTTTTAAAAAGCACCCACAGTTACCTGCTATGGAAAGTCCATCCCATACAAGCCTAAGCCTCCATCAAATCTCCATGGATGTACCAAGAAATTTCCCCACTTCTGTGGGGCTCTGCAGAGAGACGTGAACCTCCACACACAGCAGTAAATTAAGTTCAGGGTTCCATCTCTTGTGTGCTTTTTAATGCCTTAAATGATTTTTGAATGTATAAAACGTGTCTTGTTTGCTGTCATTCCTGTTCCCTGCCCTTATTCCATCCCTGTTGCTGGTAAACAAAACACACAATTTTCTCTACTATACTAGTTAAATGCACTTATATGTGATCATAAAGAAGACCCAAAAAATTAATCAATAGAATAACTGACTATTAAGAGTCTGAAATAGAGTGGAACCAAGACTTCAGAGAAAAAAATAATGACAGGACTCAGGAACTTGAAATGGATTTTAACTTCCGACACCGATTATAAAGGATAGACATGCTTCTCTCCACATGGCTTGTGTAAACAAACAGACCTGGTTGGTGGCTTGCTTAAACACCAGTTCAAATAATGCTTTTTAAAAACAAAGGAGCAAAAATACAACTCAAATCCTGAACCTGACCATAACTACGTCATGAGTGCAAAAGGATTAATCAGAAATAATTAGTGGGTTTATTTATTAGATTTGATTTGTAGGACCTGAGAATATTTGCATGCTTTCAACAGCTTCTTGTTATTTCTCTGTCATGAGTTGAAAAGTTACCAGAAAAACAACTAAAGAGGAGACTTTTACCAATAGCATGAGGCAGTATGTTCAGTGGCAGAAAGGCTGATAAACTCTCCTTCTGCAGTGGGGCGAAAGGAGAAGACACCAAAAAAATTGAGAAATGGAAGCTGTAGAAGATTAAAAAACAAGATGCTAGAAAATACACGCTAAAAAACCCAACCTCAAATGCTAGTTAAAAACTTTCTATTTCAGTTTTGACTTTGGCACTTCTTCCCTTTGCCTCACTGTGTGCACCACAGGGACGAGCGCCCTTGGCAGCCTCTTTCCACGGCTTTAGAGGCTCAAAGTTCAAGCACAAGAAACGCAATATTAACCTGTTAGTAATTAATAAATTTTAGGTAATCCTTCCAAACGTATCACTTTGGATTTTAAGAACTGCGCACCTACAGCAGCCAAACCTGATATTAAAGAGTTGTAAGGTTGGGCTTGTTGCGGTCGGTGGGACCGGGTCCGTCTGGGGCGGCAGGGATGCATAAACCACGGCAGCAAAGCACAACCTTTACCCTTCTATTCCCGGGGCTGGCGAGCGTCACCTCTAAATTTAGAGCTCAAACCTCCACCGACGGTGCCTGGATCCATGTGCGTCCGTTCAACTACAAAACCGAAAGCGTTTCCGAACCAGTTTCACTACGCCGCTCCCGATCCCCCGATGGGGACAGGCACCGGGACAGTCTCTCGCACGAGCACCTTTACATACGCAGCCCACGATTAACTTCCCGGATCCAATCTGTTGGACGAGCGAACCGATAATCCCAGAGATGCGCATCCCTCCACGGACGGGTTTGGGGGATTTTCCCGAGCTCCCCGCGGCCCACCGGCCCCACTCACTTGTCCAGCCAGAAGGTCCACGGCGAGTGGAGCGGCAGCCCCGGCGCGTCCCGCTCGGGGGGGCTGAGCGCCATCTCCCCGGGCGG
>VZRJ01001055.1:2086887-2101133 GCA_013397565.1 Ptilonorhynchus violaceus | reverse complement strand
GGAGGGACGCGGGAGGGGGTGAGCGGGGCTCGGGCTTGGACAAGGGACAGGGCAGGGACAGAGAGACGGGGACAAGGTGCGACGGAAAGGACAGAAGGATGGGCGAGGGACAGGGTGGTGACAGCGATGGACATGGCCAAGGGCCCATCGGAGAGCATGGGTGGCTCCCCAAAGGGGCACGTGCGCTCGCCCCGTCCCGTCACTGCCTGTCCTGCAGAGTACAGTTGAAGGGAATCGCTGATCTGCTGCCTTAGACCTTTACAACCCACGGTCGCGAGGCGTTGGGGCACACAGGGTACCCACTGCCACCACCCTGCAGCACAGGTGCTGCTGGCAGCCCCTTCTCTGCACACAGAGGTCAAACCACAGATCTCACAAGTCTCTGGGGCTGCTTTATTAAGCAAAATAACCTTTGCGCTCAGTTTGGCTTGGCAATGCTGACCAAAACATTAAATCTCGCTAAAACCCCAACTTTCAGGACACAAAACCCTTGCACGTTCACACACGCTGCTGGCAGCCCCTTCTCTGCACATACACAGGTCACACCGCAGACCTGACAAGCCTCTTAGGGCTGCCTTTTTGAGCAAAATAATCTTCGTGCTCAGTTTGGCTTGGCAATGCTGACCGAAACAATAAATCTTTCTAAAAATCCAAGTTTTAGGACAAAACGTTTTGCACATTCACACAATGCAGGGATGGTTACCATGCAGACTGACCATGGATGGAGACAGCACAACAAAGAACTTTTCCAAATACTTGGAGGATAATAAGTTCTCTGTCTTCTCATCTTAACTATAGCCCATTTAATTTACATGCCTGGTTTTACAGGGAGATATTCCTCACAATCCAACATGGACATGTGCAAAAAACCTCACATTATTTTTAGAATAGTACTTTTTAAATTAAGATTCTCCCCATTGGGACTATGCACAGTAGTAAAGTTAAACACCCACATAAGTGATAGCAGGATCAAAGACCATGAATCACATAGATTTCCTCACAAGCACATTTAGTAGGATGAATAATTTTATATACACTTCATCCTAAAAGAAAAATCAATAAAGACACACTCCTTTAAAGAAATAAAAATCTAACAGTAAGAAAGGGCACAGTTCACCCATAAAAAGCAGCCTGCACAGTGACAACAAAGAAACACAAAAAGTTAATGATTATGTTGTACAGATGGAAAATGCAAACTGCTAGTCCAAATTAAATAAGATCTGCAAAACCAGTTGCACCATCTCTTGCAATTTAATTTATTCCTCTTTAAATAGAAGGCAAGAGATAATGACCATTTGGGAGAGCTTGGAATCTAAAAATTCATTGGTATGCCCACTCTGAGCGTTTTCTCTCTATTTTAATGATGAGCCCACCAAAAATGTTAATCCTGAAAAAATCCCCCAAAATAAATGGCACAGATTTTCTCAGAAGAGCTGGAGAAGACAGGAGGAGAGCGCTAATTTCAGATGACCCTAAAGGGCCACATCTCGCCTCTGTGACTGCCAATGACACTCTCCACGCCTGTCACATTCTTGGTGTCCTCTGCTGAGGTTTCCAACCCGGTATTAAATTTTGGATATGCAGCAGCATCATTCTGGAAATAAGGCCAAGCCCTCTAGACTGTATTACAAAAACTAACTTTGAATCCAGCACCTGCCTCTGATGGGAACCGCACGCTTCAGTGAAAACCTCCACATTCCATTATGAGGGAGCTGCTCATCAGTTCAAACATTATAGCTTGGGCTGAAAACAAATCATTCTGTTATAAACAACCTGGGCTGCAAGGAATGCTATAGAAATAAAACCCCCACACCTCTGAGACACAGAGCCAGGCAGCACAGCCTGTATCATTATTCCAAATGAGATATGTAAAGCCTCCGTTTATTCCTTATTTACATCGGTAAATACCAGGCTTCACGGTGGCACAAGGAACGTTGTGGGAATCTCAACTAACAGTAAATTAATTTGGTTGTGGAGGAAGGGCAATCACAGGATGCATCAAATTAACGCATCCTTTGCCTACAGAGATTTCTAAGAAGTCGTGACACAGAGGCAAAAAAGAGTCTCCTGAGATGAATCTCACAAGGAAAAATGATCACGAGCACAGCATCCTGATTCTGCTCAGCTGCCTCATGCTGCCAGCACACCTTGAGTGAAATCATTTCAGAGATTAAAAATCCCAGGAAGTTATTACCACTTTCAGAGAGGTATTTATAGGACTTGAATTAAAAATGTGTTTTATCGATGTTTGCTGTATATTTGGAAGGTTCCTTTTTAAGGAAACCCTGGTGATGCCTCCTGTGCTCTTGTACCTTCTCTAGCAGCTTTACCAGAAACAAACTGTGTTACGGTGCAGCCCTGTGCTACAACATGGTGCAGAGATTAGTTGCTTAAAGCTCACCACCACAGAAGGGGCTTCTGGCTCCATTCCCTACACCTCCTCCCAGCCCCATCATCCTTTACCTTGCAGAGTTCTCCAGGAAAGCTGATAATTTTCTGCCAAGGCCTTACAAAGCAGGACTGTGGGGCGGAGAGCAGGAGTCAGCTGGTAGATTAGTTCAGCTCATTTCCAATGGCTAACAGCTGAAATTTTCCCAGGTAACAACTGGGAAGAAAAAAAACTCAACAAATTGGAGTGAGGAATACTATTCTGCCCCATTCTGTGTGCTCCAAGCACTGCTTGTCCGCACCCAGTTTCAGGCACCTGAACCTTTTTGCCTCACAAAGGCCCGAGCCACCCCATGCTGGGGCGCCAGAGCTGAAGAAGGCACATTACAGCCAGAAGAAACAATGAATACTTCATACCTCTTTCCATGGTTTTATTTGAGATTTAAATCCCTTCCCTTATAATCCTTGCTGATCCCAAAATCTTGACAGCAATGGGTACATTACATGTGCTTGAAACATTATTTGCCTGTTCCAGCAGATTTTACTGTAGTCCCTGCTCCCAGCTAGCAAGGAAATCCCCCTGCTACAATACAATGGCGTTTGGAGGGGGCAGAATGCCTCTTAAAACCATCAGGACCCTCCTTTCCCCTGGTGACAGTTGTGCACCATCGCTGTGGCAACTGCAATGCCTGCGTACATGAGAAATATTAGGAAAGCATTAGGCTTATTTTAGCTATATTCTAATGCAGTGTAGCACCTGGAAGGGAGGAAGGGAACAAGCACCATATGAGCAGTCACAGTGCATTTCCACCCTGGAAGTGTTCCACGGCTCTCTGAGGCGACAGGTACCGCACCTTAGAAAACATCTAAGAGGGTTTGTTCAGTGCTCCTGACGCACGATGAATGGTGTGAAATGTTAGCTAGACCTCTCTCCAGCTGAAGCTCCTCTTTTTCACTCCGAGGCAGAGCTGGTTGGAACATGAACCTTCCAGGACTTGAGGGATGGCTGGAGCACAAGCCCCGGCTGCTGTGCCCAGCTGCTGCCACTGCTGCCTCACAGCCTGAGCCAACAGCCATGAAATGTAATTTCTCTACCAAATGCTGGTGTCACGATCACTTGCTCTTGAAACACTGCCTGGGACTTCAGAAGCATATTAAGTAACACAGGAGCTGCTTCTGAGAGGTTCCCAGGAAGATAAACTGATCAACTGAGAGCCGAAGCAGAGGTGAGGATGAAGGGATTTTAGTTGATATTTGCTTCCAGAGGCTTAAATAAATGGTTTTTAAACCCTAAAACACGATATTAAAGAGTTGAATCCCAACGCTTTTGGCAAAAGCTCCCTCATCTAGGAATGATTTCATATCAGCCAAGCTGTTAAGCAGAGGTTGTCATGGAAACAAGTTTTATTCAAATGATATGGCCAGAGATATACTGTATTTAGTGAGTTCTTCATTTGCTGCATATTGGGTACATGTCAGAACTAAATGATATTGCATAACTTTGTTTTGTTAAAAACAACCTGGCTTGGTGCACCTGTTTTTCTCACAGGCTTGTGTCCAGTCCTGCCTGGGACAGGTGGTTTTCCACACAGAACCTGCTCCACAGGAGGGGTTCCTCAAACAGCTGGCGCCTGCAAGCTCCCATTCAGAGAAATCTTCTTCCAAATACATGAACCTGCCCAAGTCAAACAAGCAGAAGCTTTCCTTAGCTTCCACAACTGACATAACCATTCACTAGTCCAAAAAGATGTGCAGTTCAACTAGATCCTTTCCTCCCTTACTAAAAAATTTTCTACATATGCATTTTGAAAGTCTAAAAAAATATCTATACAATTACATAAAAGTCAGATCACATGGTTGTGGGCATCTCATAAGTGCCCATGACCTCCTTGTAAACACAGGAATCCTATTAACTTACCATTCGTGACTGATGCCAGAACAAATCTCAGAAAAAACATGTGCATACTAAATTTGTCCCTCTGCTTTTTTAGCTGTGGAGCTGTTAAAAAGTACAAGAACTTTGTTCCATATCCTAGGAGTAAATGCTTTTTTTTTTTTTTCTAATATAAACAAAATAAATGGAATAGTTCTTGCTCAAGTTATAAACCAAAGTCAAGTCAGCTTTGCCCAGGACACTGTTGGAAACTTCATCCTGAAGAGTGAAAACAAAGATGAAATACAACATTGGCTCCAAAATCACTCTCATGTAAACCACTGTGCAGACTTTATGGAGCAGCGCCCAAAGGAAGGTGGTTTAAACAGTTTCCCAAGGGACCAAGATCCCTGATTGCCCAATAGAAGCTGAGCATTAAGTAAAAGGCAAACAGAAGTAAAACCTTACCCTCTGTTACATAACTGAACATTCTGTAAAATGCTTCATGGGAAGGCAATGGCATCTCATGACCTCATGACAGCTCCAGAGGCCTGTGAAAATGGAACAGGAGCTTGCTAACTTCTGGGGCAAGTGATCCTAGATTTCTCCAGGCTTTCTAATTACAGTCAATACAGGAGAAAACAGGTCAAGTAGCTCCTCTGGTATATGAAAAGCATATCACAGGATGGAATTCTGCCAGATATGAGCATGAAGAAGGCAGTACCTACCTCAAGTTAGTGTACAAGTTGGAAAGACATCAATCTTTCCAGGATCCTTGGTACATTCCAGAATTACAGCTCTCTCTGGTTACCACCACTTGTGAAGGAAGGCTGAGCCTCATCCAAAGCTCTTTACAGTTAAATAAGGGCAGGGATTGACTTCATCATGCTTTAGATTAGATCTTTATTCTTTACCTAGCCATCCTGGGGAGCTGAACTGGCTTAACCCAGCATCCAATCCATACACCAAGTATTAGGAGACTGGAATTTCTTACTTAGCTTTGGATACTATGCTTTTGTTTTCATCCCTCCCTGTTCCCTACACTTGGAAAGCACCGGGACTCTCTTGCTAAGAGAAGCCTAGCAAAGGTGAGGTCAGGGGCATAAATGCAAGAAACTTGACAGACCTCAAAGTTACACTGTATGTTGGAAACAAACTCCAAACATCTTGCTTTTCCTGATTTTCCAGTATAATATCTGCAGAGTGTTTCACTTAGATATTGCTTCCCCAAACATGAGGCTCCCAAAATAGCACCATCCTCAATGCTACTCTCTGTTATAATGTTATTGGCACCACATCTGGCATTGGCTTTGATGTGGAACATGAGCTTAAATACTGATCTTTTTTTTTTACAGGCCTCCCAGTGTACAGCTGAGGGAAACAACGTGCGAGAGTCACATCCTACACACTGCGCAAACCAAGTTAACCTGTACTGCAGAGTGAGCCTGGGATGGAAACCCTCAACTGCTATGGATATTGTAAAAAATAAATACATTCTAAAATATAAAAAATACAGAACATAATATTTTTATATGAGCTCGTTGCTCTAGGGTTTAGCTCAGAGGGATCATTCCACTTTCTGCATTACACCAGCAAATTTGGTACCTGTCCAAGCTGGCAAAGCCAAGGGCCCCTCTGGAAATAAACCACTAGAGGGAGACTGACTTCAGCAATGGAACACCCACAGGGAGAAAATCCTGCACATCCATTAAAAAAACAAGATTTGGGTCAAAATCGCTCTTTGTGTTTCTTCTTCACAAATACAAGTGGCTGAAATTAAAGGGTCAAGTTTGGGTTCATTAAGGTAAATTGAGGGAGCATCATGTAAATGGGATCAGGCAGTCACGTATTCTTCTAGTGTTTGTAAGAGAGGTTAGGCCAACTCTATTAAAAAAAAACCACACCAAAAAATAACCCAGCCACTGAAAATACTAATAGCTGTATCCTAGCAACATCACGGATTCCATGTGGACTTTGTTCTGGAGTCTACAGTCCTATTTCATCAAAATTATTGACTTTCTCAAAGTCTCTAAACGACCATCAAAAAAACAGTTAGTGCTTAAAAAATACAAACATTTAATTAGTCACATTAATAAGAAAAAACGAAGAGCAGCATTGCATGCTAGTGCTCCCTTTTCATGGAGCTCAATTTAGCTTCCTTTGAAATCAGTGTCAAAATTCCCACTTTATTCATTGGTAGCAGAGCCTCTCCTTCGAGGAGAAAAGCTGGAAATGGCCCTACAGAATTTGGCAGATGAGGTTTGTTTCCCAGGCTGAGCTCACACATTGCATGGATGGAATTCATACAGCTCTCCATGATCCTCCCAGCCATCATGTCCTTATTGCAAAGGTAAATCAACTGGCATTCCAGTGATATCCAGAGCCTTTGTACAAGGCTTTTGTGCTATGCATATAACCAGTGTCCTTTTTTTCCCTAAGCTTTGTTTTTATTTAACCACAACAAATTTTTTCAAGAACATAAAAAATGTGAAATCCTGCTGGATCCTCCCAAAAGCCCAGGCCCTGCTCCTATCAGGTATGAAGACTTCAGGTTTAACACAGCTCTGGGAGGTTTTTCCTCCTCAATCCTGCATCAATGAAGTAAACTTCATTAGATAAAATGCAAGGGCAAAAGGCCATATAAATCAAAAATGAAATGACCCAGCCCTTCCAAAGAAAAACCCTTTGCACAAAAGGGACACCTAAGAATAAACCCAACCCCAAGCAAATAAGCTCTTACCCTTAACAACTTGCTTGATGGTCCAAGGAATCCTGGGACATTTTGGCATTTAAATCAGGGTTTGGGCAGAACTCAGATTTTGGTCACAATTTTCACTCAGCTCCACAGTACATCACAGCTTTTTTGACAGTTTTCATCTGTTATTCCAAGCTCTGCTTCAACAAGTTAGCAAGACCTTTTACCAGAGAGAAAGCACTATTAAAAGAATAGCTTCCTTTTCATCATTCTGCCTTAAAAGCTCAGTTGATAGGATAACCCACCAACACTTTTAAACTGCAAAACCTTTTAATGTGCTATTCCTATAGCTCAAAGTCAAATGACAAGAGAACGCCTTTGTTGAAGAAGTAATTTAAATACAGAAGGGTCAGTTAACGACTTTCAGCCCGTGAACACGAACCCGGTGATGGCTGGATTTGAATTCCAGGCATGGCACTGAACTGTCCGTGCTGCTCCAGCAGCAGCGGTGGAGAGCCTTGAGCTGATCCCGGAATCGCTGCTCGCGGTCACAGGAAAACGCTGCCGGATCATCATCCCACTCCAACACCCCAGCAGGGGCGTCATCTCAACAGACAACACCCGTTGAACCAAGAATTAGCATTCAAGCAGTGTTCATGGACTCTCTGGTACAGTTGAATCTCACAGTTTTAGTCACACCAAAGGTTTTTATATTGCTCATCCTTTCGTTTCCACCAGCTGTGGGGGGAAGGGGCCGTAAGCAAGGAGGGGATATCCATTTGCACAAAGTGCCAAAATAAGGGAGTAGTTCTGGCTTCATCTAAGCTGTGCACAGAGGTAAACCAACAGGAAAGGTAACACATAAGGACAATAGAGCAGCAAAGAAATCAAATTTCAGTTTTTATTTACTCAAATTAAAAGACAGTATCAGAAGGTACTTTCAGCAGCTCAAGTAACTCTCCCTGATGACTAGATTAATTCCAAAACTGCTCCAAGGAGAGCAACTGAACAAAAATTTGAGAGTTGCACACCAAATTCTGCTCCTACTTATGCCTCGAAAGAGAGCTGTTTGGCTAATTTATACCTGGGTAATATGTAAAAGGGGAGGAAAAAAGTAAAATACACAATAAAGATGGAGATGCCTTGACTAGCCAAGCAGATTTAATCTGAAGGCTCTCTCTAGCATTTAATAGGAGTAGCAACCTCAGCCTGTTGACCAGTTGCAATGGAATTGTTTTTGATGGCAGACACTGCAGACAATGAGTGGAGAACAGCAAGGGCTGAATTCATACTAAGGAAATATAAACTTGCCTTCACAGTGGCTTTGCAAATGAACTTTCAGTTGTGCATTACCTCCTTTTTTTTTACCCAGTGAATTTTCTAGACAGGCATTCACAGTAGGTCTATCCAAAAGCAGAGAAAGGATAGCAATGGGAATAAATTGGTTCATGACCAACACAGCCACCTTTTGTTCTGAAGCTGCCCACGCTGTCCATGGTGAATTTCCTGCTGGGTGCCAAAGGCCATTTTGATGTGATGAAGGCGGTGGATTCATCCTGTACAGATGAGACAGCACAGCCTCAGTACAGGGAACGTGCTTTGTGAGGGTTGATGTCACTCACACAGGGAGATGTGACAACACAGTGTGTAAAGCCTGTTGTTGCCTGCTTGTCCTGCTGCCAGGTTTTACCTCAGCCTGTGGAAATGCCTGCAGCAGCACATGTACACATGTAATTAGGAACACACTTATTTCAAGACTTTACAGCCCTTCCTGCTAACGAAGAACTTGGGGCCTGAGAAGCACCACAGCAGCAGAGCCAATGCCTGGCAGTGCTCCTAAAGGCAATAAGCTCTTTATCTCTGGCCTAAGGAGTTTATAGCACCCATGTATCCCCAAAAGCTCATTAGCTCCTCAGTAAGCAGCTGAGACATTAGATGCACAAGCAGAACAGCAGTGGCTCGAGTTTGCTACAGCACAGATAAAACTTCTGGGCTTGGCTAGTCTGCAGCAGGCTGGTTCAATAGCCTGAAGCAATCCCACTTATGTATAAACTGGAGAAAGCCTGATCTTGTGAAATGCTCCTTAGTGTCTGGCTTTGCTGGTAGGAGTGTGTGTAGCTAAAACTCAGCCCTGCTACGCGGCTGCACCCGCCTTCCTGGCACCCACCAAGAGGCAAAACCAGCATTTGGCAGCATCCCCTGCCACGGCAGCAGAGGAAGCCACGTGCCCTGACACAGCTTCATATTGCATCTGCTTCTCCCTTGCCCTGCACTCCTCCATCATTCACTGCCCCTAGGACAGAGGGCTGGGAATGCAACCCAAGCAGCTGCCCTGCATCCCATGAAAGACAACTACGGATACAGGAAGAGAAGGACAGGAAAATCTGTGCCTGGGGAGATTTTAAAGGAATGCTTTCGTAACTTTCTCGGCATATCCATGGAACTGGATAGCTGCTACGGGCTCCTGTAGAAAGCCATCATGTCAGGGATATTTCCTGTCTCGCTGCGACTATTCCCCGTGTCACAGGGGAGGTCTTCCACAAAGGAGCTGCTTCTGAAGAACAGCGTGTCACCAACAATTCAGCAGGTTAAGTTTAGCAGAGACAGTGATAGAAGTGAGCAGGAAGGAGCTATTCTTCCCCTGTGCTTTTCTTCCCTCTCCATTGAGTAAAGTCTTTTAAAGACCAGGTCCCTTTGCAGAAGGCTACAGAACTTTTAGCAAGTGGCATGCATGGAGGCTTTCACAGCCATGATACCTGTGTCTGGTTATTTCCAGTCAAAATAATCTCCTACTCAATTATGGAGAAGAATAGAGAAGCTCAGCCTGACTCACAATCACATGGGGGAAAAATGAGAGGAGTTGTTCAAGTTCAAAACGTTCATCTCGCTGTGGAGGAGGATTAGTGCTGCTGTGGAAGGAGGCTTTCTCTCCCCCTGCAACAGCACAGCACTAAGGGATGGAAAAGACCCGAGTCCACTTCCCTGCTGTGCCAAATATACTCCTCCGTTCTTCCCTCCTCCCTCCCCAAGAGAGCATATGAAGTATTAAACAGCCAGGAATAAGCCCTTGAAAAATGTGATCGCTAGCTGTCAGATACCCCTCTGTCACAGACATCCAGCTCTGGGACTGCTCGCCTGCACATCCTCTGCTGCCATCCAGGCAATCAGGACTCAGCAGTGACATTAATAGTCCCATCCACTTTGGTGTCATCTGTACATTTTGCACGACTGTGCTAATAATTATGTGAACTAAACCACATCCAAAATCCTTCATTAGTGTTTTGCTGAGCACAGATCTGGGCTCTGCTTGACCATGCCCTTCCCAGCCTGATGGCAGAGCCCAGTGCCCCATCCCCAACCTGACATCTAGACCCTCTGCAAACAAGAGGAAGGGTGAAGGTTTTCCAGCATTAATTTAAATCTGTCTTCATTTCACTGGCAAGTACCATGGCTGTGCCCTGGTTACAGAGGGCAAACATGGCTCCTGTGCAGAGCAGTTATTTTGGGTAGTACTGTAAATTTTGCAGACTTACATCTTTTCACGCTGTTTTCACATTAGCCAGTGCCCAAACATTACACTAATGTGTCATCTTCTGTTCTGTCATTGCCACAGAGTATTATCATGATCCTTGTAAACACCCACAAACCTGCCTCATTAGCTCCTGGCACTCCCTCCTCCCCATCCAGGGATGACTGATAGCCACCATTATGCTGATGCCATTCCCGAGGTGGCAACCTCGTGGTTCGCTCATCCTCCCCCTTCTCTAGGGTTCATATCAGCTCTCTCTCCCATTGCACCGTTGGATTTTATGTTCCCTTGGCAAAAGGACAGCTTTTTGTTTTGCTTATGTAGCACCCTGGTCCCTGACTCACTCCGTTAGGTGCAAAGATAACACAAATAATGAGTGTCATCCGGAGAGCTTTCTGGGAATTACAGGAAGCTGGGAAAGAGGACCTAAATCTTTTTTTGTGCCAGATCCAACTCAAGCTATCCCTTTTTGTTCCAGACTGACTCTCCATCTCCTTGATTGCTAAGCCTGAAAACTTTTCCTTGCCTGAATTATCTGTGACAGCAAAATTGCTTTGGCTGAATGCTCTCACCTGTCCAGCTTCCCTTGTGGCTTGTTGGCCATGCTGGAGCTCTGGGACTGTCCTTCAGGCATGTCCAGACATTTCCTACTTCTTCCCTTACATCACACCAGGGACAACACTGATTTCTACTACGGTAGTACAGGGGTACAGGACACTTCCCTTTCCAGAAACGTTATTCAGAGCTCCCAGCCACAGGAACACAAATAACACCAGCAATAATAAATAGCTAAGGATTCAGGAAGCGCACCAGTGACTGATAGAAAGAAGGCAATATGCCACAGTATTTGCTGTAAGAGGCCCTATTTCAGCTGTCTTTCCCGTTCAAGGCAGTGAGAGGAGAACATGAAGAGGCAGCCAATTCAAGTAAAGCGCACTGAAAGGTCAGAGGAATCTATCTAGCTTGTGCAGCACCATTTTGTAAGCAGGGAATAGCTCTTCATTAAACTCGTTTTGTGAAAGTGATTGAAGGGAGAAAGGAAAACAGCTTAGCACCCTCATTACAATCTCTGGGAATTACCTGTGCCCCACGACTGCTGTGATGGGTTTGGCTTTTGTCTGGCTGTGCCCAAATCAATGGACACACGGTGTTTCCAGCCCCTGTCGGGGCACTGGAGGCAGGAGCTCTGTTTCAGTGCCGTGTCCAGGATTATACCCATGCACAGAGGTGACCCCGGTCAGTCCAGGGCTGGACACCCAGCAGAGTCCTGCAGAGCTAAGCAGCACCAAAGATGAAGGCTTTGACATGTGGATGTTGCTGCTCCTTTTGACCCTTAATGTTTGACACTTTCCCAGGCAGCACAGTCCCTGCAGGTGGGAAGAGCTCCTTGAGCAGCTCTGCAACAGCAAAGGGGCTACAAAATACCCTATTTCTATTTTTCAGTCAAATGCTGTAAATCTGGCACTGTCCTAATGTCCGAGCTGAGACTGAGTCCGAGTGAGGAACTTGTTTGAAGCTGATGGGTATGATGCAAAGAAGAAGCAGGCTGAGGTGCTGGCTTGCCTGTGTGGGATCACCCAGGTGAGGCAGGGAGGGCTCTTCTCCTGGCAGGGTGTAACTAACAGGTAGAGTTATCCCGGTGGGTCTAATGCCATGTCAGCCCCTTTCAGAGGTGAGAAGCCTGCTCATACAAAGACTGTTAACCCCCCACCTGCCCCTTATTTTCTCCATTCCTTCTGGCTGTCCCTTTAGTGTCACATCTCTCAGTCAGCCAAATTCTAGGTTCACACCTCCTAGAGCACTATATAGCAGCCTCATCAGGGAGGCAGCCCCGGGAAAATGGATGAAACACCATTCCCTGCCGGCTCTCTTCTCGCTACAGGTGGAAGAAAGATGAGCTAGCAATTTGCTGCTGGCCTGGCAAGATAGCAGTGAATTACGGCAGCTCCTGAGCCAGCTCAGCTGCGCTGGCGAGTGTTCAGGGAGAGGAGAAACCCTTCCCGCAGGAGCGGAGGAGGGAAGCAGGTGCGTTATTCCCTTTTGTTCACTTGATGGCAGAGATCACAGAGCTAACACGGGCCATAAGGTCTCCTCCGCTCCTCTGAAAAGCCACATGCCCCCAAGGACAACCGAGCCTCGCTCTGACGTTTGGCAAAGCACTTGGGCTCCTGGCAGCCTGCCGTGGCGGAGCCTGCTCACCGTCCTGTGCTGCACCGGGGGCCAGCGACACACGCGGTGTCCCGGCTCCTCCAAGAAGACACCGCTCCTGACAGAGGTGCCAGGGCTGCCGAGGGGACACCGCGAACCCGGCACTCGAGTCACTGCATGAATGTGAGAAACGCCTGGAAAATTGCACAAAGCACTGAACAACCCGTGGGCAATTCTCTGTCACAGTAAAACTTCGGTGCAAATGAGAAACCTAACAACTGAAAACAGCTCAGATGCGCTGGTAGGAAGCAAAAAGCAGCCTCAATTATCTACCACCTATTTTTTTTTCCCCTCTCAGGATTTCTTTGCTTTCCTAACACTGCAATAAATAACAGACACAAACCAGATCCACGGGCAAATGAAGTGCTGTGTGACACAGATTGCCTTCGGCACATCTTTGGGCCAAAGTCTGGTTTTGGTTAACCACTGCTAAAATGCCAGGAGTTCAGCAGAGCTACTCTGCACATCTGGTGGCACAATCAGAGTCAGAGCCTGGTTTCCGCTACATGCAGCAAGACTTTCTGAGACCAGGCAGAAAGATCCGCTCAAAAGAAGCTCCACCAACATTTGCTTTTGGGGCTGATGCAGATGATTTAATTGCTACAGTTTCTGGAATAACGCTGAATTTACTGATGGCTTTTAATAGAATGCTCAAAAAGGATTTCAGACGTGTCCTTCACAAGAGGCCATGAAGGAAACTCAGTAATAGTACGATAATTGCATTAGCATCTCCAGTGAGCCCAGGGCCGTGCGTTGGTGCGTGCCTTACAAGGCACGCAGAGAGGCCTTGCCCTACATACACAAGGATGGCAAAGTGGGAGAGAGAGGACAAGGATCTGCGTCTCACTGGCCTACATTAAACTGCCCATTATAAACCTGCACCAACAGCACAGGTGCACCAGCAGATGTTCTGCGCTAGTTGGGTCAAAGGTAGTTTATCCAGCTCACAAAACCTGCCCAGCCCTCTGTGGGTCCCGTGTAACTGAGCCTGGGAGCTGGTAAGCCCCTGGACAACACAGAAACATGAAAAGCATCCTTGTTTGACCTTCTTAGGAGCCCCAGTCAGACCCTAAATGTCAGGCTCCACTAGGAACCCAAATGTCAGGCTCCTGACTTGCAGAGGCACCTTTTCCTTGATGTTCACACTGAAACATTTGCCATGCAAGTTTGTTGTGAGCATCTTTCCCCTGCAAACTCCCTGCCCAGCAAGGGACAGCACACCCGGATGCTGCACTGCAACAGGTGCTGCTGGACTTGCCTCCCTTGTGAACAGCAAGTTAAATGGTCATTTAGTATGGCCAAATCTAGCAGAAGCACACTGGTGACCGTGACACGGGTGTAACAGTAATGTGTGGCTGTAGTGGACCAACACATATGCCATAGGTACCAATATGCACGTATGTGGGCACATACACACCTGTCTTACGCCCAGATACATCGTCTCCATCAGCTGTGAACGGCATCACCCTCCTCTGCGCCTCCGGAAGGGGATGCAGAGGATGGCCGGGACAGCCGCCGTGGCCGGACACCCCACCCCACCGCATCCCCCGGCT
>VZRJ01001055.1:2065823-2086408 GCA_013397565.1 Ptilonorhynchus violaceus | reverse complement strand
TGAGCCCCCGGCCCTGCCCGCGCGGAGGAGGAGGAGGAGGAGGAGGAGAGGAGGAGGAGGAAGGACCCGATGGCGAACAGCAGCGAGCTGGGGAGCAGCAGCAGCCCGCACCTGCCCAGCGCCGGCGGCCTGCTGAGCGCCTCCGGGCTGAAGCTCGCCACGCTGGGGCTGATCCTCTGCGTCAGCCTGGCCGGCAACGTGCTCTTCGCCTGGCTCATCCTCAAGGACCGGCACCTGCACCGCGCGCCCTACTACCTGCTGCTGGACCTCTGCCTGGCCGACGGGCTCCGCTCGCTCGCCTGCTTCCCCTTCGTCATGCTGTCGGTGCGCAGCGGGGCCGCCTGGCCCCACGGGCCCCTCAGCTGCAAGGTGCTGGCCTTCCTGGCCGTGCTCTTCTGCTTCCACGCCGCCTTCCTGCTCTTCTGCGTGGGGGTCACTCGCTACATGGCCATCGCCCACCACCGCTTCTACGCCAAGCGCATGACGGGCTGGACCTGCCTGGCTGTGGTGTGCATGGTGTGGACCCTCTCCATGGCCATGGCCTTTCCCCCCGTCTTTGACGTGGGCACCTACAAGTTCATCCGGGAGGAGGAACAGTGCATCTTCGAGCACCGCTACGTCAAGGCCAATGACACGCTGGGCTTCATGCTCATGCTGGCGGCCGTCATCGCCGCCACCCACCTGGTCTACATCAAGCTGCTCTTCTTCATCCACGGCCACCGCAAGATGAAGCCGGCCCAGCTGGTACCGGCCATCAGCCAGAACTGGACCTTCCACGGGCCGGGAGCCACCGGCCAAGCGGCTGCGAACTGGACGGCTGGCTTTGGCAGGGGGCCCACGCCACCCACCCTCGTGGGCATAAGGCAGGCCACCCACAGCCAGATCAAGAGGCTGCTGGTGCTGGAGGAGTTTAAGATGGAGAAAAGGCTTTGCAAGATGTTCTACATGATCACCTTGCTCTTCCTGCTGCTCTGGTCCCCCTACATTGTGGCCTGCTACCTGCGGGTCTTCATTAAGGCCAGCTCCATCCCCCAGGTCTACCTGACCACCTCCGTCTGGATGACATTTGCCCAGGCAGGGGTCAACCCGATCCTCTGCTTCATCTTCAACAAGGAGCTCAGGGTCTGTCTCCGAGCCCACTTCCCATGCTGCCAAAGCATCCAGAGCACCCAGGGCACCATCCTTTGCGATCTCAAGAGCTTTGGGATGTAGGGGGGGCTTTTCTCTTTCTAAAAAAGAAAGATGGATATAAATTTCCATGTTTCTGCATATGAGCTCAAGAGAGTGTGACCTGTGGGGGACATACTAAACCACCACCCAGCACCCAAACCTTAGGCTGTAAGAAGCTATTTTATTTATTTTTCTATATTTTGCGTATGCTCTCTTCAGAACATAACAGGTTGCTGTCTATGGGAACAGGTACTTGAGCAGAACACCCCCAAACCTTAGGCAGTAAGAAGCTGTTTTTTCTTTGTGATTGTGTGGTTTTTAAATACAAAACAGGGCTCCAAGTTTCTGGTCTTGCTTCTAACGTTTCTAAACATGATTCCAACAGATACGGATTAAGGCCATGACATTTTTTTGTTTCCCTATTCCTGTCTGTTTTGATAAAGGCTTAACAATTTTACTCATGTAATATTTGATAAGGGCCAAGACAATTTTATACTAAAGTTATTTTTGATGACCTCAAGAGGTGTTGTTTTATTATTATTTGATTTTAAGTGAAGAACATGAAGAGGACGTTCCTAATGTGGTCAGAAGTCAGTTTTGGTGGGAGCTGTTGGGTTCATTCATTCTCAAACGGTTTGAGTATTTGAAGCAGTTAGTTATAACTTTTGCTTGACATGCAAACAGTGTAGAACTAATTTCAATTTTTCTTGTTGCACTATTCATTTGGTAATATTTCAGAACTATTTGTGAAACGTGATTTTAAAATACCAACTTTAAAAATAAGCAACTATAGCAGTTTTTAAAACCTAGATTGAAATTCATATTTTACTGCCTTTATAGGAAGTTATCTACAAACATGGGTAATACTTGTACATTTTGACTGTTTTCTTTAATAAAATATTGAAAACCTTTACTGTATGTAATTGTTTCAGAATGGCAGCATTCTGCTTTGCTGACAAATAACTTGTGTATGTGGAAGGTTGTATGTCTTGTGTCTGAGTAGATTTCACAGCTAAGGTTATTATGGACAAGCACAATCCTTATTTGCTGTTAGATCTCAATTTAGGTGTTTATACCAATAAAAGTGACTAAAGCTATTTTTAAGAAGACTTAAATTCATGATGGGCAACAGGTTTAAATAGCACAATTCTTTGTGTCTGCTGAAACCAAATTTCTGTTGTAGCTAATTGCTCCTCTGTTAATGATAGGAAAGAGTGTGTAATTGTGGATTGCTAATTTTAGTTGGCAAAGCAGTTTTTTAACACTGTGGCTTGGTCAATACCATACTCATTTATAAACTATAGTTTTAATGGGAAGTTTACATTTATTAAGCATGGCATTTCAACCTGTTCTGCTGTTCTTCAAAAACTTCTCTGAAAGTATTTTAACCAGTAACCTGGTGGCAGGATCCTGGCCCAACTTTTTAGCCATCTCAGAGGAAGCTGTCCCTGATGTGCTTCCCTTTCTGATGGATCATGTAACATTTAACCAACATGTGCTGGAGCAAGTCTCACACAAAATGACAGGGATAACCTCAGTTTACATGAAGAAATCTGCATCTGCTAAGAGCGTTTCTGTAGAGAGTAGTCCAAAGTTGGTAGACGTCAACTGAGAAATAGTTGTCCTGACTGTGAGGGGAGCACAAAAGAAAGTTGGCAGAGCAGAAGAGGGCAAAGGCGGCAGCTTCAGATTGAGGCAGGGAATGAAATGAGGTGGGGCTTCTGTTTGGTTTGAATCTTGCTTTCCACCCCCAACTCAGATTTGAACAGCAGAGAGGCAACATTTCCTGTAGTGCATGAGGAGAAGGTTGCAATTTGAGGGGTTTTGGTACAGTTGCAGTAGAAGGTGGAACTCTACAAATGCTGCCAGAACTGGGCTAAGGAATGACCATGAATGGGGTATCTTGAAAACAAAGAGAAACTTAATGATCATTTCCAAAGGTGTTTGAAAATGCACCTGAGTACAGAAGGAAAGCTGTCACATACTTCAGATCACAGTAGCAGCTGGTTATCAGTGCTAATTATATTTTCAAGCTGGAATATCAGATGATATCTTAGTGAGTCTTAGAGAGTAATGGGGTAGAGTCATGTTACAAAGACTATGGGGCAAGGTATGGATGCTGTTGCTGGGAATTGTGTTTCAAGCATACTTTACGCTCCTGATTTACTCAGGTCTTTTCTGCAGGGTTCCAACTTCTGCAGAATCATATTTCCTTAAGAAGCTGCCCATGTGGGGGCCTAGAACTGTGATCTCTAACTCAGATCTTCCCATCTTTTTCTTAATCCTGCTGGTAGCCAAGCCAATATTTTCTTTCTCTTTACTCTATTAAAAATGCCTGATATTTTGGCATCCTCTCTCTCTTCCAGGCTATAAGTAGTATGGTTATGATTCTATTTAAACCACAGAGATGGGAAAATAGTTATTTTAAAACCTCCTTAAAAGCTGCAAGGACCAGATTTTTCACTTCTAGAAAAATTAAGCACAAGTTGTAGAGTCAGTCATATATGCGGGGGATGAAAACTCACCTTTTGGTGACCTGATGGTTTTATTTAGACTTGGCTTATCAAGCAGTGCTGCTGTATTGAGTGCCAGTCTCTGTGCAGAGGCATCCCCCAGCTCAGTGATGCCCTCACTAGATGGGTGAGTTGGTTCTTATCTGGTGAAGATAACGGGTGCTTTGCTATCACCCGTCACTTGGCAGCCAGACCCAGCCTTGCTACAGCACAAGCATGCAAAAAAAAAAAAAAATTAAAAAGAATATCTGTATACCATGCCTTTTGCTTGCACACAGCTTCCAGGGCTGTCTCAGGACTTCTGATGTACTCTGAGGGCAAAATCAGTGCTGTTTGAAGTTAATGTTTGAAGTTAATTTTATACTTTAGGTACTTGTAATGTCAGTCAGATTATGATCCTGGCTGTGGTAGTACAAAAGAGAAGGAACTCCAGTAGCTTTAATTCAGGGTTTAGATGGGTGTTGTACAATAGGGCTTAATTCCAAAAGATGTGAAACTAAATATCAAGGACATGGCAGAAAATTAAAGAGTACTCAGTGCCAGCAGACCAACAACCACCACTTTGCTGGCTGAGAGTGCACCAAGAAAGTAGGGGAAACCAGAAGGGGCTGGAGAAACACCAGAGAATAAATATTCCTTCTGAAATCTGAGAAAATATAAGAAAGTTGAAAAAAAAAAAATAGCACTTCCAAAGCATAGCATTAACATGTTCTCACAGCAGCCTTTAGTCTGCATATGGGGAAAGTGGGTCACAGAGATTAAATGCTTTGACCAAGATCAGAGAAGGGGTGTCGGGGAGGATGAAAACCTGCTCTGGATTAAAAAAAAACCAAAAAGAGAAATAATGCTGGGGAGAACAGGATGAGCAGAGGGAGGCATTGTTGCTGCTGTTGGGATTGTGAGGTGTGGCTGTAAAGCCTCCATCCCTCAAAAACCAGAGTGCTTCTGGTCTCACTCAGAAGTGCCAATGGCCAAGCCTCGGTGAGAGCTGGGTGTTAATAATTACCCCAACATGAGAAGCTACTGCTGCTTGTACAAGTCGTGGGCTCACTTGCAAAAACTCAGACGGTTTGAACCCCTCTCCCCATCCCCACTGACCCAAACACAAAGTACTTGGAATGTTTGGTGGGCTGCACGGCAGCAGAGCTCTCCCAGCTTTTCCATTGACCTGTGCTTGACCAGAATCTACATTCCGTTTTCTCTCTACCCCTCCAGGCAGATGCATGATAGTTTTCCATATTCTGAGCATCACAAGTGCTGAGTACCACAGGAAATACCAATATCATCTCCCCCAGAGATTCTTCATGGTCTGGCTCAGAGGTCACAGCATGCTGCTTCTGCATATCTGTGGTGAGGGATTGCAGTTGTGCTGAGAGCTGCTCTGGAAAAATCTTGATTGCTGCTGGCATCTTCACTCACTCACCAGGTATTTAACACATTCCTTCCAAACGTTTCCAGTCAGAATCTTGAAGTCAGTGGAGATTTTTAGTATAGACTTAAATGTCAGGCCAGCTTGAAAAATGACACTGGTCTGAAATCCCAATTAGCAGCTACGATGAGCTCCGATTTACAACACTCAGTGCTTGCAGTACCCTGGAGTGCTTGTAGCTCTGCTGTTAGATTTAGAAAGAGTTTGCTAGGAAAGGAGCTGAAATATTTGGTCTCAGTCAAATTATCTCGTTGGGTAAAGGTCTTATTCAGTGGTCGTGCTAGAGGTGGAGGGTGAGCAGGGGATGCAAAGCCCACAAGCTGTCATTATTTGCTTTTCCAATACCAGGTCTGCACAGAGGAGGCAAAGCTGCCTCCCAAAATGGTGTGAAGCCAGTAGCCCCGAGAAAAAGGGCAGGAATTTGGCTTGGTCTGATAGCAACAGTTCTTTCCTGAGGCTCTACCTGGATGTGATACAGCTACATCTTCAGAAGGCTGCTCTGCCATATGCTGTGGGACTGCCCTGGGACATGTTGTGTGGAGCTCAGAGGAGAGCAAAGCTGGCATTTTCCCTCTCTTCCTACAAAAGGATGCATGGAGTTTGGCTGGACCTCTGCCACTCACCCCACATGGTTAAGCACAGTCACCTTGCTCTTTGGAGGCACCTGCACTTGCTCAGAATTGCCAATGAGCCACCCTGAGGGAAGTGGCTCCAGACAGAGTAACAGACACATATTGGCAGAACGCAATGCTAAGTATCACTTCATTAGCTTAGGCTGCAGATTGGATCATTCCACACAGTATCAGAATACCCCAGAAACCTTATTAGATAGTTATGCTGCAAATCAAAAAATTATTAGAAACATGGCAGGGGGGCTGTTTTCTAATAGAGGTTCCCTGAAGTCCTCATTTTTAGCACAGCTTCCTTTGTAGTTGCTCAAAACACTGCACAGGCTATAATTAACTCTATTTTGATAGGAACCAGGAAGCATTTCTCATTTTATGGTGTTCTTTTGCTTCAGAATATTATAAAATATATGACATGCTGAAGAAATGCAGCCATCAGAGAAACACCATCAGTGAAGGTGATCTTGTAAAAGCTGGTGGTGAGTCATGCTGGGCTGGGGCTGTGCTGATGGACATCTTACTCCAAACCTCCTTTTATGCTGGTGACCTCTGATGCTGTGTCATTCCTGAAGGACTTTGTGTGAGTTAAATCCTTACTCATCCCTCGGTTGTAGAACTGGTGACCAGGAGCTGACTTTCCAACTTGACATCTGTGGCACTCTGACTTTCCCTAGAGCTGATGATGCTGAGCATGTCCGAGCCTATTTTCACTCGGTACAAGTCATTAACTGCCCCACACCTCAATACTTTATCCCAAGAATAATTAGTTATTCTCACTCACCTTTGTAACACACAAACCACCGATGGCAAGAGCATTATCACGGGTGAACAATCGCTGACTACACAAGCTTTCATCACTTAACTTTAAAGTCAAGCTCAGCCTTTCATGCAAGCTGTTGCATTTCTGTATTTCTATTCATGTTTAATGACCTCAGTACTTGCACTCTGCCTTTGATCTCGAGTCATGCATGGCTGTACTGTGGATGTATTTATTGGAGGGCCACTGTCTTCAGTGCCACATTTTTCACGTCTGCCAGGACCAGGTTGATAGCACAAAGCACTTTGAGTAGGAGGCTTTCAAGTTCAAAGCTAGTCTTGCAAGGGCACAGGGAAGCTGTGAAGTCACAGCTAATTTTAGGCATTCATAGAGTAGGCAGAAAATCAAGAGATTACCCGGTGAAGAGAAAGCCCATCCTAAAGTTTCTGAATGGTATTTACTGGTATGTCATTAAAAAAATAATCCTGTGTTTGTGTGAGGATGATTAACCATTGGAAAAAATCATCCAGAGAAAAAATGGATCCTCCATCTGTGAGACGTGCGGTGTGAGCCTGCGCGCCTGCCCACGGCACACCTGCCCCGAGCCCACTGCCTGCCCAGCCAGGGTCCCTGCGCCGGGGTCTGGGGCTCAGCCTCAGCACAAGGGAGGAAAAAGAAATCAGAAACGCCAGTAAACAGCACCAGAACCCTCTCTGTCTCAGGGTGATTCACTCCTTCCTTTTGCTGACTGTTTTACAACACCCATTTTATCATAGCATATAAACAGCAGTGCTCGCTTCTCAGAAATTTTAGCAGAGGTAGAGCTAAACTGGCTTTGTCATTAAAGAGGGAAACACAGGAAGATTCGGAGGAAGGGCTGAAGTCTGGGTGCTTTCTGACAGTGAGAGAAAGAGGGATGATTTAGTGGAATATTACCTCACTGCATCGAACCACTCAATCTGTCCCCATCTGTCACTGAGCACTTGCAGGAGGGTGATGGAAAGGAAACCGTTGAGTAGCTTGATAGTCGAGTAAATCAACTGGGCTTTTTCCTTTTCCTTTCCCTCCCTCATTAGGCCTTGCATGCTCACACTCCACTGCAGGTCCCTCAGTGTGCTGTGCCAAGGGTGAGGGGAGGGTCCCCTGGGTGCCACGGGGCTGCGGTGACCCTGGGGCAGAGAGACCAGCTCTGGGTGCCCAGAGGGCCAAGCTGTCCCCGGGAGCCAGTTCCAGCAGAGCCTCAGGAGACATCAGGGTGTGGATGAAGAGGCAATATGGTCAGCCAAGCTGCAGTGTGACTTCAGGGGGAGAACGTGGGCACCCGAGCCAAGGAACCAGTGGCCCCAGAGGCAGAGGTACAGCTGGAACCATGGTGTGGAAGCAAGAAGGGACATGTTTGGGCTGAGCATCACCAAAGTGCTCCCCAGCAGGGCAACGAGGGAGGCTGCAGAAACTGGGCTTTGCAGGACCTGCCACAGTCCTCCCGGTAGGGACAGAGGGCTCGGGGATGATTTTCCTCTCCAATAGATCCTAAACTCTCAGCAAGACAGACTTTTTTTTACTCTCTGTGCAATACCTGTCTGAGCCTCAGTGCTGATGTAAACCAAATCCAAATAGTCGAAGGCTCTGTTGCAATGTGTGAAAGGTTTGCTAGCGACTTTGTGGAGTTTAATGAAAGCAGGGTGGGGAGGGAGCTAGAATTATGACACCACCACAGTCAGGAAATTTTGCCATTGAATTCAAAGGGGTTGGGGACTTTCCTGTCAAGGTTTCACCCATGTGAGAGAAGAAATTGGGGATGAAAAAATTAAAAACCTACTAATTTGACAAGATGCGGTGAAATTTTTGGAAAGAGTGAGAATTCTGGCAGCTGCCTCACCAGTGCCTATCCCTGAGCTGGCCTTTCTGGCATGTCCCAGGGAAGAGGTTAGAGGTGTGCTCTCGTGCAGCCCGGAGGAGTAAAAAAGGGTGATCCCAATTCTGCACCCCCCGGAATTAATATTAGCTTTGCTGGTTTGCAAACTCTTTGCAGCAAGAGCCACAGCTGCCCGTTTGTGACAAAAGAGCCCACAAATCTCTGCATGAAATGACATGAGTGCACTCACAAGTAGGAGAAAAAGCAAATAAGGAAGACCCAGCCCTGCTTGCTGGGCTGGAACCAGGCCATATTTTCAGTCTGTTTCTGCACTATGTTACAGCCTTGGGATTTACAAAGCCACATTACACTTAAAAGCAGATTTAATCCTTTCCGTGTGTTGTGACGCTGTGGCAGAGGCGTGGCACTGGAGTCTGGGAGACCTGGTGGAATTCCCAGCCCAGGAAGAGATGTGCTGCCGAAGCAGTGCAGTGCAGAGCTCCACAAGGGTCCGTGGCCCATCCTTCCTGTACCATGTGCTGGGATGCAGCACGAGGAGAGCATTTCATCCCAGGGTAGCTCAGGCTGCAGCGATGCAGGTACATGCTGAGTGCAGCACAGACACTTGCTTTAAATGGTCTATGAGATTTGTAAACTTCTGGGGACAGGGACATGCCTGGAACATGCTGATATCTGGTGGCACAGTACAAAGGAGCATCGGTCTGGGATGCTCTGGGCATTCCTGGCATACGATTTAACATGTACCAAATTTCCCCGATAAATTGGGTTTCGCAGAGGAGACTTTCTGTCATTTTGACAACGTGCATGCCTTCATTTCCGCCCTCCCCACTAAGCTGCCTCACACTCAGATTTTCGGGAAACCCTACCACAGGGGTGTTTACAGGTGTGCCCTGTTGTTATGTTGTTCATTCCTCCTCTCCTGTACACTTTACTGTCACCCTGCATCATACTCCTTGCCACAAAATGAGCTGCCATCCATCCTCCTCCCTTCAGTGCACCAGGATTACTCAGTTTCAGCCTTTCACGTCGAGCCTTTCCCAGCCCTGATGACCAGACAGAGTGACCCAAGGGCTGCCACCATCCTCCAAGGCAGAAGTGCCATACAGGGGAACCTGCCCTGCCAAATCATTGGAATGTCTCCTACTGCATTGGGCTGGGTCTGCCTGCACTCCAGACTCTCCTTGAGACACATAGGTGATTTGCTGATGTACATTAAACTCATCTCCATTCCTGTGCTCAGAATTATTGATTAGTCTAACGACTGCACCCCTGCTGGTTTGCCATTTCATATCTATGTAACAGAGAAAGGCACATTGATTTTGCTGTTATCAAAATCCTCTTGCATTTGCACAGTCTATTCTCTTCCTGCGATTTTCTAATTCCTTCTGGAAAACACGTTACACATTGTCAAGATCAAATTCCTGAGACATCTTGTTTAAATCAAGGGATTCTTAGCACCTTCTGTTTCTTTTGAATAGCCATCTGTGCAGAAATAACAACTCCCAGAGCTACTGGGGCAGGGGGAGGCACTGGCGAGGACCTCAGTCTGGGGTCACACTTGCTGGTACCAGGCTTTGGTTTGGTGGATTGTGCTGATGAGGCAAATTAGCAAAGTACCTCTTGACAAGGAATATGATCCTCAAACACATCAGAGCTCTGGGGTAACAACACCACTAATGTTTGCCACCCCACCACAAATAATAATACCAAACACAATCCCTTTTCTTACCTTAAGAGTTCTTCATGGTAGTAGGTACTATTCTATTTCATCCTCTCAAACACCGTGATAACCTTCAGCCTTGCTCTGGTCTCCTTTCATTTACTGGTTCTATAATTAGGGTTCCTGATAGGGTGACCTGTCTCCTCGCTAAGGACCCGTTCAGATCTGAGTCCCCCTTGCCGCACCACCACAATATTTTTTCTTTGTGTCATCTCCTCCCTTAAAGACTTGTAACATTATTTTTTTTTAAGTGGCAAAATTTCCCAGGGGTTTGTGGGCAGGGGGATGCAGATGAAGCTGAGTTTCAGCTGGGCTTTCTCGTGCTGGGCAGCAGAGCCTTCCCTGCAGCCCCCCAGGCTCCCAGGTGTGTGCTGGCTCAGCCAGCTGTGCACCCGCAAACCCCAAACGCCTTGCTTCACCTTTCCTAATGAGCATGTAATCAAATTAAGGCAGCAACTCATTATATGTGGTGGTGTCCTTTCCTGCCATAGCTCCTTGCTACCCCAGAATCTGATAATAAATACAGAAGCTCCACCAGTGTGGTGGGATATCAACATTATTCTATAGCATATCTGTAATATCAATATTCATATAATATTAAAAATTAATGCATGCGTTTCTATTAATAATTAATGATATTACTGCACTATTAATAAAATTAAAACACACGTTGGCACAGATCTCCTAAGTGGAATGAATAAAGGGAAGTGTTTAAACCAGCCTCTCCCTTCAGAAGCTGTGTGCACTGGGGAATGAGGCTTTTCCCCTGCACCACAGAGCTTCCAGGGCTGCACAAGTTCTGTTTTCTCATCTGACTTCTCCTGCAAGGGCCTGTCCCCTTCTCTTCCTCCAAGGGAGGTGAGGAAGCTGTTCCTGGCCTAGGATAATTGCCAGGGTGATTCTGGTGCAAACTGAGCAGCACAGGGGACTGCAGAAAACTTTTTGTGGCAGGGTTGGATTGAGGCTGGCCACCTTTTCCATCAGTCATCTTGAGTTGCTTGCTGTGCTCCTTGACACAAAAGCTGTCTCCAGGGAAAAGCAGAGGGGAGTGCATGGCCATTCACATTTGGAAATACTTCTTGTGGTCACTGGTTTACCTATTATCGCTGCAAAGGCAAAGGGTGCCCTCCCAGCCCCTTCCACTGCAGAAGGAAATTAAAGGGACTTTGCAGGTGTGCTTGGGCAAGGAAATCTCCCCTAGGATGGGAGAAAAGATAATTGATTAGGGCACAGTTTAGGAAATAATTGGAATGCAAAAGCTTAATCTTCCTTCCAGAATGATTCTCTCAGATCAACTAACCTCCATTGTGAGTGTCAATTAATGGAAATTAAATTACTAAAAGGGGAATCGTAATAATTATTGCCAAGTGAATATAGTGGGGATGTAGGACAGTGAGGTTTTGCCTTTATCTCTCCTACATCAGCAGGGAAGGCGTGGAGAAGCCCCTCAAGGACAAGCACAGGATAACATTTCTCTCAAAGCTGCACCATCCAAATACCCAGTCCAGGAGTGTCTGCAGGACATGAGAACTTCCACCTGCCATAGATGATGTGAACTTTGAACTTGTGTAATTGGGCTGTTCTCATTACCCAGATAAATGCTTAATCCCACAAGTTAATTGGCACAAATTACAACTACAAAGTTGCTCTGCTCTTTCCTGATAAACTCTCCTAGGATTTCAGTTTGGCAGGTCTGAGGCAGTCCTTAGATATAATTGTCCACTCATTTACAATGATATAAACCAGGGTTACTGCCTTCAGTGGAGTCACTGGTGAATTATGCCAGCGGGAGATGAGGAGCAGGGCTACTGTCTCCTGCTATGGTTCATTTTTTGGGCTCTGATTATTAAAAAATGGAGTAAAAGATGGGACACATGCACATTTGTGCTGCTCCTGTTTTTCTTTTTGATTTTCCCTTTGAGTGTAAGGTGAAGTCCGTGGTATTGAGCTTATTTTATAGTGACAGACATGGACAGAAAAGCAACCCCCAGACTCCCAGTGTGTTCCTTCTCAGCAAACCCAGACTTTGTGGGTGCACAGAGTGTTTGGGGAACCCCCCTATTTATCAACAGTGGTAGGATCAGGCTTGGGGTTCAGTTTTAAATCCAGGTTATGGGAATTTCTGCAGTGCTGGCATGTCACTGCACTGGCGTGGGAATGACTTGGTCTTTCACCAGCCCTTTGGGTTAGTGTCGAGTCCCTCTGAGACTTCAGATCTAATACAGGCACTTTGTGCCTGATCACATTAGTGCAAACCACCTGTAAAATTACCCTTTAGTGGCACCTCAGTCTTTTTTTTTTTTTTTCCTGCCACCTCTTGCACAGCTGCTGTATCACCACTGCAAAGGGGGAAGCAAAATACAGAGGCACTGGAGTGGGTACCTTGGGGTTGGGCTGTGTTGAGCCAGGAGGATGCAATCTCTCAAGACTTTTATTTTTCTAACATGTGCAAGATCCATGAGGATCTGGCAATAACTAGCCCAATTATTACTTTGTGTCTCCTCAGGGAGGTTGCGGAGCCCAGTGGGAGGTACCTGGTAAACTCACAGGGATGTTTCTCCCCTAAGTAATACAGGTCTGGCCTTGATACAGCGTGCTCACTTCTCCAACCCCCCCATCTCCACCAGTAGCAAAGCACTGATTGTTGAAAGATGAATGACTTCACTTTTCCAGTTCCAGCATATGTTTGCATGTCTGAGAGCAGGAAACGTGTGAATCTCACACAAACTATTGGAATTCCAGCTCCGGGGACTGACAAGTAAATATGAAGTCACACGGTATTTCAGAGAAAACCCACAAATCGTATGTTTGCTGGGCTAAAGTTGGTCCTTTGAGGCACGTGCCAAGAAAAACCTCTCGTATTAGTTACACCAAGATTCCTCCAAAGTCTGGGACTGCAGCTTGATTGAGCAGTTCCTGCCTTGTACACTCCAAGTTTCCCAAGAAGCAGCCAGAGGCACATAATCTTTTGCTAAGCTGTCCGTAAGGAGCTCTGCTAGCTTGGGTGAATCGAGTGTGGGATAACGGATTACACTGAATAAAAATGAAAAACACCATTGACAAAATAATGTTATAATATTAAAATAAATCAAATAATATACTGCCATTATTCTGATACAGAATTTTTACACAGCAAATTTGATACATATACAAGAAGTCAGGCAGCCTATTACAATAAACTTCAGGGTTCCTTTTTTTCTTTAATATAAACTACATCTTAATACATAGTTTGAGATGATCAGGTAGTTTTACATGAATTCAAGTAACAACAACTTCTCATCTTAGAATACTAAAATAATAAAATCTTTTAATGCTCTGAATATTGAAATGCTTTGGTTCCACCTGCCACTTTTAAAAAGTGTAAAAACTACTTCTATTAGTTAAACCTTTACCCTAGAGATGTGCCTAACTTACAAATAAAATTATATTAATAAAGAAACGAAATGCAATGTAAGTACAGTTTTTTGTCAATCGTCATATGCTTCACACTATGCAGTTGTCCAACTCTCAGTCCAATTCAGGTATCCTGAAATGTAAAAATGTGGCCAAATTTTCCCAAAACTGGCAATAAACTTGGATTTTTCATTCTGGGGTTAAGCTGGAACCATGAAGCCCACAAAATGATTCAGGAACGGTCAAGCCCCTGCCCTCAGAAGGAGCTTTGCTCTAGCAGATGTCGTGTTGTTACCCCAAAATGAAAGCATCCGCCACTGCGAGTCCCTCCGGAAAACCTTGGCCACGACAGCACAGCATCCCATCTCCAGCTGATGTTGGTGAGGCAGGAAGGTGTGGTGAAGGGGTTCCCCTGGCCAGGACCCTTTTTTGTCACAACAACGAGAGAACGAAAATACGGAGTGGCTCTTCCTAGCGCAGAACAGGTCCTGCTAAAAAAAGACGTCTTCTTTTCTGAAGTCCAGTAAACATTTGAATTTGCTGGAAGTCCGTACACAGGCCAGGCCCGGGAGGCACGGGCAGGTGTGGTGCATCCTCCGCCCGGAGAAGGGGACCTGGACAAAGAGCACAGACATCAGTGACAGGGAGCACTGCAGCAGCGGTGGGGGCATGGACGGGGAGGAATAGCGGGGATACAGGGAACGCCGCCCAATTCCCTCCCTCCGCAGCTGGAGATCCCCACGAGCTGCAGCACGGAGCAGATGGCAAAGCCAAGCCCGTTGTACGTCCTGGTCAAGGCAGAGTTAAGAGCAGGATGTTAACAGCCACGTTGCTGTGTAAATTTACAGCTGTGACACATGTTCTCCATTTACTCCCGTTTCATAAAGGAGTTTGTTGTGAAACTACACTGGCCTTTAGCATCACGTTTTGTGGTGCCACCGTGCTTTCTGCTTGTCCCGATTCCTGCCTTGTCACATGGCACAGAGCAGGACGTGGGAACCTTGGGATCCTGTGGTAATCACGCTGGAAAGGATCTCTGGAAGTCACCTTGCCTGACCTCCCTTTGAGCAGCATCCTTTTCGCCAGAGGGCAGGGGTTTCTCATTTCATCCCACCCTCCTCCAGCCGCGTTGTGCTGCAGGGAGCCCATACGGAGTTCATTAGACGAATTTAATTGTGCCATGACATGCACATGCACTGACACTCTTCAACAACTTGATCACAAGCTCCGTCTTTTACAGGAGCCAAGCAGGACAGCCCGGTGGGAAATGTCTTGGAGCTGTGGTGCTGCTGGCAGGCAGCACACACTGGGCATTCCCTGGGTGCAGCAAAGGAGGCACAGAGGTGCAAAACCAATGTTATCAGCCAAGCAGCCCTAATTCCCTCATTTCCAGATTTCTGGGTGCTTTGAGCCTAAAATTTCAATATTCCAAGATTGTCTTGTGTCAGTGTGCAAATTTTTCTTTAAGAATGTGAAAGGGTGAAAGTCCCTCACAGTCCCCTGTGCATCATGCCAAGGACCAGCCTGACTCCAGTGACTTGCCACTGGGTGCAGGGGGTGGGCAGGGGGCTCACATCTCCTGCAGTGCCCTGGGCCAGCACCAACCTCCTGCTCAGCACAGTGAAGAGCAGCCTCGCTGCAAGGGATGCCGTGGATTCCCCCTGCCGCCCACCACAGCCCCTCTGCTCCTGCGGGATCGGAGAGGCACCAGCCACAGGTGTTAGGCACTCCCCATGGGAATCACACCTCCTGGGTGCCCACACACAGCACTGCAGCAAAACCCAAAACCTGAGCTCTCAGCCTTCCGACAGCTCAGGTGATTTATTCAAAACTTTCCACTTCCTGCAAGGAAATGTTCCTTTCGCTGGGACTCCCACGCTGCCAAACTTCACCTGCCTGGCCCTGCCTCAGACCCTGCCTCGAAATTCCAACTGGGACTGCTAATGGCATCAGTCCATCACCATCTAGCTGAGAAGAAAACTAGAAAGTGGAACCCCAAATGCCAGCCACCTCCTCCAGGGTATCTCCCGACTCCTCTGGAGGTCCCCGAGGTGCCATGGCCATGGTGGTGCCTGCTTTTGACCTGTCCTGCGGGTAAATGAAAGGTTTTGGGCACCCAACTGCTTCCTACACAAGTATTTACAAGAGAGGAACCATTGAGCAAACACTCCATCCTTAAAATAACCTCATTTCACGTTCTACAGTAAATCAATTTGTTTTGTGTTTCGCAGGAAGAGCAGTGGGGTGAGGAATCTAAATCTAAAATTAACCTCATAAAGCTTATAAACATCAGTGACTAAGTCTGGGGTGGACAGGTATCTTCTCTGATTGTAATTATGCAGGCAATCAGCTTAAAATATATCACAGTATAAATTATTGCCCAATAAAAATAAGCTCATAAAACCCCCTAGAAGACAATTTCTCTTATCCTAATTCCTGGTAATGGAAAGAGCCCTTAGAAGAAAAACCTGCTACATTACATAGTAAAATTGACAATTTGGTCCCCAATATCACAGCAGAAGTTTTAAAATTTAGCTGCAATAGAACAGTCTTAAACTTCCTAAAACTGAGAAAATAAACTGTAGATACTGAGCTGAGAAGCCAGGCCTTGGGTGAAACAATGAGAGAGGCAGTTAACTAGCTGCACGTTTATAATCTGAATTTATTGCCTTGCTATCTTTCACTTGTGATGACTCTTGGGCCATGCTCTTCCCTGAGGATGGCTCTGAAGACCACCAGGTTCTCAAGCTGCCTGCTAACATCCCGTTCAGTCTTTTGTATTACTTTTAAATAAGCAGCTTTTATTCATACTGCATATAATATACATAATTACATAGCCTTAAATAAATGTACTTTTAAAAATCATTATATTAATAATACAGTGTATCACCTAATAATGTACTAATATGTAGCTGATGTTATATATATATGTGTGTGTGTATATCTATGCATACATATACATTTGAAATTAATAGGTAGAATAGAAGGAAAGAGCCTGTGGGGAGTTTTCTCAAGTCCAAGTGTGTGTCAACACCTACTCAATGCACCAGGTGTCCCAACACCATCTGGTGGCATTTTTATGCTTGTGATAGGATCTCATCCACTTCTACTGGGTTCAGTGACATTTGCTGTGCTCCTGCTCACACGAGCGAGGATTGGCAGGGTTGGGCTCAGGAGCTGCTAACGCTGTTTCGGATCACGCAACGAAACAAAGCAGCGACAACAAACTAATAAGAAAACAATCTGGAAAGCGTGTAGTGCTTTCATCCTCTGATTCTCCTCAGCATAATTCTGACAGTAATGTACTTCCTTACCTAGGTACCTTCCCTGCTGTTTCCACACGGATGCAAATGGCTGGGTGTTGTGAGGAATGGGATGTTTCCCTGCCTTTCCTCCACCTATGGATTTTATGTGACGTGATGTGCAGCTCAGGACGTTCCTGCTTCAGACCCACAGCCCCCCGGGTGACGTACTCACTCTGTGACTCAAGGGGTGGCACTCGTCTCCCAGATTTCCCATGGGGGTGCACATCCTCAGGCTGCGGATCCAGAGGCTGACCGCACAGCACATCCTGCCTCCGCACTGCTGGTCTCGGTCGCAGGCCTGGAGTTCAACACAGCATCGAGCAAATTAAATGAATAATAAAGGCATTCCAGAAATAGGACAGATCAGGTGCTCAAGAGCTGCCTCTGGCACCCCGTGAGTTATCATGGCTCATTAAGGCTGGATAATAAGATTTAAGGCTGATTCGCAATGCTTGTATCTCCCATGGATTGGAATGTGCAGGCTCCTGGCACATTCTGGAGTTGAGCCCAGGTTGTTTAAAGCCAGGACCACACATGGAGCTGCTCAGGGCCAGATCCAGAACTGTCAGTGATTTACAGTCCCAACTTCTGAGCACTGATAGACCATGGCACATGACACTTGCTTTCCTAGATCCGTGCCTGAGTGAGCTCAGGCAGGAGCAAAGACCAACCACACCAAACTTGTCACCAGAACAGTCTTATGGAGAAACTAAGATAGGAAATAATCCATTAATTTAATGACTTTTAAGTAACTATTCCTTCTAATTTCTTATGATAATATCATATGGTTGAGTGCCTTTGCAAGACTGCATGATAGTTTGGTTAGAGAAGTCCAAGTGGAAGTAGCTAAAATAGAAGTTTAAATATGGATTCTGTGGTTGTCGTCTAGAATTACATGAAGTTAAAAGAGGTCTTACAAGAGGTCATAAGAAAAACTTTGCGTAAGTGTCCACATCCAAAAAAATGCTGCTGTGGTAGCATTCCCCTTCACGGGAGGCATAAAATATTTTAGCCACTTACCCAATACAGCTTAGATAAGCAAAAACCAAAATGCAAACTAGTGGGTATGTTTTAAAACCCACAAACCATGAAGAGCAATTGACACATTAGGGTTTGAAAACAAGTTACTCTACATCTTTCAGTTACTTTTTAATCAAAAGCTTATCGGACTTTTTATAATATAAATTTAATGCAAAAACCAGTTTCCTTTCTCCAGTGAAACAGCATTAGTTAAAGGTTCTGATTACACCCCAAATGTAAGCTTAATTAACTCACTGCTCTTGGTGTCTGACACCAGCAGTGATAGACCAAAGGCACTGGTCAGCACTACGTAAATGAACTCATAAAAATGTATGTAAATGATAACAGTCCTGGGGAGGATACATATCAGAATAAACATTCTCCTCAGGGAAAAACTCAGAGATTTTGCCTTGGGATTTAAATGATAAATGACTATAGACTGTACTCACTGGGTAAATATTGCACTGCTTCGACCAGCAGAGGCCAGATCAAAATGCATGTTTAAAGATCAGTCAGTAGTTTAGGAAGAAGCTATTAAATAGTGTGTGTAACCCAAACAGCTCCTAAACACACAGCTCTGTGCTACAGGTAAGCCTGAACACTCAGCATTTGCTTGTAAGATTAATATGGCCATAAAACTACCTCTCCAGCCTGCCAGGTAGATAATATTCAATTGCTGACTTCTCTCTTAAAAAATAAATAAATAAATAAGCACTCTAATGATCTGATTTTGCCCTAGCCACAAATAAAAATGCAGGTCCAGTGATTTTGGCTGCCCCAAGGACACCAGTGTCCACTACTCAGCTGGAGTCACAGGCTCTGCTATTTCTCACCTGTCAGCTCCTGACTCCTTTATTTTCTCAGTTATATATCTTAAACCACATCCATCTCCGTGGGGCTGGTCCTGGGGTGAAACACCACTCAGTTGAAAAACGCACCTGAGTATGCCCTGGCAAGCACGGGTCTCCATATCCATGGTGAGCAATTTCCTTCTAAAACTCACACGTATTTACATCTGGCAGAACTTTTAAGGCTCCCTTTCCAAAAATGTATGACAAGTTTTGAAAATATTCAACCCAAACACTCCTGCCCACACCTTATCTGCAATGTGTAATTCATGCTGCTACTCCTAATCTTCCCCGAACACCACATGAGCACCCCATTTAAACACCGTTTTCTGGAAAATCAGCCCAAGAATATGTCCCAGGTGAAATGCCAGCTGCAAAGGCAACTGGTGTCAGCACGGGAACCACCACTGAAGTGAGGAAAGTTTGAAAAACGCCCTTAAATTGCAAAGCAAAAGCACCTTGCAGGCTCGGAGGATGGGGACACAAACACCTACGTCAGCTCTCATCTGAGATTTGCCTGTTCATCAAAAGCCAAAAATGCATCAAAGTGATTTAAGCAGAAATGCCCTGCAACAGTTAATAAAGTAACATTTTCTAGTTCTAACCTATTTTTACTTTTTGAATCTGCTTTGTCCTTGATCTATTATTCAGTGCTTCACAATTACTTTATTTAATGGATTAATTATGCTTTAAAGGTGTAGCCACAACTCTAATAACAGATAAACTGCTCCTCCATTGCTGGGAATATTTCCATTTAAAGGGAACTTAAAATTCTCAAATATTAAAAAATTCCTTCGCGTCCTCTGCTCTAAAAAATAATCAGTCCTGGGAACTGATCTGACTTTCAGGGAAATGCCCACGAGCTGTTGCGTGGACTTTAGGGGTCTGGACAGGGAGCCTGGAGAGCCACAGAGAAATCCACTGCCCGGAGTGCAACTTCTGATGGTTACAAAAGACATGTAAGCTCTCAAAGGAATGCAAATGCTGGGTTATTAATCCAAAGCAAACAATTAAAAAATCATTTTACTTCAGAGTGATGCAACACTTTGGGTTAAATAACGTCTTGGTGGAAAAAAAGTATTTTCACAACCAAAGTAAATCTTGAGCCTAAAAACAACAACAATAACAGGGACTTGTTTGCAAGAGGTGGCTATTGAGGGGAAAAAGCAGCACAGTCATACTCAAAGAAAAAAAAAAGAATAAAAGCAGCTTTTTGCGAGGGTTGCAATCCTGCCCTGTACATGGAGGAGCTGGAGGAACTTGGGGTGCACAGTGGATAGTGCAGTGTCCCGAGTCAGACCCTACCGGAGCAGGTTCGGGGGCAGCTGAGGCTGCGTAGAGGGTGATGTGAGACAGCTCCAGCCCTGGAAAAGCAGCAGGAATCTCTGCACGCTCGCGGACCAGCCTGGAGACAATCCCCTCACCGAGTGCAGACCTCCCTCACCCCAAAGGAACAGATCCCACACTGTGGCATCCCTTCACCCCAGAGACCCGCAAGTCCTGGCACTGCCCACCGCAGAGACTGACACATCCCGGCATCACTCACCGCAGAGAGACCCCCAAGCACTGATACCACTTAATCCAGAGAGACCCGCAGCTCCGGGCATCCTCACCCCTGAGAGACGCCACGTCCCGGTATCACTTATCCCAGACGGACCTCCAAGCCCTGTCACCTCTCATCGCCTGGCACAGCTTTCCCTCCCACGTCGTCATCACTTATCCCAGATTCGGCCATCCGTCACCGTACCCGAGACCTCTCTGTCCTGGCATCCCCGATTCCGGACCGACGCCGAGTCCCGGCAGTGCTCACCCGGAGAGCCCAGCTCCGGGCATCCCTCACGGCAGAGCGCTCCCGTCTCTCCTGGCACCCCCTACGGCGGAGCGTTCTCCTCTCTCCTGGCATCGCTTATCCCGGGAGATCCCCCCCG
>VZRJ01001055.1:1972122-2065524 GCA_013397565.1 Ptilonorhynchus violaceus | reverse complement strand
CCGCAGCGTGTTGGGGACGTCCCGCATCAAGTCTGGGGGAGCTGGGCACGGGGGGAAACGTCCCGCAGCATGTTGGGGACATCCCGGGACTGGAGGGAAACATCCCACAGCAGTTCCGGGGGAACATCCCGCAGCGTGACTGGAGGACATCCCACAGCAGGTCTAGGGGTTCATCCCGAGACTGATGGGGACATCCCACAGCAGATCGGGGAGCAGGGAGGCATCCAGCAACAGGCTAAGGGGGAAACACCCCGCAGCATGTTGGGGACATCCTGCAGCAGGTCTGGGGGTGTGTCCCAGGGCTGGCTTGGGGATATCTCATAGTAGGGCTGGGGGGCAACATCACACAGCAGGTCTCGAGGACATCCAAAAGCATGATGGGAACATCCCACAGCAAGTCCGGGACAGCACACAGCAGGTCCAGACAAGATCCTGCAGAAGGATGGGGTATCCCACAGCAGATCACAGCACATCCCACAGTAGGGGAGGGGTAGCCCACAGCCGCTGGAGCCGGCTTGGCCCAGTGCCCATGACCCCTCTGCTCATGTGTCTCAAGCTCCCTGGCCTGCAGCAAACCAGACCCAGTGTTGCCCTGCTCCCTCTGTGAACAGAAACCACCTGCAGCCCCCAACCCAACCTCTGCTGACACGTGGCAGAGCTGTGGCCATGACTGTGGGGGAACACACAGGCTGCACCTCACCTTGTCTGGGGCAGAGCAGCATCAAATGTACCCCACAGTCCCAGTAAGGATTGGACTAATTCCAGTTCCTATTGGAAGCCCAGAACCCCTTCAATTTCCTGTTGTCCTGCACTTCTCCCCGTCATGCTGCAGGCAGCCCCTGCCCCCACCTGAGCCCTCCTGGCTTCCCAGGGGTCGTGGGAGGAAAACAGCTCTCTTCTTCAGCAGGGCTGCCTCCCACCCAAAGATCCAGGGGAGAATGGTGAGAAGGAGGAGCACTGGGAGCAGGGACCCCCATTCCAGAGGAGTGCACTATTAGCTCCTTCCAGCACTAATGCCAGGCCATGGTCTGATGATCTCAGTGAGCTCCTCTTTTTACATGCACACCACTTAAATTTAGCACAAACCAGGGTCTAACCACTAATGGTGGTACCTTCGGGCACCTCTGTCCCCCGTGGAAGGAGGACATCACTAAAACACATGCAGCATTTCCTTCCCTGCTTCTCTTACTGTTTTTCTTTTCTATTTTCCTTACTTTCCTGGCTCTTTATGCTTCTTTTTACCTTTCTTCTCCCTCCTAACTCCCTTTTTGTCTCTTTTCCCACCTCTCTGTTCGCACTCTCTGCGCCCTTTGTGCTGCTCCCCTCCTCCAGCATGACCCATTCTCACACGTAGGTCCCTGTTTTCCCAGATTTTTCGATTTATATTTCTCTTCCAAACGGGGAGGCCGAGCCTTTGCAGAGCCCACATTTCCCCAAGCCCCGAGACAGTCTCATTCCGTGGCCGGGGTGAGTGTGAGCGCAGCTGGGGGGGAGCAGTAACACACCGAGTGTCTCGCGCGCTCCCGCCCGGTTCAGTCCCGGTCGGGAGCTGTCGAATCGATTCCTCAGTGGCCTCCCCTCGGGGGGTCAGTCTGTCTGGAGGTGTTTTCGTTACAAACGTGGCCTTTTTGGGTGCTTACGGTTATTTCGTACAAGTGCACTCAAGACAAATAGGGGCTGGGTAAACAGAGCTTTACTCCGAGGATGCTCTGAAAGCAAATTGGGATAAGCCAATTTTGACATGAAAGGATTAAAAATAACTGGGATGTATCCTTAGCTGT
This sequence comes from Ptilonorhynchus violaceus, assembly GCA_013397565.1. Taxonomy (NCBI): domain Eukaryota; kingdom Metazoa; phylum Chordata; class Aves; order Passeriformes; family Ptilonorhynchidae; genus Ptilonorhynchus; species Ptilonorhynchus violaceus. The sequence goes on along the minus strand of VZRJ01001055.1, from coordinate 2,063,743 downwards.
TGTAAACTCATGTTGCTGCCTGAAGCATCGGCAGTTTAAACCAGGTGAAGGGATTAGCGTGTTTTAAATTTTATTCGTATCCTAGAAACTAAAAATGAATGTAAACCAGGAACAAGCATTTTCACAGTCTCCAGGTGCCCAGAAATCTCAGAAACAAATCATCACTTTCAGCTCTAAACCTCCTGATCCTCCCAAAACATTATAGAATTGAGGAGAAATAATAAGAGAGAAAGGATGCATTTTTGTGCAGGTTTATGTAAATTCAGTCGTTTCTTGTAAAAGCCATTTGACATGAAAAGTATCATTTGTGAAAGGTGGCCAGTCCTCACCCTGGAAGGGCACTATTGTACATTGCTATAGACTTACTAGAACCCATCCTAATGTCAATATTCTTACTAACAACTTGTGCTCCACGTGATTTGCTGTTAGAAGAGACCTTACACATCTATATGGCCTTTACGTGATTACAAAATTGTAATGACATATTAATTAATTCTGATTGAATGATTCCTGTTCTTGAAGAAAAGGTGAAAGTTGAGGAGGTGACTGAATTTCAGTGTCATTACAATTGTTCAATAAAAAAGTAGTAAAGATCCACAAAGTGTCTTAAATATAAATCTTCACTGTGCCCTTCTTATGAATGCACCACAGTTTCAGAAGGTTTTTTATTTCTTTGATCCACTTTGAAGAGTAGCCTCTTCAAAGCCTCATATTAGTTTTCTTCATTTAAAAGGTTTTTTGCATAGTTGTGTTTTACTGAACGAATTCATTCTGAAACGTGTAGCATTTCTCTTTGCATCCTTTCAGTCTTTGCTGGTACAAGACCAAGATCACTCCAGAGGAGACCTGGGGCTGTAAGGGACTGCACAGGGTGTAACCCTAGGGCAGAAACTCTCCAGCCTCTCTTACTTCATCACAATTAACACAGATACCATCCCCAATCCTCCACGTAAATCCTTGTCCACTGACACCCGTGTTGCTAGCCCGATGTAAAGGAACCCACCCCAAAAGAACCTTTTTCCTTCATATGGGAGCAGCCAGCATAGGATCCAGTGAAGTCACCTGTGGGCAAAGCTTCAGTGGAGCTCCAGCATTGGCTGTGCTTGGCAAGGGTGAGGCTTCTTCCCAAGTGGGAACCCCAAAAGTCCCGTTTTCAGATCACCTTCACAAATCCATCGAACATCTTCCACCATAAAAATTCTAATATCAGAATTAGGAAACATCACTCTGAATTAATAACAATGCTTTAGATTTGACACAGTATCTTAATGATCATCCAAAAGTCCTCACCTGCTTCAAGAACCTGGAGTGAAATACCAGTTTTTAGCTTTCAGTGCAGTTGATGGGTCTCTCTGGTTCTTCTCAAAGCCTCAGTTTTACTGAAAGCTATCTATGAGTAGGCATTCAAGTAATTATTTGGCCTATTCAAGTGACAATGCACTGCAGTTTACAGAATTGTGAAGACTAAGAATGTGAATACATCAGCTATCTAAAAAGATAATTTTCTCATAAAAGAAATGAGAAAAAGCATGTAATGTGAGACAGGAGAATTATCTTTTTGCCCTAAAAACTCTCTTAATAATGACAGTATCTAATTTGTTTAATCTTTCACACTATATATCCAACAATGGTCTCGATTCAGCAAAGTGGTGAAAGTTTGCTGATTCTCGTAGAGGAAGAATGTATTTATCTATATCAGATGCCTATATAAACATACAGTTTAGGTGCAGAAGTTCACCCAAGGTATGAAAGACCTCAAATCAGTTGCCTTTAGTGCCTAAAATAACCTGAATACACAATTCATGCAAGAATATCTGAATTTCTAAGCTGTACCCTGGATTGGGGTGCAGTCCTTCTCTCACTGAACATTTCTGCTTCAGGTCAATAATTAATGTTCAGTGAAGTAGAGGCTTCACAGACAACCAGCCTAAGACCCTTCTTGATCATTTGTCCTCTCTCTTGGGGATTGTACACAAAGCAGAAGAGACCATTCCTGCTGACATTAATTTGGGTCTCCAGCATTTATTCAACCACCATTTGTGATTTTTTGAGTTGCAAATATTCTGTAAATGACTTCTAAGTTTCCTGCCTCTCTCTCTGATGTGGCTGGAGTTGGCCAGTGCCTTCTCAAGTTACCAGCAGCGGTCTGGCTGAGAAATGGAGGCTTCAGACCAGCAGCTCTCCCTGAGAGTGTAAAAGCCAGCTGGGATCCGAGGTGTGAGTGGCTTAGCAAGTCTGGGCAGCCGCCGGTGTGATCCTGGATCCCCACGGCAGTGGTTTGCGTAATGTGGAGAAAATGAAGGGCAATTCAGGCTGTGAGATGCAATTCTCACACTCAGAGCTGCCTTTGGAGACGTCCATGGGGCCGCTGCTTGTGGGAACTTGTAGGGTTGTCTCAGAGGTCAGCACGTTTCTGCCCCGGGATGGGATGCAAGTGAGGAGAGCAGCAGCATCCACACACCTCAGGCTCATGCCTGGCCTCTTCTGACGTCAAATACACTAATTTTTAAAAAGCCTAAAGAGAGGTGCAGATTTTGGGATTAGAAGAGGCACCGCTGTCTGAATTCCTACTAAATCAAGCCATAAATTTCATTAGTGAATCCTAAATGTAGAGAGAGAAGTTGTGTTTTAAGCTAGCACATATCTCAAGAGAAATGAAGCATTGACTTACAACAGCGAAGACAACTTCCCTCAGCAAACGATTCCAACTCTTCAAACCTTATTTCCTGTTTGAATTTCACTTATCTGAACTAGCAGATGATACTATGCCCTCTAATACCAGGATTTTTTACCCTCCATATGTAATTATAAGCTGGAAACCAATTCCACAATACCTCTTTCACTACAGAGGAACATTTTTGTCACCATCAAGTGATTCTGGTGGCTCATTTCCAAACCCTTTCCAATAGATCAACAAACTTTGTAAAGTTTCTGGCACGATTTCAGGAATATTCTCACCCCCTGGGATTAGCCACACTGTTCTATTCTTAGTTATATTTTCTTGCAGACCAAGTCAACAATCAGTGTATAAACAGAAACAGCCTCGTGAATACGCTAAAAAGATGAGACAGACTGACAAAGATCTTCAGCAATAAAAAAGCATCTACAAGTGTTTTTATTTCTGGGGTCAGACCAGAAATGGTTGCAATGAGCTGCTGTTGTAGCGATGTGTTCCCAGTGCTCATTAGGCTGCTTTTCAGCGCTGCTGTTGTCACAGTAGTCCCTGAAGAACCTTATGTAAGGAATAAGATGATGGTTCTGCAGTATGTTAAAAAAGAGCATTTAGCAGATAAGTGCTAATGTTCTAGATTAGGGATTCTCACTCCTTTACTCTGCACTGGCTCATGTAATTGCATGAATCACTTTGATTGCAAAGTACACGCTCTCCCGTCAGCTTAGAGGGATTGAAGTGGAATATTACAGAGTCTGCTCAGGAAACAGCGCTAGAATAAGAAAAAGCTGCAAACATACCACAAAAACTAACAATTTCTAGTTACTCATGAAATTTACTCCTTTGATTTGCACACAGATTTTATTTAGACTTCTGTGCAGACATGTGACTATGTTGGCAACGTCCAGGGCAGCACAATTCCCAGTGATTCAGAGGGAACTGTGGATTTATGTGATGGGCAGAGACTCAGTGCCTTTCTGTAATTTTCAGATATGTCTTTTAAAAAATGTAGAGTTCTTGCCAAGAAGATACTGAATTGGTTTGGGGAGTTAGCTGGACTTTGGGGAAACATTCTTTCAGCCTTTTTTCTTCCTGCTGATTGCTTTTGGTGGGAAACAGCTTTCCCCTGCACACCAAAATGGGTCAGGAGCTGCAAGGTGTGGGTAGGGGACTGTCTGATGGAGCCACCCTCTCCCCCTGCACACCTGAACCCACAGAGCGAGCTCCTTTTTCATTGAAATGGGATTTACTGGGCCATGGGGGAAGGAGATGGGAAGGCTTCCATGGCCATAGAAATGTACCAAACACAAGAACTGGAGGGGAGTTATTCAGGATGGCATCGTTGCAGCTCTGCTCCCACCACACACAGGCAATTTATCCTATGCCTCAATGAGGTCTGGCGAGATCAAAGCCAAGCAAGTTTTGTAGGCTCATATTTAATGAATAAACCAGCCCACCTCCCTTCCCTGCCAGGGCCCTCATGAGTCCCTCTGGTCCCTTCCAGTTCTGCCTCCCCCACCTCCCCAGGCACCACACAAGTCTCCTCTGTGCCCCCATCATGGAAACCAGTGGGAGCGCTCTGAATGCTGCTAATCCCTGGCTTTCCACTGTCTCCAAGGGGACCAAGAAGAGGTCACTTGTTCAGTTTTTATTTACTGTACTGGTGCTACGCGGCTTCCTTGGATTGCCTGCAGGGAGCAGGGTTTTTTTCTCCTCAACACACAGTTTAGTTTCTGGTTTGATTTTGTTGCTTTGCTTTTCCAGTCCTTGGCTGAAACGTGGTGGTGGCCAGCGAGAGGATAGAGGGCAGGTTGTGCTCCTGCCCCTATTAACATATTAGGTCTGGAAAGAATTATCCAAAGAGGCAACACCCAGAAAAAACAGTTGTTTGGATTTTATATCCCGGGTGTTGCAAATTCCTGGAATCAAGTGGGAATTTCCCCACTAAAATCCCTTGTTCTGCACCTCTCTTCTGTCCCACTGTCTTCCTGAGGCGTGTGGCAGCTGTAACTGTTCTCCTGTTCATTTGGGGTTTGTGTGGTGGGTGTCTTGTGTGGGGTGTCATCTGCAGGGAGGGAAGTAGAGGCAGCCGGGACCACATCTCTGTCCATCCCACCGGATGGGGCATTCACCACTGCTGATGTGGGACTGGCAGCTTCGTGGCTCTCCAGCCTTCCCCGGTGCTCTGAACATTGATCATCCAAGGCAGAAACAGGGAGGACACACACACACAGAGGATCTCGCCCATCTTCCCACCTATGTTAGCTTTCAGGCCCCCTCGTGAGATTTTTTAAATTTTAATTTCTCTCCCATTTTTCTCATTTCTGACTTTTTCCTCTCATCCCTGTACTTTGCGCTGCTTCATCTGCCAGCGCCATGGGAAGGCGGGTATTCCCAGCAGAGCCCATCTGAGGTGCCTCCAGGGCTTGGAATACCACTGAGCTCCTTTTCCTCCTTTCCATCCGCATGCAAGATTGCTCAGAAGGGTGAAAATTCCAGCGAAATGGCATGTTAGCAAAAAGCATGCATTAACAACCCTGTGGGGATGGCTGCAAAATACTTTCCCTCACCAGAGCCACCTCCAACACGGAAACTTCACTTACTACTCCCTTAAGGATGAACTTAGAAAATTGTAATGTCTCTCTAGTGACTTATATTTCTGGGAATCCCAAAGCACTTAGCAAACAACATTCTCCCGACTTCCTTCAGCTGTGACTGGGGTATAACCAGAGCTGGGTTTATGGTTTAACGTCACATGCCCACGTTAAAAATGAACTTTGGCCAGACGAGAGAAAGAACCCCACCCCTGGCTTGGTAGTGGTGGGGTTTGGGGTTTTCTCTTAGGATGCAGAAAATAAAGTGCTGATGTGGAGCTTAGATCTATCTGAGCTGTTCTCAGGAAAAATCATGGAGTTTTCAGCATCAGAAGTCAGCACCTTGGGTTTATCTTTTAGCTGGATACAGCTGACAAACAGCCACGTGAGTCCTGCACACGCAAGTGAGGGCACTGCCTGGGGCTGCAGCTCTGCAGTTCTTTACCTGTGGCTTGGCTGGGTCTGACCAGAGGTGCACAAACCCCAGGTCGGGGCAGGAGGAGGTGGCTGTGGGCAGGAGGCAGCAGGGAAGCCCCGGCTTTCAAGGGAAGAGCGTGACCTACTGCATCATCTCCTGAAAACGAGCTGCCACAAAGGACAAATTATCCACCTCATCCTCCTACTTCCCACTCTGTTCTTCTGCCAGCTCACTTTTCAAGAGCCGCTAGTGCAAAGGGCAGCTAATTATTCCAGGAATTCAAATAGGTTGCTTTTATGGCAAAGATCAAACAAAAGCAAACCCCCAGCAATGCAGGCTGGCATTGGCTGCCTGCCTCAGCCGCCAGCCCAGTGCTGAGAAGATGAGTCTCATCCTCCCAACAGCTCATTATCTGGGCAGAAGTCCCCAGACCACAGATGGGGAGGAATGGAGGGACAGGAGGATGAAGATGGCACAAGGCTGAGGGAAAGGAAGCGGCAAAAGGAGCGTGGTTGGGGTGTGAGAGGTGAAAGGTGTGACAGAGGTTGTTCATGCTCAGCCACACAGCCCAGCAGCAGCTCTGCTGTCTCAAAACCACTTTACTGGTGTTGGTATTGCCATAATTCCAGTTCCTGGGTGGCCTTGGGGCACGGCAGGGTTTTTGGGCCATGCACACCCAGGCAGGCTCAACTCTCCCCACCACAGACCTGCCCCATTAGCCAATGTACCCATGCTGAGGATGTGGACCTGCACCACCTCTTTTGCTGCCCAGGTTCACACAGGGCATTTTCCCATTCCACCAAGTACACCAAAACCTCAAGGCCAGCCCAAGGACACGTGGCAGTGACATTTTCCATTCCGCCAAAGCCACTGTCTCCTGTTGCCTCCCTCCTGCAACCAGGATGCCACCAAAACAGCTTTGCCTGAGGGCAACACAGTTGTGGGGAATGGCTGAATAAGACCATAACATTGTTCTTGTTGCCTTGACAACACACTGAAGCTCAAGAGACCTATTTTAACCCTGTGCTGGGGTAATACCACCTGGTGAAACCCTGCTGGAAATAAGGCAAGCAACTGGACCCGTAAAACCAAGTTTTTACACGTGTGCAGGATCATCAGGATAACTGGGCTTTTGGCTCTGGAAAGGGGCTGGCTCTTTGCCTGGGAAGAATCTCCAGTCTCTCCCTCTAAAGGCTGAATTTTCGAGTACTATATAGCAAATCCCTTCCCAGGACACCACTGTTTTTTGAAAATAGAAAAATAATGCCAAATGTTCAAAACACTCATGTTCTTTAACTAGAACCTCATGCAAAATCTGCTGAGTCTGAAGATGACCTGCAGCCAACATCCATGGGCTCAGGGGGCGTAACCAACAGGCTGTTGCTCACAGAGGGCTGTAATTCCTATTTTGCAGAGCACTGTTTCTTTTACATTGCTATTAATTCCAATCATGGCACATCTAATTTAGAAATTCCCTGGTGAGCAATACACTTCAGTGCCATGACAGGAGCAGGCAGCAGTGAGGAACCAGTTAAACGTGGCTTCCTGAGCTCAGTCCATTACTTACTCTCTGGGGAACCGCACCATTTCCTAAAGCACCATTTCCTAAAGCGACTCTTCCCTTGATCACTCCATGAAGCAGCTCCATGAATAAATCAGAAATAGGCTTTCTTATGAGGGTCGTTGCCCAGCCAGGATTATCCTCCAGTGCTGGAGGTTCAAGAGTCCTTTTTCTGAGAAGCACTGAGCCATCTGCTCGAGGTCCCACAATTGCATGAACAACTGACTCTATTTAGACCTGTTGGAAGCATCAAGAGCGGAAGAGACAGGTACTGCTCCAGCTCTTTCTAAAACCAACTCTTTCTAAACCCAGTTTCTCAACTTCCTGCAGCAAGACACAGCAATTACACTACAGATGATGAAATATTTCCTTCAGTTTACCCTAAATTCCAGCGAGTGATGTAACCAGCCATCCTCGAGTTTTGCATCACCTAGCACAGTAAAGAGCATGAACAAATCAATTCTCCGTGGACCACCTGGGTATTTAAATATTCAACAAAACCTTTTCTGTTTTACCTATTCAGATCACTTTCACATCTGCCATCAGGGTGTCCTTACATGCTTCATCCTGCCAAGGTTACTAGTCAGAGCTGGGACAGTTCTGGCTCATTTCATCGTCTTGTCTGAGATGACATTTTAAGCAGCAAGTGCTTTGTGTCTAACTGGTGTAAAGTCAAGTGCCTTACCTCTCGTAGCCAGTGCTGATAGTGCTCAGCTAGAAATCTGCTAAATGCCTGGTTTCTGTAATTACACTAATTGCCTAGGAGAAAAGAGAGAGGAGTGTATCTTTCATTGAAAAAAACCACGTAACTGTTAGTCTATGCTGACCTTTTCCTGCTGGTTCCTTCTCCTGTGCGAATGAACACTGTTAGCTGAAACTTCCCCATGTCTGCTCCTTGTTCTGCCCTTCCTGGTTACAGCTTGGAGTGACACGGCCAGGAATTTGCATGGATTTTTAAAAAAGCAGGTAGAATTTTTATGGACATGGATTTTACTTTCTCTTAACTGCATAAACAGGATATTCTGCTGAAAATAAGGCTAAATGGAGCAATATTCAATCATGTACCTCATTTTCTCCAACTGAATACTCCTGCTTGCTTAATATTAAACACAAACTTAGGGGAAAAGAAAGGAAAGTGTGTGGTTTTAATAAACCAGGAACTTAAAGAAATCCCTCTGTACATTATCATCTTTATCAGCATCTTAAACAACTTCCTTTACCAGAAACCTGCCCAGAATGTGGACAGAAGAGCAAACCCTAGCTCTAGTTCAACCAGCAGCACCCAGGAATTAACTCCTCATCTTCTGGGAACTAGGGCTTTCCTTTGGCCTGGGAATGGCTATGGTTGTTTATGCTTCTTCCTCTAATCCAGCATAAGCTGGAGAAGCTCTTGAGGTTTCTGTGTACAAGGACAAATTCATCCCGACTGTCTGAGCGGCAGGACAGAGTGATCCCCCTACATAAAAAGCACAGCTCCCTTCACCTTGGCATCCCCACTGCAGCTCCCAGCACACTGGGAGTTACTGACCCTGGCTGGTATCTACCACCCCACTCTCTGCTGCATCCTGACAGCTCTCAGTTAAATAGCTGGAACCCCACAGATTTCTCTCAGATCCACAGGCCATCAGGAGACCCCCAAATAGGCTGCAGCAGGCGAAAGCCCTAGGTGCAGTGCAGGGAAGCCTTTGAAGCTGACATCACTTGGGCTGGAGGTGTTTTGAACTGCGGAGAGGAAGGGATATGAAAAGAAAAGGCTTTTATTCTGACAGTCAAGCTTAAGCCTGCCATGACTGTATGTAAAGTGCAAACTCGGAACTTAAAGAGGGAAAAATAAAAGGGCTGGATTCAGCGGACAGTCGGGTTTGACTCCAGCTCAGCTGTCAGAGGAATAAAGCCTTTGAAAAAGAACAAACCAAATCCTCGTTTCTTTTCCCCAGCATCAGCCCCGACTGTTGCAGCTTCAAAGGCTGGGCTAGGCCATGGAGGTCCCGGAGGGAGAGCAGGGCCGCCCCCGCAGCTGCTCAAGCCCTTTGCACGCCAGGCCACACCACCATGGCTCTTTGCTCAGCGCCCTGGGACTCCCAAGCTGGTCCAGCTCCCCTGGCTGGGCTGCTGCCCACTCCCCCCCACACCTCTAAGGGGAGGGGGCTCATTCCCTGGCCCTTCCTGATGGTGTTTCTTCACTTTGGAGTTACTCTCATGGCAGCACTGAGTTTAGGTCAGTGCTGCCTCTCAGATGCTCATTTGGGAAATGAGTGAGTAATTACTGTCTCTGCTTTGTACCTCCAGCATCTGTTCCTACACCTCCAGACCCGTGCTGGTGCTCCAGGCACAGGGGTGACCTCAGCACCAGAGCTCCCTGGTGATCCACTGCTGCTCCAAAGGCAAAGGTGTGCTCGCAAAATTTGCATGTAGAGACAGCAAACACAACAGGCAGGGCTGGACGTCAAGGCAGAAACCAAAGCAGCTCATAATTACTGGGGTTGTGTTTGCCTTTCCAAAGGGCATAACATTTTATGCGATTCATTAAGATTAGAGCCCTGAGTGTATTCATCAGGGCTGTGTTGGTATGGAAATTAATCATTTTAAGGCGCATGGCTGAGCTTTGATGGTGGCTCCCGTGGGGCTGCGCACGCTGGCCCTTGGGTAACGTGATGGCGCCCGTGCTCAGCACAGCCTGGCCAGCTCCAGCCCGCAGCAGGGCTCACTCCTGAGCTGATGAGATAGCCAAGGGCACTGGAATCCTGACCGCAGGCTTGGCTTGCTGGGGCAGAAGGAGGGAGAGCAGCCATCCTGGGCTTACACACCACTCCGTGGCACAGCGCCGGGAGTGAGCAATCCTGAGGTATTTGTGTGCTCCCACCTCGGCCCTTGTGGTGTTTTAATAGTGGCCAAAGCAGCTAAATTAAAGGGAGAGCACCAAACCGCTGCTGCTACTGCTGTAATCTTCCACTCCGGTATTTTTGGTCTCAATCCCCATGGTTAGTGCCTCTCTGTTGGTAATAGCAGTGAGGAAGCAAGTGGGATGGTCCAGCTGGATGAATGACAGAGATCAGGTATTGAGGGTGCTGGTCCTTCTGCAGAAGGGACTGCAGCAGGAACAGCTGCTCCTTTGGGACTGGGTCACGTACAGGCAGGAGCAGGTCCGGGTCTGGGCTGCGGGGTGCTGCACACTGGGTGTGGTACAGACACGTCTCTGAACCCCAAACAACATACTGCCCCTTCCTGATATGATATCTAGTCATAACTGGGAGAAATTAATCCACGTTTTTAGTCCTCTGAATATTAAAAAATTTCATATAAAAATATGAAATGAGTATTTTTTAAGATTGCTGTTAGATAAACTCACAGATTTGTTGCTCTTATAGTCCTGCATAGCTTCAGAGTCTGTGAGTTATTACAGCTTTACAGCATCCTGACCCTTCAAGTATTTGTGTTTGCCGTTGCATCCTTACCAGGGATAAGAGATAACTGCACTTGTCTGCAAAACGCCCTGGGTAAGACAAGATCATCAGGAAAATGGCAAAAAGTAAGATGCATGTTCCGTGTTGCAGTGACTTCCCTGTCACTTCTGCTCAGTTTATTAGCAGAAAACATACTTTTACTGCACTCCTGCCTTCAGATTCAATCTACTGCAGGAGGTGCACAGCCACAGAGGCTTTTTTTCCCTTTTCACATTGCGATATGATACTGATCACTCTGAGAAAGCCTTTCCCCTGTGTCGGCTCGTTGGCAGCAGCGGTTCTGCCCGGTGACGCAGGGACGGAGAATCGCCGCATGTTCCCGACGTCTCCAGCCTGAGCTAATCCATGAACTGACCCAGCATCCGTGGACGACGTTTCTTTTGGCAGAAAGCGAATCTCTGGCAAGTTTGCTCAGTGAGACCTTGCAGACTTTCCATAAACACATTCCTGACGTAGCAGCAGTCGGGAGACAACGCCAAAGACCTTTACAAAGGTGGCGTTAGCTTTGTTCTTCCGCACTAAAATGAAGCTTTTCTACAAATTTCAGTATTTTTTTCGACTGAAGCCATCCCACCTTGGTTTTTCTGGTACAATCATCTCTCTCCAACACTAAATCTCATTACGATTTGAAAACACTGACGGAAACCACGAGGCTGTAAATGGAGGAAGTGCTAAGGTTGTTGCTTTTGTTTCCAAAGCATGAAATAAGGTATTGAATAATGAGTTTTTCCTTTCAGTGCTTGAGCTCTGTGGGGATATTGCTACAGCTAATTCCTAGTCATGTATTTAACAAACTTACAAGCAAGGTCACTTGGTCACGTCAGGTATGGGAACCCCCTGAGTCCTTCGGGCAAAGAAATTAGAAGCAAAAAAGCACAAGATCTCTGAGTTCATCAGAAACCCAGACAGAAAGAGCCTGTGGAATAAATGCTGTAATCCCTCATCTCTCGGGGATGGAGTGGCTGTCTGACCCAGGGCACTGCTGGTCTAACAGCATTACCTTGGGGACATTTTGGGTTCGGTTGCCCAGAGATTGCATGTGGTCCGCCAAAGAAACTTTTTCTCTCAAAGCTCAAATGGTCATCCACAAATTCCCCATAGGAGGAAATAATAACCACAAACTTTCTCGGCTTGGCACCGCAGGGCTGGCCACATTACGAATGAACTTTTCCCATTCATACTTGGATTTCACCACATGAATAAGAGAAGAAACACTGCAACAAGAGGGAGGCTGGAAAGAAAGAGCAGAGCAAAGTGAGAGTCATTATAAACAATGATTCAGGAAATCCTTCCCAAAAGTAACACAGGCAGCTCACTCAACATCCTACGTCAGAAATGGTGATTCCACGTCTGGTATTCTGGAATAAGGATCATTAACTACTAATGATATTTTCTAATATTAAACTAAGCAGAGAAAAGGTGTTGCATGGGTAAGTGAACTAACAGGCTGGCATTACATTTCCTAGAATCATAGAAAGGCTTACGTTGGAAGGGACCTTAAAGACCATTTAATTCCAACCCCTAACTCAAGCAGCTCTAATTATTATGAAGCATTTTGAAAGCACTTTATCAAACCCATACCACGACACAAACCCTCCTTCAGGGAGCTGTGATAATACCAAAGAAAAAGCTGACAAAATCAGGAAAATTGTTCAAGCTCTTTGTGCCCTGGAAGGGTCTCTCAAGAGCTCCCCATTCTCCCTCCAGCTGCAGCTGGGTGCCCGGTGCTGGCTCCTGTACCCCAACATGTGATAAGATTTGATGAATAAGAGCAAAGTTAATGTTGCCATCCCCAAATTCCCTCATTTCAGCCCTGAGCAGGAATAGTGCTGCGAGGGATGTGCTGGGATGTGCAGCAGGGTGGATGTAAACCTCCCTCAGTTTGCACCTACTTGCCTGCCACGAGCAGGATGGGGAGCAGAACTTGGAAAGAGGCAGGAACTCTGAATGTTTCTATTTTGCTGTTTAAATGGTTTTTTTCTTCCTTTTAACTTTATAGCCTCGAGTCCATTACTCACTCCATGTCTGAAATTGAAATTATGGGGAGAAAAAAAATTCAGTGCATTTATTTGGATTCATTATCTGTCAAGTAGTATAGAAGGAACAAATTGGGAAGGAAATTTTAAAACCATTCTTCTGACATGAGTCACAGGAGTAAGCTATCAGAAGCCATGTCAAAGGCACTGCAGTTGGCAAGAAACATATAGCATCTTTATGATTCTTCCTTCTGTAAAATCCAAGCCATAAACAACAGAAACAAGGGAAGGCAGGGAATATAATTTCATTTGAGCAAACGTGACATAAATTTAATAATAAATATTAGCCGTTATCTAGAAAAATATGAAAAGCCATTTTCAAAATCATTAGCTCTAATCACAAATGAATTTTGCAGCTTCTTTTCCATTTTGTACCTCTGTAATGAACTCTGATAAATTCAAGGGACTACATGTTAAATAAAGAGATAGAAGGGTCTAATTTGCTGCTTCATTAAACCGGCTTATTTCTGGAACGTCTTGCGTGTTGCTCTGAATTTCCCATCTCTGAAAGGTGGAGACAATGAACTATCTGTCTCTAATGTGGTGTGGCACACAATTAGGGATTCAAAAGGATGTGAATCTCTTTCCATCAGAGATACACGCAGCGATTATTATTTTATTACCAAATACTGTCAGCGTTACAGATTTCCAACAGCTACCCTGACACCTGACGCGCATGTTAAATTTGCACAAAGCGTTGCAAGAAAAAGTCAGATGGAGCTTATTTATGCCACATTATTCCTTCTTACATGAGTCTCCAGTAAGTCTGGAATGGTTAAATATTCCTGGAGTGAAGATTTGCGGCCGGACAGGATATATAGAGGATGACCTGCCCGTTCAGATGTATTTTTAACGTGGTGACACAGCACAAGCTCAAGTTTACAAACTCTGCTTGCAAATCTTCAGAGCCTTTAAAAGCTTATCTGAACTTGTCTCTGCTGAGTGAACCTACACATGTGGATCTGAGACACTGGCCTGCTTGGGGGTGAATTTTACTGTCATTCAAGTTCTTTCAACTTCAACAGAAATGTTTTTTCAAAACACACATTAACACAGAAGTTCTGTAACCCCTGCTTGACTCTGGCCAAGTGGACTTGCAGGAGGAAGATGTTTGAAGCAGTCCTGGAAACATAAACAGACCCAAAAAGAGTTTGACCTGATAGAGTAACACGGATGCCTCCTGCTTCAATGACATGTAGACATCCTGCCAAGGGAGGACCATAACCTCTGCACATGTGCCCGTGCATGGGTCGGCTCACATGCACAAAGAGTCTTGAAAATCTATCAGTAATAATTGTGACACCTTCTTACTCAGAGAAGCTGTGGCTGCCCCATCCCTGGAAGTGTTCAGGGCCAGATTGGATGGGGCTTGGAGCAGCCTGGGATAGTGGAAGGTGTCCCTGCCCACGGTAGTGAGTTGGAACTAGATGAGCTTTAAGGTCCCTTCCAACACAAACCATTCTATGTTTCTGTGATTCTCACAAAGTCCTCAGCAGCTTGCAGGATCCAAATTGCCACGCCAGCATAAAGCAAAGCAAGAGCTGTAATACACTTTATAACTATAGGGTGCAAAAAGGAAAGAAAGAAAGAAACTCCCCAGAATACTGGACTTGGAAATTTAAACTCTCAAGTCAGGACATTCAAAATCACGGTTCCCGCAGCACCCATAACTTACCTCCCTGCACATATGTCACACGTGCTGCTGGGTATGAGGTTATATTTATGTCTTGCTCTTTCTCTGCCAGGAACAGAGTTATGGCTGCTGGGGGAACCATAAGTTTGATATTCCTGACTTTTGTGTATTGAATCTTCAAGAAAGGGAAAAAACCCAACCCGCTTGTTCGGATGGTAGCAAACACGTCTCTCTCCGTTTGACTTTGTCTCCGCTTCCTTTTCTGTTCCTCTGCCTCTTCACAGACACTTAAAAGGGTGGACTTTACAGACATGAAGAGGAACAGTTGTTAAAAAGAAGCAACCTGTGCCTTCTTTAGGGAAAAAATCTTCATTGAAAGTCATTGGAACAGGCTGCCCAGGGAAGTGGTGGAGTCACCATCCCTGGAGGGGTTTAAAAGTCATGTAGATGTGGCACTGAGGGATGTGGTTTACTGATGAACACAGCAGTGCTGGGGTAACAGTTGGACTCGATGATCTTAGAGGTCTTTTCCAACATAAAGGATTCCATTATTCTTTGGAAGAGGCAGCATCTTCCCATACGGTCCCAGTCCTTACAGGGCCTTGTTGGAGAGGCTGCATAAAAACCACTAAAATCTTCTAAGTAAGTTCTCATTACTAAACTACTGCTTGCAGCAACCTTTTAAAATAAACTACCACTTTCTTGTGGGTGACTTGCAACAATGTCTAAGACACAGCTATCCCTGTCTGGAAAGTGCTTACAACATCAGTTCGAAGTTTATCAAAATGCAACTCTTACTTATAGCCAAGCCATGGAGCAACCCAGAGCCCCTATTTCAGAGCCATTTACCAGCACTCATTGCACCGTGGCATTGAGAGGTGAGGAAGGCTTCATTTTCCTCTTCTGTCTGCAGTGGCAGCAGCTGTTAAGTGGCCTTTCTGCTGGAAATAGCATTTGGGAGATTGGCACATACTTTCAAAGAAAATTTCTCCTGTTTCTCTGCTGAAGGTTATTAAGTAACGCCTGCTGCAGTGGCTCAGATGGGGTTACAGGGAGAGGGTTTTTGCAAAGGCTGTGGGATGGCTCCCAAATGGCTTTGATAACCTTTGGATTGAGTTCTAAATCCCTCTGCCTGTTTGCCTTCCCCACAGCATTCCCAATTCCTGCTGTACCGGCCATGAGGTCCGGCAGCAGGTACAGCAGGTACAGCAGTCCGTGTGTCCAGGCGCTGGTCACAGCTAACTGGGACACAGAGAGAAATAAGCAGCACTAACAAAACGAATGCTCAGCATTTTGATGTTCAGCAGAGCACTGCTGCGATGGTTTGCTCTGTAAAGCGAACGAGGCCCTTCATTCCCTTTGGTCATTTATTTATAGGAGAAAAAAAAAGAGAATTAACCTGGATGCTGCTGCTGTGTCTCTGCACTGTGATGCTTTCTTGAGGAAGCCCCACCGATTAAAAAATGCTTCTGATTTTATTTCCCGGAACATTCTGTTGTTTTCAACTCCAGTATGGGTTTGTTTCAGACATATTTCCGAGGCTTTCAATGAACAAAGATGCAAGGAAATATATTGCATTTGGGAAAACCATACAAATGGTAAATGTCTTTTCAAATAAGTTATAATGATATTTCAAGGGCAGTTTAGACCTATTCAAATTGCATATTCTCATTACCATTCTTAGCAACAGACATAAGTCCTTCAATCTCCATGTAGTTTTGTTACTCTCTCTCCACAATTTTCAATTTCCTTACAACTATTTGGCTGATTTATTATTTCCCTCCTGTATTTTAAATGCATTGTAACCACATACATTTATTTCACTCTCTCAGCTTCAACACTCAAGGTCATTAAATCCCCCAAAATATCCTTTGCTTATACCACAACTTTAAATGTGCTCTTTCTTGTCCAGTGGCTTGTTACATAATTACCAGTGGTGATATGATCCTGTTTTTATATTTTTATGATTAAAGAGATAAAAATGAACTCAATTGAATAAAATGTAGGAAGCTACTTGCAATATCTGTGGCAATTCTGCTGCTGCCCCAGTTGCAGAGGTGACAGAGGGATGCAGAATTAATCTTTCTCAGTGTGTTGCTTGAAAGTTAACTAAGGAGAAATAAATTATATAGTGTTAACAACTGACGCTGCTGATTAAGTGCTGCTTAAACATGCATCAGATTTTAAATCAATTGCATTGTAGAGAGAGGCAAAGTACATGCGAGTCCAGACAGTCTAAATTTGGCTTAAAAACAAAGATGTCCTGCCAGCCATGTCCCCAGCTCACACCCCAACATCTTGTGGGTAACACTTGGTTGGACATTGTCCCCTGTGTCCTGTGCCTGGCTGGGATCTGGCTCACCCTCCACACACCAAGGCAGCCTGCAGGGACCCCTCCCCACCAGGTCCCTGACACATAAGGACACAACCCTGGGCAGTTTTGTTATAAAATACAAATCTACGGTTCAGCCAAACCTGACAGGAGCAAGAATCTCGTGTGACCACATCGCAGCTCCCTGGGAATACACAACGTGTGGGAATTCGCAGTTTCCCAGCTGTGCTGGTGGAGGTCAGAGAAGGTTGAAGAAGGTCGGAAGAAGGTCTGAGTGGAGCTGAGTGCAGGGGGTAGCAGGACATTCCCGTGGGGAGCTCAGGCTGAGGGACCCGACAGGTGCTGCGGCCAAAGGGCTGCGCTGACGGAGCGCGGGGTGACGGCTCTGCCCGCTGCCATATGGGGCTGTCAACGCCGCTCACAGAGCAGCAACACGGAGCTGCAGGGCTGCAAGGGACCTGCTCAGCCCTGGCAGCCAGTGCCCTGCCCCAAAGCAGGATCAGGCCCTGGCAGACCCTCCCTGACAGATGATTTTCCAACCGAGATTGCTCCTGCCTCCTCTCTAGATCTAGTTCACACGTTCAGCACTCCCTGCCTCCACCAGCCACAGGACTTTCTGACTGCTCACCCACATCCTCCCTGCCACCAGCTCCTGCCAGCCCTTTGCCAGCTCCATGCCAAGCCTGAGGAGCACCAGCTCCTCTGCAGCAGCAACTTTGATGTAGGCACACGGGGAAACAGTGATGCAGAACACTGCAGTTGTGGTTTTCATCTGTGTGTTCCTTAGTAACTTAATTTTGTGTGCTGGAAACAACAACACAATGTCTGAGCCCCGAAATTGCTGAAGAGAGCAGTGCAAAGGCTACAGACAAGGGGCATTGGAGCCAGCCAAGTTCATGGCCAGATTGCCCTAAGGGCATTTGGAGTTCCTCGCTTCACGCATGTCCTTTCTGCTCCCAGCCCCTTTGCTCCAGGTGTAAATCCAAGGATGGAAAAGGAGGTGTCAGTGCCCTTCCGGAGCTGTCTTTAACGGGGCTGAGATCACCACCATTTGTTCCACTGCTGGCTGCAAGAGGTGTCAGCTTGGGACGTGCCAGCCTCCCGCGGCGTGTTTACCGGATGGATGAGCCCAGGAGCTCAGACAAGACAGGAAAGGATCCGCTTTCATTCCCGCTAACCCAGGCCCTCCCCTTGAATCACAGCCTGGGCTTAAAAACAAAACGTTTATGTAAACATATAGCTTGCTTTCAATTTGAAGCTGCTATTCCTTCTTCTCTGCTGTGAAATGTTGTGGGTTTTTTTCATGTGATTGCCAGACCTGGAACTTGCCTGGCGCAGGCACTGCCAGTACTTGGAGTTGGGATGGGGAGAACCAAGTAAAACCCATCGCTAGTAGAAATCCCCCATCCTGTGCTCGCGTGGGTCTGGGATCCTGTGGCTCTGGTGTTGCCCTGGGCAGGCACAGCCCTGCACGCCCGGGGGAGATTCCTGATGCTGCCCGCAGCGGCAGCCCCCGGGAGTCACCGCTGGCGGGGAGCCGGGGGATGAGGGGCAGCTCGTGTTCAACTTATGAAAACAAACAAAAGGAAGAGAAAACTTCTGCCATTACTCACTCCCGGGACAGCAGGGCTGTGCCGCCGCGGGTGTGTTGCTCACACGACCGCAGGGAGTGCACCGGAGCATCCCGACAGGCGCATCCCGACAGGCGCATCCCGGGGCTGCGGGCTCTGACTCACACCTGCAGGTGGGACCCGCTGTGTCACCGGGGCTCCCTGTCACCCCCGGCCACCGTCCCATGGCTGCCCGGCCATCTGCGTCACCGGCAGGCACCTTAACCCTGCTGGCTCTCAGCCCATCCTGGCACTGGACACGGAGCGAGCCTTAGGCGAGCCTGACACTCTCTTCTGTGGAGTCACAGCAAGTTCTCCCAGCAAGTTTTCAACTTTTCCCCCACAAACCGACACTGCTTTACCCCTGCCATGGCTCCTGCTCTACCTCCAGCAGCACAGACAATGCCACCTTCCACTGCTCCTCACTATTCCAGGGCCTTCTTACACATTTTAGCCATATAAAATAGATTTTGCTTCACTTCACAGTAAAACACCCAGACTTCATTTGCTCATTCAACTGGGGCTGGCGGGAAAAGGTCCCTGCAGCTGTCCCTGCACCAAGTACCTCAAATCCTTCACTCTTCCATGGCTGGTTTTCCTGGAAGAGGCTGCAGCAACCTCCTTGGCAGCTTCACTGCTGAGACAGTGATGATGGCAGAGGAGCCTCAGCTTCCCTGCCTGACACCCCTCACCCTCCCCACATGGGATAGTTTTAAAAGCAGAGTTTAAGTGAACTAGATAATAAGAAAACAAAAGAAAACAACCCCAAACCCAGCATGCAAACACACAGCCTCCCTCACATCACCCCTCTACAAAAACAATCAGATTTTGCACCAAGTTACTCATTCCCATCAGAGAAAAAGAAGCTACTGGTGCATCTGCTCTCCAGGCACGACCCCTTCGAGCTGGCGCTGCCATCCTCAGGGATCTGCTAATTTCACATTCCCTAACAAGGGCTGCAGCCCCACACTGCTGGCTTGCTCTGTGTTATCACAACCATTAAAACACTCATTAGAGAAGTGCTCCGCTTGCTCTTTGGCCTTTGGAGCTCATTTGAGTCGCTGAGTAGCTGGTCAGGCTCTTGGAAGAGTATTCTTAAGAAAATAACGTCTGATGATAAATTTACAGCTCCAGCAACAGCATATTTAAGAGCATTTTACTCCAGCTAGTTCTGTGCCACAAGTTGTCAGTACAGATTGGTGGGAAACGAGTCTGAAACATTCATGAAGTAATCAATGGCACCAAGATATTTGGTTAATGATATTGCTGAGCAGTTCCCCTGGCTCTGGATGACCGGTGCCAACCGGCTCGTTAGCGTGGCCGTGACGTGGCCGTGCCTTTGTGGCGGGGTCTGCTCCATACCACTGACACAGCCCCGTGCTCCTGGACCAGCTCCATCTTCATTAGCTCTGCTGCCACTGGAATGAGGTGACGTGTTGGAGGAGTCACTCAAATTAACTTCTGACTCTTCCTCAGACAGATGGGACCTCGGTGCCCACGCCTGCCTATTAGGTTTGTTTAATCATTCTTTAAAGGACTGTCACAACAGGCTGTACTGTCTGGGTGCGTCAGAGAAGTGACCTTGGCTTCAGCGCTGCATTTTGAAAATGAATGCAATTCTTAGAAGGTATCTGAACTTTGCCAGGCAAGCTGATTAGCGATTTGGGACAGAGTGTAGAGGTTTCCAGGCAGCAAGGTCGCGCTGGCTTGTGCTGCTCGTAACCCAAAATAGGACCTACTTTGAAATCCGTACCCCACCCCACTCCCAGTGCCCACCACTGACCCCGGTGATGGAGTTGAGGTCCATGGGGGTCTGTGCTGTCCGTCGGTCCTCACTGCAGCACAGGGTGGACACTCTCTAGTCTGTACACAGAGCCCTGCTGGTGGGCTTTGCCTGAATGAGCCCAAGTACAGACTGGAGCCCCTCATGCACCCCTGGCTCTGCTAAGCTTGCTTGGGACACCACCGGCCCACAGCTGATCTTTGACACGCCAAAGACAAAGTGTCAGTGCCCTCTGTAGCCCGTTCCAGCCAGTGGTGTTACAGAGAGAGAGGCTGTAGAGCTACACTGTACTCACACAGCGACTGCGTGCTGACAGGGGCTGCAGCATCTCCCTCCTAAAGCTGGCTGCAGTGTCCTACAGACTGCAGGAAAGCTGGAAGAAGCCCCAATGCTACAGGATGGGACATTCTGGAGTATTCCAGCCCAAATTCTGGATGGGAAAACTTTAAGACATTTCTACAAACATTAGCAATGCTAGAAGGGGGGCTGGGATGAGGCTATTTGGTACCTGGAGGTCACTGTACTGCAGACCTGGCCCCATCACACATCCGGTACCACCAGCCAGGGCTTTTGCCTGCTGCAGGCAAGTTCCTCTACCCACCACAGGAACAGCACCCACTGAGGATCCTATCACCCAGCCCTTGCTTTAGTCCAGAGCCACCAAAGTGATGGCATAGCTCCAGTTGTACCCCTGTATTCAGGTGCAGGAGCAGACCTGAAAACCTGAACTGATGGTTAGTCAAGAGACTTTTCAGAGACTTGCCCATCTACTCGACTTTGTGTGAAGCTGTGAGCAGAAAGTGCTCTTAGTTTCCAGGGTTTTTAAAAAAAAAAAAAGGTTCACATTGCTTCCTCCCTGGAGGTTTCCTTTCAAGTTTGAGCTTCAAACAAGCCCAGATTTCAAAGTTCCAGCGCACACGTTGTTCTGCATGCAGACCACGCAGGTTCAGGATTTCCCTGCAGCTTCCCACGGTGCACAGCCCCTGCTGCTCCCTGCCTGACGCACTGCACAGCTTAATGGTGGCAGGAATAAACCCACTTCACTGGCAGGACCCGAGCTGATCTGCACGTACATCGGTTTGGGGACGTTTTCCTCGTTTCTCTCAAGATGTTCTGCAGGATACCAGCAACGCCGCTGTTCTTTTCTGAAGCGATAGCATCTTTCTGGTAGGACCATATTGCAGCATTTCTGAAACTCACAGCAGGGAGCAACAAAAAGTGCTTCCGCCACGCCTCGTCCTATTGCAGGTTCATTGTGGTGCCAACGCTGGTGCTGATTTAATTCCATAACTCTGACTTTTAAAGGCAGGCTTAATCTGCCGTACTGCAGCCTCTCTGTTGCAAGTCATCTTTCCTTATTCCAAACAATTTAGTCCCTGATGCAGTGAGGCACTTAAGTCCGTGCTTAAGTGTCATCTAATTCAATGCATGGGCTGTAGCTCTTGCAGAGTCAGAGTTATAACACTGCGAAATCCTCTCCTGCCACGAGGATGGGGCTCTGCGTGACGTGGTGTCCCCTCCGTGGGGTACAGGATGTCTCTGGGTCGTGGTCCTGCTGACCTGGAGCTGCCCTGCTGAGCACACTGATTTTGTGGGGAATTAGGGGGAATGATGTCTCCTAGCTGCAGCCACTCTGGAACGAGTTTATCAAACAAAAGTGGGTTTGGAGGCCACGCTCCCAGCCCTTGCTCAGTGGTTTTTTGCAGTGAATATTATTCACATAGAAATAGCCATGGTTTGGCATCCATTCCCTAACCCATGCTGGGATCTCCTGTGATTCCTGTGGTGATCCCTGAGTGCTGCCCCTCTCCATGAAGCAAGATCAGAGTCACTGTCCACAGCCCCACAGGCCCCATCACTCTCTTTCCATGGCTCCAGGAACACTGTTGGCATTCCTGTGCAAACTCTCTGCTCCCAAAGGAAAGGAGCAGCCATCCTGTGCACAATAGTGCACAAATAAGGACATGATTAAACCATACTGGATGCTGAGAGGCAAACTACTGCACTATGATGTTCAAAAAGCCAGAATAATGTGATGGTTATAAAGACAGACAGCTCAGGCAAAGCTTGCCTAGAGCACAGAATGATTGTCAGGATGGGCAAAAATGTAGAAAATCATGTGAGTGTGTAAGCTGCCAAAGCCAATTAATCCAAAGAACATTTTGCAACCATTAGGCTTCTATTACTGCGCATGCATTGTAATTACTATGGGTCTGCACAGATATGATTGCAGATCTTTAATGATACTGAGGTTCAGTATCAGCAATTTGAACTTTAATTATTTTCATTTAATTTGTTTGTGTTTAATTGTTGCAGCACCTAAAGTTGGAAAAAGTGACTTATTTTTTAATTTGTCATTTTCTGCGCCTGCTGTACCCAGATCGTCCTAGCAACCAAGAACAGGAGTCTGGAAAGGCTGCTCAGAATGGAGGAGATGCTGTGGTGTTTCCCTGTCTTGTGCTATTTTACAGGCAACTCATGCTGTTAATATCAGAGCCTGGAAAATAACAGGAACATGGTGATCAAGGAAACTTCTGCTGATAAAAAAGCACAGAGAGCACTTTGCCAGGCAATTTTGACTGAATCATCGTCCTCTATGTCAGGGCTGAAGCAGCCACAGCTTAGAAACAAAGGTGAACCCAAACATTTCAGTCAGGACTGGATCCACGTCTTGTGGTTGGCTTAAATCAGTGTCACAGCATCCTGAACTAGAACTATGAGAAACATCATATTGGATAAAACTGAGATTTCAGCTCGGTTGTTTGGGCTTATCCTCTGCCCAAAGACAAACAACATGAGTTTATATCACATTTAGCTCTTAATTGAGCTAAACCCTCCTCTCTGGTGAAGAGCACAAAATCTATTTTATCAAAGTAAGAACATGAGAATATTATATTTCTCATCTTGCTGTACAGCTGACCTGAGGAAAGTGCAACAACTGTTTGTCACTTTTAGGGAAATCAAAAGAGTTATGAATTATTAAATTAATTAGTTCAATCATATCCTTTCATATCTTCTATCTGTGTAGTTAAAACTACAGCAAAATGCTGGTAGTAGGAAAAAGATGAGGCAGGGTAAAGCAGCTGAATGTTGGTCTAGCAAAAAAATTTAAGACACAAACCTCACTGATTTGCCACCAGTTGAAGCATCTTAAACTTCTGAAATTGAGCCCCGAGTCTGTAAGTCACCCATCAGATCTCAGCATCTATGGAAGTCACATCTCTGCACAGTACTCAGTTTCCTGGACAAGAAATACTGATCATGCCACTCCATTGAGGAAAGTTGTGCTGGACCAACAGGCCATAGAGTAACAGAATGATGATAGAATGGTTTGGGTTGAAAGGGACCTTAAAGATCATTTCCTTCCAAATCCCCCACCATGTGCAGGGACACCTTCCACTAGACATACAAAAGAAATATCTTAATTTCGTTATTTAAAAAATAAAATAACATCTAAAAGAATAAATTCAAACTATAGCAGAATTGCCAGCAGAAGCAGTCACCTCAGGGCATTTGCCTAGCCTGGCCTTTTTGAAGTCTCAAAGCCATTAAAGAGATGGATTTCTTTAGACAAGCCATTAACTGCTAATCTTTTTCCTTTTTGGGGGGGAATGAACTGTAAGTTACACTTTATTTTGTGCCTTCACCCAAATGTTATTTTAAGTGTCTGAGTTCTACGATTGCACAGGGTTCTGGGCAACTGGAACAGAGATACCCCATACAAAGGAGCCTGCCTGGCCTCTCCGCTGGCATTTGCCCAGCCCCAGTGGCTTTATGAGAGCAGCAAAAAGAAGAGAGGCAAAGAGGGGAAGGAAAGACAGTGAGGAAGACACCTGGGTCTAGCAGTGAGCACTGCAAACAGGCAGGAACACCTCTCCCAGTAAGGAGATAAACAGCCAAAGAAATCCCCTTTTTGCAGGTCAGAGCACATGGCTGTGTTTGTTTTGTTTCAGAGGGACTCCGACTGTCTGCTGCTTCTGCACAGAGGCAGCTGAAGGTTTTCAACCTGATACTCAACCATAAGCAGCTCCTGAGCCAGCATGAGTCAGGGTAGCACCTGGGATTTTTTTTTTTTTAATATATCTGCTTTACTTAGGAATGGCAGAGAGATTTGTGATCGATGAAACTCAGAGCACCATCTCCCACCTCCCTCGCAGTCCAGCCCTGACCTAAAATCCTCTAAAACACAGTGAAGCCTGAGCTGCTCCCTCTCTCCAGCCCTGACAGTGTGGGCTTTGCTTCCATTTCCTCTTCCCAGTTCTGTATAAAACACACAAAAACATTACAGGCAGTCCTGTAACCAGCAAAGCCTCTGCCCTGCGCAGCCCACGACCCCATGTAATGGGTGTTTGCAGCTCAACCCATTCCCCAGCCATAAAACTCACACTAAAGCTCAATCCCTGCCTGCAATACATCCTTGTGACTAATAGGAACAATTACTTTAGACAAAGGCACACAGGTATTTAAACAAGTTAAAAGTGTTTCAGAAGCCTGATTAAAACAAGTGGGCCGAAATCCAAATACAATGTTCTCCCTGGCCAGCCTTAGCAGTGGTTGTAAATCATGTAATGTTATTAATTACCATTACAACTCCTGTAGCAGCATTATGGAGACAGAGCACAAAGATCTAGTTACAAGTTGAATGGACAGCTCTGGAGCAATCAGAAAGCCAATGAATGCTCATGGGATCACCCTTTTAAACCATTAGTTATTTAAGCAATTTATAAGAAGAGGGAATTGACTTGTGCTGGGAAGGAGAGAGTGTCTCCCAGCCCCTCACCATGGAGAGAGCTTTCCTGGTTTGTCTACATCAAAGGCTCGTGGCTGCACCTCCTACTCATTTGATCTTAATTCAGCTCAAAAAAGCTCTGCTTCATGCATTTCTAGGTATGACTTAGACATGATGCGATGGGCCTTTGATGAATAAGGGAACATGGACTGGGAGTCATCTGTGCCAGGAAGATTGGATCTGATTTTGGGAAAGGGGTGAGCACGTAGCCATACACGCGCATACATGCAGCTATAAATAAAGCAGGAGCTGTTTGCAGGGGAACAGGAGCCCAAAGCCACTCCCTTGATTCAATTCATTGTCCCAGCTTATCTCTGTAATTTTATCAGCCTAAAAATATCCACACAGCCAGCGTTCTCTATGCAAATTATCCTAATTTGAAGCAAAACACAGGGCATCGGTAGGAGCCATGGCAAGAGCAGGGGGTGAGGCTGGACCCACCTCTTGCTCCTGAGCAGTGGCTGGAGGTGGCACCACAGGGAGCAGAGCTGGCAATCCCAGGCTTCCAAAACTTCCTGGTCTGCCCCCCAGCCGCTTCCCACACTCCCTCAGCAGCCACAACTTCCCAAGGAGAGCCTGCAGAAACCTGCCAAGAGGTCCTGTGAGACACATTAAATAGTTTAACTGTCTTTGGAGACTTCTCAGTCACCAACATGTGCTGGAATGAAATAAATGCTGTTTCCAGTGGTGTCTGAAAGGCAGATGGGCTGGCAACAGGCAGGCAGTCTGGTGGGGGGCAGGACACTGAGGACAAGCCCAAGTTTGGGGTGCAGTGCTGCCCCAGACCTCCTTCGGGCTCTGGGACGTGGAGCTGCCCCATCCATACCCTGCTGGCAGGGAAGCACCCTGATTTCTCCCTCCTAATTTTCTTCTGAGATGGGTAATTAATATTGCAGTACAAATAATTAATTACTTGAGGACTTTTTTCAGCTCCTTCACTGACCTTGTGTCTGGGGTCAGTGTTTGCTCATGGGACTGTGATCTGTCTCTCTCAAAACAGTAATAACAAATGATTATGAAGTCTTTGTTACTCCCATGCCAAGAAAGAAACATCACCAGTGTTTTCTGTCTAAAAAGCAGCAAAATTTTCTCCTGTGTGGCTTTTGAAGCAGGATGGCCAAAGCAGGGAGTGCCCAAACCCCAGAACACAGAAATCAAGGTGAAAGAGGAGGTTTGGAATACATTAAACCCTAAAGGATGTAGACACAAGAGATTTACAGGGACTCGGACATCTGAGCAGAGAAAAAAGGTGTGCTTTTATAGCAGACACACGATGCTTAACAGCTGGGTCAACTCAAGAGGTCCACATACACAAGGAGAGGGGAGATTATTATTCAGAGGAGAAAATACACCAGGGACTGAAGATCCTCCTAGGACATGGACTTCTGAGCAAAAAAAATGCTCCAAAATGATGGCAAAAGCACTTCACAGAAGCTTGCACGAGCATGTCTGTTTCTGCCAGTGCATTTCCCCACCTCACCACAGACAAGAGCAATTGGTTTATGAAAACTTTGAGACTGCTGGTGCCCCAACCATCCCATGTAGGAGGGTGACCCAAAGGTTTGGAGAAGAGTATGTCACAATTACATATGTCACATACTCCCCAAAAGGCTGCTCAGAGGTGGTTGAAGACAAGTTTAAATGACAAGAGCTTAAGCAAACCAAGACAGGTATTTTTGAGTGCAGTGCATTGAAGCAGTGCATTGTGGATGTGCTGCTCTCAGCACACTGTTCCCCATCTGCTACACCCTAGCACGGGGTGGGTACGTCCCCAAACACTGCTGCTGACAGAACAGCAAGAGCCAGTCACGTATCCCAGAAATCTGTTTGGCTTTTTTGCAGTAAACAGGTTCTGAATGACGTCAGTGGGTTAAAAAGGCACCATTATCACATTGAATGCCTGACCCAAACCCTGCTGACACCCACAGAAGTCTTTTAGTGACTTCAATAGGCAGTGGATGGAGCCTGAAGAGAGCACCACACACTGAGCCATCTAAAATCAAGACAAACTCAATCAACTTTGAGAAATAACAAGATTTACCTCACTGCAGCCTCCCCAACCCTTGCTAATGTCAGGGTTCAGGCTTTGAGGACCAAATATTAAAGGCTTCTCCAACATGAAAGTCAGCAAGAATTAATTTTGGTAAACCTCCACCGGGACACAGGGATTAGCTGGGGTGGAACAGCTGGGCATCTATTGCTCCTGAAAGTCGACTCATTCATTTCCTCCTTTCAGCCTTTAATAAGCTCCACTGGAGGCAGCTTTTAACATAAAACCCAAAGCTTGAGCGAAAGCCCTTCATCCCTCTCTGTCCTGGGCAGCACTTACTCCCTGCCCTGCTGCCCCTGCATGTCCACCTCTGAAGCCACGGGGTTGTGTCAAACCCGTTCTGCAGGATCAGCTCCTACCACGGAGTGTTACTCACTGGATTGCTGAAGATCCGGTGCCAGGCCCCGTAATACAAATAGCTTCCGAAAGAAAAATTAATGTACAGCGTCAACAGCCCAGAGCTCCAGATAGGCCAGAGGAAAACAAACTGTGAGGCATTTTGTGAAGGTGAAGAAATGTAAAGGCTGTTTGCCTGCATTTCACCTTGCACAGATGGAAAAGTAGTACACGGGCACACTGACACTCATCACCTTTGCGAGGTGTCCCGGGGCTAAATCCTCTCTCACCGTGATGAAATGTAGGGGCAAGGCTGCAACTTTCATGCTTCAATAATAGAAGAAGCTATTTATACAGGGATGTGAAATATTTAGGCTCAAAGTGCTTCATTTCACTTAATTTAGTACCACTTAACACTTGTGGAACTTCTATAAATGAAATCACTAGAGATTCAGATCCCTACTGTGTCCAAATGTATCTGGAAAAGAAATGTGTCCATTTTCAGTGCAACAAATGCTCAATTGCAGATTTTCAGCACAATAAAATCCCCAGACTAGCGATTTAATTATTCAGCTGACTGGTGGAAGAATATGAAGTTAGAGAAATCTAAAGACAAGTGAGGAAAACTCTGGAGCAAGTTGTAACAAATATTTGCTTTAAGACACTAACTGGGTTATCCAGAAGCCTGCACTTATGGGATAATGATAATTTAATAATTGTGCAAGAAAGTACCGTCTTTGTTCTCATAATCTCTCCTCATATAGTCAAAAATATTTTCTTTCTTAGAGCTACATCAAATAGGAGTATTCTTCATGCCAGAAATTTTGACCAAGATCTTAATCCCGTAACAAAAGACATATGGCCAGACACAGACATTTCCATGGGTACCCATACAAGCATAAATCTCCTGCCCTGAAATCACTGTGCTGAAAAACACCCGAGTCACACTATTAGGTGCACTCTCAAATTACTGGGCTCCTTGCTCCTTCCTCTTCTCCCCCAGGCACCTCCAGGAAGGTCATCACACTTTGCCACTGCTCTTGATATTGGTGGTGGAGACCAGCCAGTTTGTGCCATCTCAGCATTGAGCCACATGGAAATGGGAACTTTCAGGAGTTT
This sequence comes from Ptilonorhynchus violaceus, assembly GCA_013397565.1. Taxonomy (NCBI): domain Eukaryota; kingdom Metazoa; phylum Chordata; class Aves; order Passeriformes; family Ptilonorhynchidae; genus Ptilonorhynchus; species Ptilonorhynchus violaceus. The sequence goes on along the minus strand of VZRJ01001055.1, from coordinate 2,035,347 downwards.
TAAGGCTTAAAAACCCCAGCACAGATCCAGAGTCGGTAATATTCCCTGTTTGCAGAGAGCCTGTGATCTAAAGGAGGGGAAGGGGGAAAGCAGGATGGCTGTGTTCCACACAGCTGGGGTTTCAAGGAACAAACAAGGAGAGCATTGTCAGCCCACCCTGCTGGAGTACTGCAGGAGTTCCACCACCACCATTCACCCAGCCTCCTTCCAGGGCAGGATCCCCCAGGATTTGGTCTTTTTAACCCGCTGATGGAGCCGTGGGAGCAGCCAGCGCAGGATGCAGGGCCAGAGCCGGGATCCAAATATATTCTCATGGCACAGACTGTTATTAGCCACAATACACTTCTGGCATTAGACGATTTATAATTGCGTTACTAATTACATCACCAATTAAGTACAATCTGCCATTTCTGGAATTCTCTCCCTAGTCAAACGCTGTCCTTGAGGCATTAAAAATTCGCTGACATCCAGCAGCAGGAGCTGCAAACCACAGCGTCCTCGTTATCACAGGATCCCTGCTGGACTGCTGCCCATCGGATAAGCCTGCAGGAGCCTCAGCATCCTCCAGCCCGTCCAGGGCTGTGCCTTCACTCCCCCTGCAGCAGCCGATGCAGCCCAAATCACAGAGGGAGCACTTGAGAAAGAAGCATCCCCCGCACCAGGGCAAGCCCGTGCCAGCTGGGGTCGGAGGTGATACAAGGTCCTGGCTGCCCACGAGGATCCAAGAGAGACTGACTTGGACTCTCCTCTCCTTCCTGCTCTCAGTTGTGGCTGTCTGCTTCAGGCCACACATTCCACAGGCTCATCTCTGCTACGGAATAATTTTTTCCTACAGCCTGGAGACACGGCAGCCCTGATGAGCTCTGAGCTGCCAGCACGCAGTGGCAATCAGGCACCAATTTGGGACAGACTGCACTGGCTATGGGGACTTTTTCCCATCCCTCCAACACCCTCCTGAGAAAAAACTCAGAGAGACTCAGCTGGTTTTGCAGACTGTTTCACCCTTGGGGGACATGGCTTGATAAACTGCACCTCCTCTTCTCCTACCCCACCCTGCCATCAGTTCATGTTCTCCCACCACTTTACATCCAAACCACTCCTGGAAAAGCTCCCACCTGCTGCTCTGCACCTTGTGCCACCAAGCGTGGTCCCTCCTGGCTTGTTATGACAAAGCCAACCAATCTTATGTGGTTTATTTCAAATGCTTGTCTATCCATCACAGCTCTTATTAGAAGGAGGAAAAGCAGGAAACTTGCACTGAAGCTATCCCAATGGGGATAATGACACTGGAAGAAACCTGCACTAAAATCTGGGAAAACCAGCACCCCAAAACACACCACAGGATCACAGCTGAGGTATGCTGAGACCATCTAGGTCCTGCTACCCAAGAGGGATCTCCTCCCATGCCAGCACCGTGTTCCTGCCACCCCTGCTGATGGCACAAACCGTCTTGGGGAAAATTTTGCCCTCTCAGATGCAAAAGCTGAGTCCAGGCTTTGGATGCTCTAGAGACTGATTTAATCTTTCTTGACAACTTGTCTTCTATTGTGTGGATTTGTTGAAAAGGGAGAGAGCAGTTGTTAATGTCTACAGGAAGGGAAAGAAAACAGTCCCCGCTCCACTGGTCCAACAACCCTGCTGCCACCGCTGCCTTGTCAGGGGAAATTAGACTGGAGGGGTGCAAGTCCCACAAAGAAGTTGTGTTTTGCTGCTAAATGCTCTTTAAGAGACCTCAGCTGGCCTCTTCCCGACAGTGATACTTAACTCCAAAAGTTTCCACTGGCTCAAATTTCACTGAGGCTGAGCCCCTCAAACTAGCAGGGAACGAGATGCTTCCGTGGGAGTGAGTTCCTCAGGAGCCCTGAGCATCCTGAAAGCTGAACTCTACATGAAAGGCACATTGAGGACAGGCAGTGAAGGAAATACGAATCATTTGCCTAATGAGCAGACAAACTTTTTCTAGCTGTTTTCACTGCATTTCCAGTGGAATAATTCAGATTTCTCCTGCCAGGTTTCTGCTATTGGTTTGTGCTCTTCCTACTGTTGTCGTCATTCCAGCTAGCCCTTGTCCACTCAGGAAATTCATGGTGTGTATATTTTTGTACATGGTGCTCTTGAGATGTCTGAAAAATATTCCTGTGAACCAGGCAGTGATTTATCACTCTCTGGAGAAGATAAATTTCTGTCTGCTTCCTGCATCTCTCTGTTAAGATACAATGTGAATACAAATTTGTTTGGAAAGGTTGCATTAAAACAATAATATGCCTTTCTCTTCTTATATTTTATATAATGCAGCTATTCCCATTTCACATTGAAAATGCAAGATATCAGTATTTGAACAGTTATTTGGCTGAGTTAGCTGAAGATGTCTCATCATTGGCTAACATTACCTTTAGAATTATCTAATTTTCATAAACAAAATGAGAGAAAATACTCAGTATTTGGGGGTTACAGCTGCTCTGAGCAGTCCATTGCTCTGCAGAACTCCTGCCCCCAGCCTACCCCCAGATTTCATCACTGCTCTGAAGCATTCTGCAGTGGAACCTCAGCTCTGGTGCTCTCTGAGGGCAGGGAGAAGGTCTCCGAGCACCTCCAGGATTTCCCAGTCCTCACAAGGACAGGACACTGCTGATGTCTGTCCCCTGCAAGAGGGCACAGGCAGCTGCAGAGACAAGGTCCCAAATGGCCGAGGCACTGGGGACAGCCACCAGCAGCCACCCCGGATTGCTGAGCGGGGCAGCTGCAGGGAGGGGCGGTGGCTGTGGCTGGGACTCCCAACTCCCTCCCTGCAGCCCCACTGCCAGCCCCAAGCTAAACCTTGCCATTACAGGTAACAGAAAAAGCTCCTGGAGCTCTGGGGCCAGCCACAAATTATGAATAAAAATTGTTTAACAGCTCTACAGCCAGAAGTCTGATCCTGCCCGAGTTCACAGCTGCATAAATCCCAACAAGATGATCCCCCTGGACCCACTAGGCTCCGTGGTTTCAGCCGTGTCCCTTCGTGGGCTGGCACTGTGATGCTGAATGGGGCACAGGGACTGGGCATCGCCCCAGTTCTGTGTGGGCAGCAGACCAGCCACTGCCTCCCCAGGGAGGGGAAAAGCCAAACCAAACCCCTTCCAAAAGCACTGCAGAAGGGTCTCAGGTCCCGTGACGTGCATGGAGACCAACTTAGCTCATTTGCTAATTAGCTGCATTATAGGTGAATTAGAATTAAAATTAGAATTAAAATAAGCAGAGATGCAGCTGCTGGCACATTTGGACTGACAGACAGCGCTGATCTCTGATGCAGACCTGGTGAAGGAATGAAAGGAGCTCAGCAGTCACACCCTCTCTGCAGGGAGCATCTCTCCATTGCATCCTGCCAACCCCGCTGTCCTCCACTGGAACAAACAGAGCAAACCCAGCACAGACATAACCACAAAAGGATTTTTCCCAATCCCCCTCCCCTCCTTTCTTTTTTTTCAGATCTTGGATGTCAAAGATTGGCAATACTGCCCAAGAGAGTCTGGAGGAAACAGAATAACACATCCAGCCTTTTCCTTGGACTGGGAGCTAGCAGCACTCTGTAGGCTGAACTCAAATACTCTCAACAGCAGTTCATCTTACTCAGACAATTTTCAAGAAATGTGTACATTTTTAACAGCCTACATATACATCAGACTCCTTTTGCAGATAATGACAAGAAAAACAAGGAGTTCCCTTAGTGATGATGTGCCCACGTAATGGAGGCAGTTCTCAGGAGCTGGGAAGGCAGGGAAAAAGCAAAAGAGGAGGATATTTTTTGCATGGTAAAAACCCTGCAATTTGGCTCATGATATGTCCTTGGACAAATCTCTCATTTTGGTCACATTTAGGGAAAATTACCCTATAATAGCAGCAGATGAGACTTTTAGTTGATCAACAGTGTGCGAAGAGGGAAGCATTTGGGCTTAGCAAATGCTTGCTTCTGCCTCCACATTCTCACTCTGCAGCATTTCGTTACCGAGGATAGTGCATGGCACAGCATGAACCCCCTCCATTCTCTCACCTTCTAGGTTGAAATACTGGGGCTGAATTTACAATTAAAAAGAGAGAACAGCAGCTAAGTGAGCAGCAAAATATTTGCATTGTTGTAAACTGCCAGGTTGCATGAACTGTGAAGTCCCCGGGCTATTTTGGGATAATTCAGCACCTTTCAACTGTCACATAAAATTTCATGGGGGATGATGCTTGGCATTGTTTATATGACATTAGCTTCACCTTTTCATCCTACTGGGGACCATCAAATGCAAAACTGGATTAAATTTGGCAGATCACATTATATATGGGGAAGTGAGAAATATTGCTGTATCACAATTGATTTTCCCAAAGGCACCAGCCAACCTCTGGTATTTTGATGCTGAGGCGATAAATAATTTTCCACTAGTAATTTCCATATTCAGTAAGCTGAGAAGTTTTTCTCAGTATGCAAATGAGATTTATTTAAAGCACCATTTTCTGTTGCTTACAATTAGATTGATTTGGATGGCTGCAGGAGGATTTTTGTCTTGGGTGTCGCTGAATGGGCAGGAGCAGAGGTAAGTCCTTCATGCAACATGGACTTGCCTTTGAACTAAACCAGATTCACTTTCTGGGCTTGTCATGGCTGGACAAGAAAGGTACCAAGTAGGAGCATGTGGGTGATCAAGAGTTTTATGCATTGGATGCTAAAATTATTTCACTTGATTCTAAGTACTCTGGTAGACACAGAAAAGAGCAGGTGACGCAAAATGTTTGAGTGAACCTCAAAGCCAACCCTGATTAGATGGAGGAAACTTCCCCAAGTACCAACCCTGAAGAGACTGCATTTGGCTTGTTTCTGCAATATCCCAATTTCTTACTTATTTTGACAAGGCACCGACACAGTCAGGTCCACTAAGCTTGTAGTCAAACATAACAAGAGGATAAAAGCAATGCCCAGAAAGTGAATAATGAATTTGAACACAGACATAAAAAGGGAGATCTTGACCCAGATATACTAAAAATAGAACCAGCACCATTTTTAGCAGGACCTACATTTCTTTCAAGACACCAGTGATAATCAAATAGACAAAGTACAAAGTGGTTGTTCCCCAGTCTACCTTCACTGCATGGTAGACCCAGCTGAATTTCTGCATTGGCTTCTCCTCAGCCTCAGGAGACGGCTTTGGCCAGCTCAGCACATCCCATCCCCCTGCATCATTCAGTGAAAATGCTCTGAGATGTTTCTGCTGGGCTGGATGGGAGACAGAGCAAGAAGCAGGGGACAGACAGGGCTGGAAGGGCTGCAAACAGCACAAACAAAACAAGCTGGAGTGAGTGCCAAGTATTGTGCCCTGCTCTGCCACAAACACCTACCACCCCCAGACCCAGAAGAGCCCTCAGACAGCAGCTTTTGGATGCACTGCACAAGCTTCAGAGCATGAATTACCAAAGAATAAAAGTCTTTCCTTCAAACAGCTCCTCCTCATCCCACAGGATAAACCAGTCTCTGGTAGCTCAGCAGCGGGAATGTCCATGGGACCCCCTTCCCCTGGCACCAGCCTGCCCACGGCTCCCAGCCTGGCTGTGGGACGCAGAGCCCCTTTTGGCCCCTCACTGCTCTCCCCCTTTCCCTGGCTGGCTCAGCCAGGATGACAAAGGTTGTTACTCTGAGTCATCCTCACTGCTGCTGCTCCGCTGCAGGCCCTGCTGCGAGCATCGCCGGTGCGCCTGTTCCCGGTTTGCACACCACGTGAAAGCAGTTTAAAGGAAATTTGGTCCCATGGAGAGAGCCAGCACTGGGTTGATGTGTCTCACAAAACTCTAAATTAATGAGTTATACACAGCCTTTACACACAGAGCTGAATTCAGCTCTCCAAATACATTTGCGTTCGTCACTATTGCAAGCCCTGTGATGGCTCGATGGCAAAGCCTGTCCTTCCCTCCCCTGCCTTATGTGGCACTTCCAGTGGAGGTGCCTGCAGGCACTGGACAGCAGCCCAAGGATTAATCACACTTGCACTGGCTGGACCTCTCCAATAGTCCTACATACTGCCACGTTGTTGCACCAGTTTTAATTTGCTTCCTAAGGCTTCCCTTCCAAGCTAGATGTTACCTTCTTTATTTAACTTGTATTCCTTGCTTCCTTCTGCCTCTCCCCAGCAGGCAGGAGAGCATCTCAGGGCCTGGTTAACAATCTCTGCTGACATAAATGGGTGCTTCATTACAGTTTTGGTGCTGCTCCTCTCACTTAGATGTGGAGAAAGTTTGATCTCCTAAAGTTAAGAAAGCTCAGTCAAGAAAGTTTGAAATGTGCCCGTGGGGAGACCTGTTCTGCTTTTTTATGGTGGCACACAAAGTACTGCCTGTTAACAAGGTGTTCCTGGCAGTGATCTTTAAACCAGGGACGTGTGGGTGTTAATGCACTGATGTAAAAACCCACATTGGTTTGTACATGAGCTGCTGTGTGTGACCCAGCAACCACTGGAGCAACCAAGAACCAGCTTACTCAGATCAACATTCCTCCAAAATATGTCAGATGATGGTTAAGGTGTCCTTTAGCAAAGGGTGGTTCTGGGTGCCTGAAAGTTTAGTGCCCATCTTGAAGACTTCTAAAGGAAATTAGGTTTTTGAAGCAAGTCCCTTACAAAGAGCAGACCCCTTCTCCACACCCCCAGTCTGACTTAAAGGTCGCCATCTACTTGTTCTCAGAAGAAAACTTGGGAGTGACAGAGCAGTCCAAGAAATGAAGCCTGTGCTCCTCCCAGGGAGTTCAGCCTCCCTCAGAACTCCAGCTACAACTCAGCATGAAGGAGAAGAGAGCAGAGCCTGAGTCTAGTTTCTCTTCCTTGAGGCTGTTATAAACATGATAAACCATTTTTTTGTTGTTTTAAAGTGCTGCCTAGAGTTTAATAAATGTTCATATGTATTATTAATCTGAGATATTAACCCTAAATCTAATAATAAAATGACTCAAGCATTCCAAGGGATCTCAGATGCTTGCAGAATCCTTGCAAGATACTAATTAAGCTACATTGGAACAATTGTTCAGTAAATTTTACAGTCAGGTTTCATCTTCTCTTTAGAAGGGCCGACTACAAATTTATGCAACATGAAATGGAAGCTAATGAACTTGGAGGATATTCAGTATGGAGCATGCATCTAGGAAATGGGAATAATAACATTAACAGTGCTTTGAGATAATAGACTATTTAAATTCATATTTGTGGAAGCCGTAGACTAATCTGCAGCGATGTACAGTTTAGATGTTGTCTCCTGGAGGGCACAATCCTGAATACTCAGGGATGCAGATTCCCCAGCGGAAGAAATCTCACTCTGTGATCCCAGGTTGTGACAGCCAGCAAAGACAAGCCCTTGGAGGTCACACCCTGCTGGGGATCTCGAGGGTGGGAACATCAGATGGATCTGCAGGTTGGCCTCATGCTAGAGGAGTCCACAATTTGGTCTCCTTAGGGCTGAGGGGTGCCCCTGCTCTGCTTGACCAGCAAGGTACAGGTGCTTCTGGCCAGGTAGAAACACTCCACTCTGGCAAGGGCCAGTGTCTCAACTCTGCTTAATGGTTGGAATCATAAATATTTAAAAGTAAATAAAGGAACCTATCAACAACACATCAGGCACTTTGCAATTTGCTTTATGCAATGATTTTTTGTGGCTTGGAGTACCCAGAACTCCCATCAACTGTTGCAGCAACGCCAGGATGTATGATGGGAATCCAGACCCACTCATTTCCACAGCTATAAGATGAGTTTTGTAAGGATAAGCCCTACATCCAGCAGGGCTCAGGTTCTGGTATCCAGCCAATTCATAAAGCCTTATAAAGCCTCTTCTTTTTCTCCATATGTGGCTGAACCAGTGCTGGCATGTGATGAAAACAGTGAATCCCCTTCCTGAGCCAGCCAACACAAATCATTTAATTCCTGGTCTGCCAATGGCTGCATTTTAGCATTGTCTCACCAGACCTGGAGCTGAAGGAAATTTGGACATCCGTTATTATAGCTGGGCAGCACCACATCCTGGCCTTTGATCTCCAGCGCTGGCATAAATCAGGTCCTGGGGGACCAGAAGTCCCTTGGGGAGGTGTGTCTGTGGCCCACATCAAACACTGCTGGGAAGCACAGATCCAGCCTTTAGTATTTATATCATGTTTCCAGCTGTCTGCAGTGCTACAATGCCAATGATTTATTCATTTATTTATTTCACTCTTTGCACAGAGCTTGCGATGCAGAGAGCAAGCAAGATGCAGTCATGCTCTGGCTGCATGTACCATGGGCTTTTGGGAACACCCCCATGTGCTCAGCATGGCAAGGAAGGGGCTCCACAGCCTTCAAGAGCACCCAGGCAAGCACTAGCACCACTCCTGAGGTCCAGAAGACACACCAAAAACTGGCAGAAGGTGAAGCAGGGAAGGGGCTCCCTCCGAGAGCAGCTCCTCGGGGCTGGGCAGAAACGGGAAGGGAGATTGAGACAAGGGAACAGGGAAAGCACCACAATTATCTGTGATGAAATTCAGGACTTTCCTGGGACTTTCTCATTGGACTGATGGGAATTGTTAAGACATGAAGGATGTCTTGCAAATGCTTTTTCCCTTTGGACTGCAACTGACTACTCTTAGTTAATCTAATTCTGCAAGAAAGGATTAGCCTGATACATGCATCATATTTCACCCTTTTTACACCAAAAGAACACCAAGTCTTTTTTTTTTCCCCAACCATAGCAAAACCAGACCCTAGTGGACACCATTCTTGCTCAGAAAATGTCCCTAAAAAGCTCAGGCCAAGGACACTGGGAGTGTGATGTTGTGCACTTCTGTCTGCTCTCCAACCTCTGCCTCCCTCTGTTGATCACAGGCTCCGGTCCAGCCTCAGGACCCTGGGATGCTCCACATCCCCACCGTGCCTGGACAGTGGATGTATTGGCCCTTAGTGATGTGCTGCCCTGGGGGGAGCTGGTGGAGCTGAGAGCACGTCCAGGAGCTGCCACGAGAACGGCTTTTAACGAGGACTGGCGCTCCGTTTGGGTTCCACACTCGATCCCTGACAGCTGCCCACACCTCTCGCAGCAGAGGAGGGTGTGGAACATCTGCTGGAGACTCCTGGGTGTCTCAGAGCTCCGAGAGGTGTGCGACGGGTGCGTGGCCAGGACTCAGAGCCAGGTGTGCAGCAGGAGCTGCTCGGCAGTCCCCGGCCCGCGGGAGAGCCGCGCATCGGCACCGTGATTCACCCACAGACACCGCTCGTGACGCTGCTCACACCACCTCTAATTTTTTGCAGATGATGGAAAGCTCCTCTCCGTATCCAGAAGGATGAAGCAGTGTCAGGCAGCTTAGCGAAGCTCCCCAGCACGTCAGAGGAGGCTGATGCAGCTCCAGCCTCGCGCTCCCCCTCTGGAAGGACGCCAGGCAGAGTCTTGTGCTCCCAATAATCCTCACGCTGGCTGCTTACACAAACACAGAGCAAAACAACCCAGCGCTTCCCAAAGTTACAGTTTTCAATTAAATTCCTAGGGCAAGACCTGAGTCATCTCAGTCCTCTTTTGTCTAGTATTAATTTTAACTCTGTTCTAAGCTTTTCATAACTGAGGGTTACAGGGTTACTTTTTCTCCTCAGCTTCCAGCAGGCCACCTGCTTTGCTCTGGCATCTTTGCTTGTGTTTAGCAGTGACTAAACTTTCTCTGTGCTTTTCCCAGAGTTCCCCAGGCTGGCTGTTGGAGGCAATGGACCTTCCTGGGTGAAACGGCAAGGAGAACAGACTGTGGATTGGATCTGGATCAAGCACAGTATCCAGCCTTGGAGGGAGGCAAAGGTTATTGCTATGGCAGTAGCAAGTCAGAATAAAAAATGGGCTACAAGCAATTCTTAACAATTTCTGTGATAATACTGAGGACAGAATTATAAACCTCGGCCAAGTCAAAGGGGCCTTTGCCTGAGGCAGGAACTGTGTTAAGCCACAGAGCTCCCATGCACTTAAGAATTCACCCAAGCAACTTCCAGAAACATCCCCAAGACATTGCTATGCCCATGATCAATTAGCATTGTTATTGTCACGGTGCAATAATCTTCTTCATTAGTTTTCTTTTTAAAATTCAGATGGGGAGATGAGGTGGATTAGATAAGGCACGCACTCAGACAAGGAACAGATGTGTCTCTTGTACGCAGAGTGCGCATCAGAGAGTACGAGTGTCTGAGCAGATGTGGTAACGGACACAGACCCTGCACTGTGACCAATCACTTCATCATTAATGAGAAAAAACTAGCTACACATCCCAGTGATGTAAAAGGGAGGACAAGAATTTCATTAAAGGTAAGCTCGAATCAGAGCAGCAAAACCTTTACCTACTTTTAAGCCATTTTTCTGGGTGCCCAGCACAGCACAGCACTCTCTTGCTACACTGAACCTCACATATCCTCACTGAGCCCTCCCTGGCAACATTACCCTCTGATTGAAGCTTTCAAAGACTTCTTTCATCTGGTGACTGGAGGGCTGGAAAAGCCTGGTGCTTTTCCTCCCCCTTCTGAAAGTCTGAAAAATGGAAGTAATAAGCTCAGGAAAGGGTCTCTCCATCTCCAGGCTATTTAGCACACTGCTCGTGCTGGGCAGCTGGTATCGATGTAAAGGCCAAAACAGTTTCTAATGTCTTCTCCCAAATTTGGAAGATGCTGGGCAGCATCTTCTCATAACCTGTCCTGCACTGCACATGACTCCAGGGCCAGCAACAACAGGGAACCAAATATAAGGCAAAGACCACCTCTACTCTGAATCGAGACAGTTTATAACGAGCAAAACCAGTTGTCATGAACAAACAGGCTTCAAATTTTGACTGAACACCACCAGTGCCAGGCCTGGATCATTTCACTGCTGTAATCTGTGGGCAAAACCCTGACACTGGCAACAAGCTGATGGATGAAAATCCTGAAGCTTGTCCTGACTCCCAGGAAATCAAGAAATCAATGACGTAGGAAAACCCCCAAGCCCCTGAGCGCTGGGGAAGTGAAGAGCAAAGTTTAAAATCAATGGGAAGCGTGGCAGGAGGGCGGCGCGGGGCGGGCGGCAGGAGGGACGTGCAGCTGTTGTTCAGCTGGGGTGAGCTGCCAGCATGCTGGATCCTATAAGCCAATTTTACTTAATAATCCCGCTAATATGGAATGACACTGGTTGTAATCCTTCGGTGATTACAGCGTGGACCAATGCCTCAGCATCTCTGCGAGGATTTAAGGGACAGTACAGCATCCAGAAAGCTACAGCCAGACTTTTCCTCTCAGCTGGAAGGGAAGAGAATATCAAGGCACGGAAAAGCAGAAGCTGCTGCATGCTCATCCGTATTTCTGGAGAGAAAAAGAGAGCAAAGCTGGAGCTTCCTCACTGTGATATCTGCCAAGTGCCTCTGCAGAGCAGAGTCCAAACCCAGAGAAGGAAAAGGGTGATAAGCACAACAGGGCACTGCAGCAGAAAACATGGCACTGTATGAGGAGAAGTACTTGAATGAAACCAGCCCAGGAAATCAGGGATCACCCCTGAGCCTTCAAATACAGCAGAGAAAGGGAACAACATTTACAGCCAGGGGATTTTGAACAGAGAACTTGAACTCTCTCTGCTTGCACAAAGTGGGCCCAGGAGAAGAGACACTGGGGAGCAAAAGGCAGCCAGTGAAAGGGAGCCAGGAACCCTGGATCTATCCTGTCTTCCTGGGGACAAAGGATCATGGAATGCATTTGGTTGGAAAGGACTTTAAAAACCATGTACTTGCAACCCCCTGCCATGGGCAGGGACACCTTCCACTCCATCACGTTGCTCCAAACCCCAACCAACCTGGCCTTGAACACTTCCAGGAATGGGGCTGCCACAGTTTCTCTGGGCAACCTGTGCCAGGGATTCACCATCACCTTTGTAAAAAATGTTTCCTAGAATCTAGGCTGAATCTACCCTCTTTTACTTTAAAGCATCACCCCTTGTCCTACTAAAAAGAGGCCCTACTAACAAGTCTGTCCCCATCTTCCTGATAACCCCCTTAAGTATTGAAAGGCCACAGAAAGGTCTCCCCAGAGCCTTCCTTTCTCCAGGATAAACAACCCCAAGGACATCTTAAGTATCATTTCAGGGTCTCTTGTCCACCCTATTGAGTTTCCCTTGCCACCAGATGTTTGAGCTGAAGATAGACTTCAGACAATGCTGCATCTCAGTTTAGACAGATCCATATCCTGATCTGTGAGGAGATGCCAGGCAAACCCCTCCATATCTGTGAATTACTACCAGGAGATTAAATTACTGCTGATTTATCAGAAGTGTCACTTGTACAATATTTTCAGTGTCTATCACCAGCCTGGGAAGTGAGGAACTGGAGCACAGTGAGGAGGTTTCACAGGCTAGTGAATCACCGTGGGGGGTGCTGTGAAATTATCAGCTGTATATTGAGAACTGCTGGAACGACTCCAGGAGCTGAGGACAGATGCAAAATTGTTGGAAAGATTGATTCAGCATCATCTCCAGCAGCCCTGTGCAAGCCATGTGGGCCAGGAGGCCCGAAGAACAGCTGGCCAAAGTGGACTTGCTGAATTATTGTAACAAAATTAGATAAAAACCACAGAGGAAATGACTGCAACCCTTTACATTAAGGCAAGAGGCTTTCCATGATGGAACAGCTGGAGGGCTTGGAGAGACCATACTCTCCCAATAGTAATCACCAAATTGGTCAAATTCAGCCAGTGAAGATGTTTTATTACGAACAGATGGAAGTTTGAGGCTTAACTCTCTACTTTGCATGAGTGTACTCAAAGCAGCTGGTAATCCCTCTGACACAGGGAGAGGATGTCTGGATGGCAAAATCATGGATTGCTGGGAGCTGGCTGCATCCAGGAGGTGTCCAGAGCTCAGGGCAACACCAGGGCCTGGGAGGGACAAAATCAAGGCAGATGTTTGACATCACCACCAACAAAAGTACCCACATTGCTCCTCCCAGATGAAATGCTCCTGACTCTTCCCTAGCAGAATTTCCTCTTCTCACTCCAACTGGTCATTCCCACAGGTGACACAAGTCCCAGCTGGCTGACACCACCTGCCTAAGCCACTGGAAACCCAGGAGGGTCCTCTGGAGATGGAACACCAAGAAAGGGCATCCTCTGGACTTTTAGCTCTCTTGAGATTCAAGAGGGAGGACAATTCCTTCAGACTGTAAATTCAAACAAGAGGTAAAGGATAGCACAGAGCCATCTTTGCTATCATGAGAGCACAGTGCTGCACTCCTGGAAATGCCAAAATGATCAAGCTGATAGTTCTCCACATCCTGTGTCTCATCTCTAAACAGCAAAGCAGCAGCCTTCTAGATTAAAGCTATAGCAAAAAGTGAAAATCAGAGAAAAACCTTCTTATGCCTCAATTAGAGGGTATTGCACAGCTTGAATCACAAGGGTTTACATTTGCATCACAATCTGGTTTTAAAGAGCCTTTTAACTGATGTTCTTTGAAAATTACCATGCACTTGGCGGAAGGTGCCTCTTAAGTAGAACCATTATTTCCCAGGCATGGTTGTGTGGTGCCTCTGAATGCACTGGAGGCTGCAGAGGGAGCAGCGTGCTCTGCAGTGGTACCTGAAGGGCTGGTAGGATGCTGCTTCGAGCCTAAAACAAACTCAGAGATGCCTGCCTGCCGGCAAATGAATATTTCCCCTTTTGAAAATCACTTTAAATTTCTACTCTCTCATTAAATTAGCATGTGCTCGGCAATGCTGAAGCATTTCATCTCACATGACCTCATTCTCCATGTTCTTCAAGTTGTGAGCTGTCCCTCGTCACCCAGCCATTGTCCTAATATAGGCACTCTCTCCCCCCATCACCAGTGTGCTGGGATGAATCATAAATCATATTGGTAATTGTGAACCCACATGCCAACCTACAGCTGGAGAGATGACTCTTTTCAATAGCCTTAAATCTGCAGCTCCCTTTGTCGGGGTGAAGTTTTGCAGGTTGTTTTCCCTATCTCTGAACAAAGAAGCTTTGAAAAACCTGCAGTGTTCAGAAATGCCTTCTTGTTTCATTCCTCCAGTGTAGGCAGTTTCTGTGAACTTTGCTTATCCTTGTATTATATTAACAAGGAGACTGAGAGTGACTGAGCAATAACAGCTTTATGAGTTCTCTTGCAACAGAATTGGAATTAACTCAGAAAATCATCTGAAAAGAAAACTTCTGGAGGGAGGAGAAAGGAAACTAAAATATAACAACCACAGATTGAATATTTTTGCCCATCTGACCAGAACCACACATGATGAGAACTTCTGGAAATGTGCTTGGTCTGTGGTAGACCTGTGACTTCACAGTTCAAAGACTTGAGCTGAAGGAAAGCCCTGGTTTCAGCCTAACCGAAGCATTTTCCTGGCTTGGACCACACACCACGGAAAGGGCAGCTCAGACACCGCCCTCCCACCTCCCTAAGTATTCAGTAAAATCCCAAATGAACTTGAACAACACTCAGTGGAGGCGGCAAACACGACAGGTGTGAGGTACCAAGACACAATGACCACATTTTCGCTACTGTCTGCGTTTTAGTTACCGGAACTGCAATCAGCCAGAGCTAAAAGCCATCTTGGGGACAGTGTCTATGAGCTATAAAGGCTGTGGCATTCCCAGCAGACTGCACAGGGAGTGAAACACACAGTAGCTAACAGGCCACTAATTTTAAACCTCCCTAAACCCACTGGTTAATGACTGCAAAGGGGAAGCAGCAGAGCTGCTGTGACTCACAGAGAGCTGGTCCTGCTGTTGCTCAAGTGATTATAAAAGTGATGGTGCCTCTCACTGCTTATTTATTTCCCTTTTCCCCGACTGACTGGGAAAGGGAGACGATTTGCATTGAGATATTTGTCTTCTGCTCTTCCGTGTACTAACCTTAGATCTGTTCCAGCATCCTCTGCTGAATCAGTTTGTATAAACGTATACACAAAAGCACAAACCCGGTGCAACCCTGCTGCAAAAACAAGCACAGCAAGTGGCCATGCAGAACCTGCCCTGAAAAAGCAGAAAGCTCTGGCAAACTCTTTGCTACGTGATCCTGCATGGACAGCAGGTTCCTGTTAGCCTGGAGGAACTGCCACTTTTCAGACCTCTAGCCAACAAATCATTATTTTTTTACTGAAACAACTTAGAAGCTCTCAACAGAAAGCCCTGGGTATAGAGAAAGAAACACGGGAAGCTGTTCCCTGCAAAGCAAAAATGCTTGTGGGCCACAGGAACAGCTCGTGAGCTGCCCCTGCCCCAACCCTCCAGGGGCTCCCACCTACACAGACACCTGCCACGGCCCAGTCCAGGATTTCTGGGGAAAAATGTGTTTATGAGAGCTGCGAAGCGCACCTGAAAACTGAGGAGGAGCTCTGAGGTGACTGCTGCATGTGTGGGGAGCCTGGATGCTGGGCAGCTCCTGGATGGCAAAAGGGAAAATGAGAGCATCAGTTACGCAGCGCTTCAGAGCCACAGCCCATCCCCGCCCTCCTGCCCCTACGTCCATGGGGACTTAGGGTGCAAACCTAGATTTAGCATGATTTCACACTCCAAGAAAGCACCAAAAGGAGTCCAAGCTTGATCCCCTGTCCTGTTTCACTGCTCACATACATCAGCTGCTTCAGATGAGGGGGCAGCAGACGTGCAGACATGTAAATTTCTTGGCAGGTTTTTTTAATTCATCCCAAAGGATATTTTGTCCTCACGTAGTCTATTCTCCATACTTCTTTTTTTTTTTTCTTTTGAGCATTCCCCTAGAACGCTTCTAAACAATGAATTTTGCACCTTCCCTCCCCAAAGATGATGTGCTTTTATACCTGAAAACATTGAAGGGGGATTTTTGACTTGGTGCCTTTGTTCGCATTGTTAAGCCGATCAGGCTACAGTACTTTGGAGAAAAAGAGAAGAGAAACAATGTTGTTTTGTCTGCTAACATGATTGATAGACAACTTTCAATTATTGTATCTTTCCTGACTGGGAAGCACTTAAAAAGAGACAAGCTGTTGAAAGATGGGTTGTTTCCCGGCTCGGTGCTGTTTTTCCCACAGAAAAAGTATACAAGGATGCTCTCTAGTGGTAGCTGTAGGGCAGGGCTCTGCTCTGGCCACCGCACTTTTAGTTTATTTTATGGACTAAGTGATAGTCTGAAATCTTGTTATTAAATTAGTAAATATATATTTTTTTAATCACTAACTGGCTCGATTAACTCTCTCCAAGTATTCCCAGTGCATGGGCAGATTGGAGGGTTTGTTTTTGCAGCTTCTAAAAAACCTGTGTGCTTTCCCCAGGGCCGTGCTGGGGATGGGGATTCAATGTGCTCCTGGCAGAGCATCCGTTTCCCATTGTTCCCTGATCCCATCTGCCCCTTCTCCCTGGCCCCTCATCTCCCTATGTCAGCACCAGCAGCCACGCTGGGTTTTGCACTGAACAACTCCCACCTGTGTGGATGCCTCAGTTTCCACCTCCCAAATTTAGCTGCTCCTCCAGCCATTTTCCTTCTACCCTGGCATTTCCACCCATGAAATAACTCCACACCCAGAGCACCCTGCAGCAAAGCCCTCCTCAGCCAGGTTTCCTGCCCTGGGCCAAGATTTGGATCTTGCTCTTGCCAGATGGTGAAATATCCAACTAAATATCAAACCCCAGCCAATCACTCTCAGCCCTTTGAAACACTAATAGTCTTCCTATTAAATCACATTTCAGCCAATTGTGCCAGTGCAAAGACTTCTTTGCCTTGACTTACTGTGGTCATGGTTTTTGAACTGGTGGCCAGCTCGGGGACTGGTACATGACTTCCATAACTTTCGTTTTACAAGGACTGCAACACATCAATGTTAAGAAAATGAACCTGTCATTAATACATTGCAACCCCTAAAACAACATTTAGACCCAACAAGGGCCCTGCACCCTTTTGTCAGCTGAGTGTGAGTGTGGTTTTTGTCCTTTGATTCCCCTACTTAAGGCTCTGAAACAAATCAAATTCATGCCTGGATATGAAGATCAGTGGTGGAAATTAAAGCAATGCTCAGAAGGGCTTGCAGGCTCCCATAGCTCAGTTTTGCTCTGACAGCAGAGCATAAAATCACAAGCATGAACCTCAGTTTAGTGACACTGATGAGTTTCAGCCTGGGTACAAACACTTCTGATGCTGTTTCAGTGCTGGCCTCAGCAGTACCTTTTCTGTTGATTTTCCTGAATATCCCCCAATCAGCCCATTTCCCTCACTGCCTCGGAGAGTCACCTCTTCTGTACGTGCTGGTCCCCCCGGGGGATGTTTCCCCAGGGCCACTTCAGAGCAGATCAGCAAATCCTACCCTGGAGAGTGGGCTCAGGTAATAACATCCATTAGGCAAAGACCCGTGTCTGCCAAACCTCTGCCCCTTCCCTCACTGCCCTGAACATCTGACTTCTTTATACCAAGACCTATAAAAACAGCATTGCAGGACCTCCAGGTCAACCCACCTGCCCTTACCATACAGGCAAGCCTCCCCCAGGCATGCATTAGAGACAGAAAGCAATCTTAATCATCCACCCTGCTGCAAATACGTTTGCAGAGCTTTAATTGATTAACAGGCAGTCCTTGCCAGCAAATGAGCATTGGCTCCAGGGAGCTCTTGCTTGCTTGTTTTTAAACAGTGCAAAGTGGGAAAATGGCAGGAATAAGCAGCGAAAGCTCCAGGGACCCCTGGGAGGGAATGGCTGGTGGGAGGAAGGCAGAGCTGCTCCATGTGCTGACCTTGTTGCTGCAGGGAGAGGGAGGTCAAGTGGTGGCACAGCAAAACACCACAGGGAACAGGGAGGAATTAAACTGCTTCAAGCCCCAAACTGTCGGCTCAACTTCAAGCCATGGGGGCAAATGGTAACAGTTTGTGGATCTTTAGTAGCTCAGGTATCGCTAAAACTGCCTGAAACCCACTGATGTGCTCATCTCTGGTGACACAGCAGGAACCTGCGCTGCCCCATGTCAGCCAGAAACAGCTCTCCAGCACTGCTTCTACCTGGAAACAGGAGCAGGGGAAAGGGAGAGGGCAGGGCTCTCCTTCAGGGCTTCTACGGCCACCCACCAGCTTCTCATCTCTTCTTCCAACCCTCCTTGATCCAGGTGAGTTAGCCTGATTTTAGAAGCCCTTGCAAACCTGAGAAAGGCACAGTCCATATGGAGAATGGCTTTGGCAGCATGACCAGAGCACTGATGGCAGTGCCACCACCAGCGGATAGAGTTGGCCATTGATGGACCTTGGCTCTCCTGCAGGCTCTGAACCATCAGGGTAGAAGCGGCTCAGGGAAAAAAGCAGGACTGACAGTTCACTGCTGAAGCTGTTTTGCAGGGTAGAAAAAATACACAAGATCCCAGAAAGAAGAGGATCCTTTTCTAACCAGCTCAGCTCGAGGCCACGCAGCACCTCTGGCCAAGTGACAGGAGGGCTGGGCCCCGGCCACCCGCTCTCCCTGCCCTGAGCTCCCCTGCTGCTGCCACTGCTCTGGCTGCACAGGGAGCTGCACACTCCCAGCTGCAGGGGAGATGCTCACAGCCCCCGATGCAGCCAGAAAATCCCTATAATTAAATTCATGCGATTAAAATTTGGCACAAAATCCGAGGGTGTCGCCGGTGGCGTGGGCGGGCTCCTCGGAGCAGGCAGCTGGTGCGTGTCCTCGGCAGCTCTGCCTGGGGTGGGGTTTGCTGCGGCGTGGTTGTCACCCCACTGCCCCCCAGGGTCCCCCCGAGGCTGAGCCGTTCCCGAGTGGCTCCAGGAGGGGACAGCCTCTCTCTGCACCAGCCCCACCGCTGCCTCCGAGCTCTCGCCCAGCCCAGCACAAAGCAGCACGCTGACACGAACCATTAGGCTTGTGCAAAGCGTCGGTCCTGGGTTTAGCAGGGGAAGGAAAGCAGTTGAACAGAGTGGCTGCAGCGAGACAGCATCCAGCTGCTGGCACACACAGCACGTGGGGATGCATTTTAAGCTGGTATGCACAGAGCTCCTTCCTGCTCTCCAGCACACACAGCCTCCTCTTCCTCCAAGTGCCCACAGCTCCAGTTAGATCATCACCTCCTTAAACTGATGCTTTTCGGGTCTCAGGCTCAGTCCCTGGTGATCCAGCTGTGAGGATGCTGGTGTACTCCATCACATCCACATTTCTCTGCTGTAGGAGTTGCACGTCAATCACTCTCTGGACAAAAAATCCTGCTCTTGGAAACCCCTCCACTACAAAATCAGCGTTGGCCAAGGCTACTTCTAGAAAGCAGGTGTAACCTGAGACAGGCAAAAAACTTTAGGGATGGAAAAAAGGCCACTGGATGCAATCACTGGCTGCTTTTATAAGTCAGATGATGCAGGAATATCCTGCTTGCTATATTTCCTTGCAAAGTTGAAATCCAGTTTACAGCAGAAGAGAAGTTGCCCATCTGGGTACAAATTCCATACCATCATGCTCAGAAGCTCATTTACTCCACGCAGCCCGAAAGGGAGATGCAATATGCTGCAGCACTGGGAATCTGGGGCGGTATCCAATAGCAGGAAGACTCACATCAGATTCCAAAACACTGTGAGCCTCAGCCAAATCAAATTACTCCCATTGCCGAATATATCATTTTCCACCTTAAGTGGAACAGCCTGCCTGCCCTCAGCGCGCTGCAGCCTCGCCCCAGCGCGGCGCTGAGCGCTAATAGAGCTGTCTTTCCCAGGGCTGTCACGGCCGCCCACCCGCTGTTTGATGACTTTACACACGTGTGACAGGTAGTAATGTCACTGACAGCCTCTCCCTGGCACCCAGTTTTTATTCATACCAACACCTTGTCTGTCTTCGCCGTTCCAGGGGAAGCGCCGTGCCTGCTGCCGAGACGGGGCTCGCTCCCCCGCGCCCGGGGTTGCTTATCTTTGCTGGGAAATTGGACTTAATTTGGCTGCTGCTTCCCCACGCCAGTCTATACATCAGCCGGGAAGGCTAAACCCCAGATCATGACAGGGCAGGACCGTAACAAGCTGGCAGCAGAGGAAATATATACAGTGTCAAATCCCTTGCAAAAGCACTGACAGCCTCCTGACAGAGGATGGATCAGATATTAAACTAATACCAGGCTCAGTCTGAGCTAAAAGGCCAAAGGAGAGCAATCCCAAAGGGGAAAACAACATCCCCAACCTTTGCCTATCCGCTCCCTTGCTAAGCTGATGGCAGCTCAGATTCTTTTTAGGTATTAATGCTGTGGGGACTGCTCTGTCCCTGAGGTGCTGTCACTTCAGCTCTCTGCAAAGCCGCCGCCTCTGCTGCGCTGGGGCACGGAGGGACCCCCGCTCACACGGCCCCCTCCCACCTCTCAGGTACAGCAATGCCAAGGAGATGGTGACAAATGCATTTCTGAGAAGGAAAACCAACTCCTGCAAAGGCTAGAAGCAGTGGGGAGCAGAGTATTCCCTCCCCATCAGACAGGTTTTCCCTCTGATGCTTTTTCTCATATTCAATACTCAAACTATTGGGGATGCTGTCAAAATGGGTGTCTTCTCTATTGCTGTTTGAAAAGACTAATAATAGAAGTTATTAGACTGTAGAGAGGCTCGAATATCACCAAGAAGAGTTCAGTAGGAGAAGTGTTGAAGCAGTATAGAAAAATCAGGCAGCAGCCCAGCAGCCTGAGAACCTACAGCACTTAACTGTGAATAATTAGCTGCAAAAATACAAAATATAAAATGAGTCCTTAGGCAGCAGCCCTAAGAGGTAGAAGAGGACCTAGGAATTATAACATGAAGCAGAAAAGCCCTGTTTTGGAGCAGGGGGGAAGCCAATATCCCAGTAGGAGCTGTGGCCAGGGGTGACACCAGTAGGGACCTTACAGTGCCTGCTTAACTGGGAAGGAGCTGGAGGAGCTAAGATGGAGGGGGACGAGGAGACAGAGCACAGTTCTTGCACCATAGGGATGTGCAGAAGAAATGAGTATAATTCAGTTTAGAGAGAAGAAAAGCCTCGGGAAGAGATAATAAAAGCCCCCAAATCCATAAAAGGCTCCTTCAGGAGGAGTTGGTGTTCATTTTTCCTACTGCTGGGAAGGAGGTAGGGCTTGAACTGCAGCAGAAGAGATTTATTTTAAGAAATTTAGGGGGGGAAAGAAACCCCTCGCTGCCTTTCAAAGGTTGATTGAACTCTGTCCTTCCTGAGAAGGCAGCACCGTGCACAGGGGAGAGCTGGGACCAGCAAACCTTTCCATTTTGGGTTGGCTCTGCCTTCCCCCTGCTCCAGGCGAGCCAGCGAGAGCGAGTGGAGTTCACGGCAGCAGCAGCAGCAAACCCAAGCCCTGGGCCCCCGTTCTCTCAGATAATTAAGCAATGTTTAGACATGTAAGCGGTCCTGCTGGCTACTGCCCCGGTGCCTCGGGAAATGAAGTCATTGCTTTGCTTCCCACCAACTTCCCCCCTCACTGTGAGACCTGGGAGATGGGACACGGAGGTGGAACACTCCTGTCCCTGGCCCCATGAGTTCAAGGAGGGGTTTTTTCAGGTGATGCTTGGATGTCTCTGCTTGCAGACAGAGCATGGAGATAATGAAATCCTACCAAGTACCATTTGTGCTTTAGAAGGCATGATGATGTTAATTAGTGTTCAAATTAAGCAGTAAGATTGAAGTGGGCATATAATGGACCACTAATAAATGCCTTGAGTATGTTGAGACGCAGGTCTGAGGGAAGAATGATTTTAATCACCAGCAGTGTATTAACGATGGCCCATAGATTCCCTTATTGCCATTCCAACAGGCTGGAATGCTGTGTTTTCCCATTAAAACACCCATTAGCCTTGAGCCCACTAAAACCCTATCGGTGAAGCCATGTTCTGCTCATTTCTACTCCACATATGACCTAACTAACACCATTGCAGGGGCTTGAGCCCAGCTCTAAATACCAGCTCTGGAAGCCCAGGTAGAGCCAGGTGGTGTTTTTTGGGAGGCAGTCGGATCCCTTTGGGTACCCACCACGTCACTATGAACACTGCCATCCCGACTCAGAGCCAAAAGAGCCAGCACGTCCCTGCACACACGGGGGGCACGTGGCGTGCCCAGCGTGATCGATTACACGACAGCATCAGTTAAAATAATTGTATTTTTCATTTCCATGCAGATGAATTACTCCTCCAAAAAAGCCATTTGTGCTTAATGCCATTTGTCTGCACTATGGTGCTAATCCACTGCAAGGACGTTTTTGCGCCGAGATTGATTGACTCCGTGTAAATAGGTGGAACCTTTAATTAAAACACAAGCGCCGACGCAGTGTCTCGGTGCACTGACAACACCGGCAAGGACCACTTAAGGGGCTGATTCTATTTTAATCTACCCTGGCATAAATCAGGAGAAAGACCCAGTTCAGCAAAGCACTTAGCACATGTTTAAGTCCATCATATTCAGCAAAGTATTCAAGCATGAGCTGAACTGCGGCAAAGGCTATCACAGGAAAACGACGCTGCCTGTTGAAAGGACGCGGCTTGAGAGTGACAAAGCGATTTGTTTACCGGGTTTGTGCCCCATGGGAACACACAATAGGTTTATGGCTTGGGAGGAACACTGGCAGGGTTTGTAAAAGCTGTTGGGTGATGGTTAACCCACCAAAGAGAATTGCAGTAAGAGCCTGGAGGGGGCTGAGACAACGAGGAGGGATTAGTGGCTGGCTAAAGGCAGAGCCAGTTTGCACACAATGGGGTTTTAAAACAAACCCCACCTGGCATTTGATAAGCTAAAGGATGGCAGAAAATAGTTTGGAAAAAGAGGCCTCCTTGCCTTCCTCCAAGTTTTGCATCAGGTTGTGCTCAACGAGGTTGGTGCTCCTGGGAGCAGCCACCCCTTCCCAGGCCTTCAAAGGAGGGGACAGTCCCCTGGGCAATGCAGCAGCTCACCCTGCCAGGCTCCACCACAGATAACAGGGATTACACAATCCGTCAAGGAATCAATGCCAAGTGTGGCAGGGAGAGGGTCTAATGTGAAGTACGGGAGGAGAAATGTGGAACAACTTCTGCTGGGCTGACCTGAGCTGCTGGTGTCAACACAAGAAGTAAAATGGCTTATGACAACTGAAATCAGAAAAGCTACCGAATTTCTTCCCAAATTTATTATTATTCCCTTGTTTTTATTTTGCTTGAGAATTATGAAGTTTGTTTCTGTATTCTGGCCTGACACAAACAGTTGCAGCAGTACAATGCACCAGCGCAGGTCACCAGATATGTCAGAACGTTTTATCTCCATGTCATGTTATGCCAATTTCCTTTTGATTATTGTGTTTTTAAAATCCATTAGCGGCGGCTGCAACTCAATCCCAATTAAATACAGTGCCATGTTTTCTGGAGGGAAGTGCTTCTCCTTTGCTTCATCGGGAAGCAATTTGACGCTTTGAATAAAATCAGCATTAATTATAACAATCAATGGAGCAAACCTGGAAAGATGATACTGGGCTGACAAAAGAATGTTATCTTGGCCTAACCAGTTGGAGTAGTCTCAGGGAAGATACCATCAGGGTCAGTTGTTACTATGGCTGTTGCAGGAATTCTGACGGTGCTATGGAGAGCAAGAGGAGATGGCTCTGATTTACTTTAAAATCACCTTTTCTGGATAGTTTAAGATACCATCTGTCACATGGAAGTGGCCAAAGGGAAACTCTCTTCTGCAGAAGGAGGTGTGAAGGCTCCCTGCTGGCAGGAGGCAGAGAGGATGGGAAGGATTGGATGGATTACCTCTGAAAACACCAGCTCCTGTGCTGTTAACTTTCTCAAAACATTCAGCTAGCTGTTTTCCAGAATCTCACCAGCTCTGTTAGCTACAAATAACTCATTTAACAGGGAACTTTAGTCATTAATATCTTTAGCTATTTTTCTCAATGATCCCTCAGTTCCCCATAGCTGACATCAACCAGGGCAGCTTCCCTCTGGATTCCCAGCAGGCAGCTTTAGGAACAGGGGAAGAAGAGACAGGTAAACCCACAAAGTCCTTGCTGTCCCTCCTGAAAAGCCTTGACCTTCTGCAGCTTTGCTGAGCTGTAAACCGTCTGCAGCCCTGACCTTGACCGAGAGTAATACGAGCGTGGTGAAATAACACCATCCCACATCCAGGCTGGCTGCCTGTGGGATCGTCGTATTCACCTTTCATGAACGAGGAGCAATTTGTTGGGTCTGACCTGGAAATTGAAGCACAAGCGACGACGCTCAGCGAGGGCTGCGGGCCTCCTTTGGGGAGACAGATGCACAGCTACAGCAAGCCCAGCTCCCAGGAACAGCCTTTTTCCTAACGAGATTTGACAAGCACAGTTTACCCACTGGCAGGAAATTATAATAGACAGATTTTCCCCTCGAAAGCAGAAAGCCTCACGTGCAGGTCAAATGCAGTGTCAAAGTCCATCCTGTGTCTTTTGGTGACTGTCCCTTGCCTGTGGTGGCTTGGCAGAGCACCGCAGGCAGGCACAGTGTTCCCGGCTGACTGATGCCTCTGGATGTGAGCAGAGACTGTGACTTGCAGGAGAGAAGGGAAGATAACATCCCTATCTCAACCCGGCTGATGTAAGTCTTACTTATTTAAAGTAATTTATTTAAAGCTTCCTGTGAAAGAGCGGGAGACCCCAAGCCAAGCATCCCAGGAGGGGAAACTGCTCCCTTAGCAGGTGGGCAAAAAATCCTCAGTGGCTGCAAAGGTGACCTTGCACAGGTACAGGTACAGAAGCACTTGATGAGCTTATTCCTCACACTCTTAATCCACACTACCTTTTTTCCAAAAACAGGCCACCTGGATGTTCAGGTTTAGGGCTCTCCTGCTACAAAAGGACTGAAGTAACAGATACCAAGCCTCAGGTACCAAGCTCAGCTTAAATGCAGATTGTAGCCCAAAGCTGTCTTTTGTGAATTTGTTTATAGAATCATAGAATCATAGACTGGTTTGAGTTGGAAGGGACCTTAAAGATCAACGCCTGCCATGGGCAGGGGCACCTTCTACTAGATCAGGTTCAAATCCAACCTGGCCTTGATCATTTTAGCCTGGGATACTTTCATGTGGTCACTTGTTTCAAAAGATTGTGTGCAATTTTCCAATTTTGCAAATCACCAGTCAGTGTCACAGCTTGTGACCCTCAACTTTCTCATTATTAAATCAAAAAAAATTTCATCTACACGGTAATAGAGGCAACACCCTGGCTCAGGTCTGTTGTAGGTCCCCAGTGGTCCCTAAGAAGCAGGGATGAGACCCTTAAACTCGCACACTGCCTGGTTGTAGGATCATGCTCAGATGCAGCACCAAACCTTTTGCTGTGAGTGTTGTTATTTTGGGCAGAGCCACGAACACAGCAAGAGGTGAAAACCCCACGGGCTGGGTTACACAGGAAGTTAATGGATGAGCACAGAGGTCTGCCAGCCTGAGAACAGAAAACCCTCCCTTGTGACAAAGTTTCTGATAACCAAATCTGAAATTTCTGAGAGTCTCTTTAAAAATTAAATTGCTTATTTCTAAATTAAATTGTGATTTATGATGAAGCCGAATTTAAAAAGCCTTTAATGGAAAGGTAAATTAAGATTGAAAGGAAGGAACAACCTTGCTTCAGGTCAAATGAAACATTTTATTTGATACAAGACTAATTTTTTTGTTCCCATTTTAGCTAGAAAAAAATGTTTTGATTTTATCAAGCTAATCCTCTTTTTCTCTACATTTATCAAGGGCCTCCGAACTTAAGGATCCCATATATTTTCAGCTTTCCCTTGTGGAGGTCAGAAACATCAGGGACACAGTAGGACAAGTGTCCATACCCTGCGTGCCCAGCTCCCACAGGGCAGAGGAAAGGCAGCACTTTGTCTAATTATGGCCCAGACACTGCACTGATGTTCTTCTAAGCCTTTAAACCTGAGCCTTTCCATTCTAACTTTTATTTGTAACTCAGTGCGGAGCCAGCTCTGGCTGGAAAAGGTCAGGCACAGGAGGCTGCACTGCACAGCTTCAGGTACCTCTCCAAAACCCCACTGCACTGAGGAACCTCCGCTTGGTGGGGTCCCCTGGGTGGGAGAAGTTCTGGATGGGACTAAGGTCTTCCCAATCATCAGGTAGTTATCCTGGAAGCAGGCAAGGGAATGGCATGGATAAGCAATCGAGGAAAACGTGGTGGTTGAAAGAGCAAGCCGCCTTTTTTCCCCTCGGATTTGGCAGTGGCCGCATGAGCAGCACAGCAGCCAGAGGAGCGGTGCTGCTTCCGGCAGAAAGATGCTCTGGCTTTGCCTCTCCATTCCCTCCCACATCCAGCTTCACTGGCACTCTCACCCAGCGGCTTGATTATTTCCCACTCCCAGCTCGGAGACGTTCAGGTCCACACAAGAGGTGGCTGCACCTCATTTGCCAGCAAATTGCGTATGAAGCTCATGTAAACTACCGCGCTTTGGCGAGCCTACAGCAAAGGGCATAAAACACGATTATGGGGATCCACCAGCGGCTGGAGCTCCCAGCTCAGAGGTTTCAGCAGGCGAGGACAGGACGGAGCGGCGACAGCCTCTCCCCAAAGCCGCAGGAAGAGCCGTGGGAAGGGGCTGGAGCGCCGCGAGTGCCGGACCCCGCCCTGCAGGGCACCGCATCATTTCTGCTCAAACTGCGAGCAAAAGCCTTCCGCGGCACAGAATTCCCGGCTCCGGGGCACAGCAGCCGGAGGCGCTCGCAGGGACGCGGCCGCTGCCAGCCGAAACCACCTCCCGGCACGGCTCCATCTCCCTGCGGGGCCACCCGGGACCCCGGCGGGGGCAGGCGGGGATGTGACCCCCAAACACCCCGAGGGCATCGCAGGGCAGCGGCACCGTTCCTGCCAAGGCGTTATCTCCACCTGCCCTGTCGTTCCCCCCCGGCACAGCGAGGCCGACAAATCCGCTGTCTGGAAAATGTGGTTCCCAAAACAGTGGAAGTAGTTACCATGGAAATAAAGAAAGGTTCCTCAGCCCAACTCCACCAAAATATTTATTTGCCTCCCAGGGTTTCAGAGGCTACTTATTAGCAACAACAACAACAGCAGCAAAACCAGAGAGACACTGGAGCAGGACTAATAAGTCGGGTTCGGGAAGGACCGCCAGGAATCATTGTGTGTCTGCTGGAGGAGTCACTGATGCACAGGATGAGCCCATGAATCTCCCGAGGATTTCAGCTTATGTCTTGCACACAAACATGCAGGTACAAAGATGTGCTTTGTGTGCTTTGCTGTTCAAAGCCTTGAGCAGATCCGCTCGGTGAAATCCCAGATTACACCCGGAGCCGGCTGCAGTTTGCCCCTGTTCTTGAGTGTCCAGTGCACATCGAGGGAAAACGAATTGCTACAAACTGCTGCTGCCTGGGACAGAGCTCTGCTTGTGATCCTAAATACACCTTCACCTCTGGCCCAGCTGCCAGACACCGGTCCCTCCCTGTCTCAGACGGGGTCTGAAGGGATGCTCACAGCCAAATCCCGGCCAGCTCAGAGCCCTGCAAGGACCATATCAGTGGCTCAAACTACACCTCCTGAGCTAAGCAGGGATACAAAAGTTGTTGTTTACAAACAACCCATTTCTGAAATAAGTAGGGGGCAGGCAAAACAAAGGAAAACGCCCATAAGTAGGAAGATGGTGGAGGTTGGTTGTTCCTGAGAGGCACCTGGAAGAGCATCCTGAACACCCCGAGGTTGTGCCAAGCTCTGAGCTCAGCATCAGCTCCAGCCCTTCTCAAACTGAGCACCCCACCCCGTCCTGCACTGTGCTCCACATCCTCCTGACACAGCTCAGAACAACTGATGTGTTAAATCACCACCGAAACGCCTCAGGCTTAGCCGAGGACAGGCAGCACCAGGAACACACAGCTGATGACAAACAGCTTCTGACAGATGCTCACATCCACAGAGTCTGCATGGCACCTGTGCAGCATTGATAATCCACGTAGGAGCACTGCGAGGGATGCAGTTATTGCAAAGGCCATGTGTTGCACAAAAATTAATTTCACTTTTAAAACTAGTTACTAGTCTGTTTTTTCCTAAATAAAGGTACTTAGGTCAGAAACGTGGACCAATCCAGATCGTTCAGACACCTAAGAACCCTCAGAGATCTGGGGTCTGGTCCATGATACCTGGTTGGAAATTGATTGAATCAGAACACTTTTACTCACATTGCTGGATCATTTGGGATATCGGGCAAAGCCTTCCCATAGGAAGTAAACACCAAAGGTGCTGATCTAGTCCTTACTTCCTACCCCTGCCTGCTGCTCTCATGTAAGGCTGGGAGGGAAGGGGCAGGAGCATGGAGCAGCCTGGGCAGTGGGGATGAACAAATCCCAGCCACCCACAGATGACACCTTAGGAACTTCAGGGAACTTTAAGGGAACCCTCTCATGTACTTTGGTCACCTGAATTTAGTAAAATAGAGTCCTGAATACAAGATAATGAATGCAGGCTTTCTCTGTAAATACCATATTGGAGAAAAAATATCATCAAGAGAGTGTTTTTCACATTAGTGTGTCCTGTCCAGATGGGAAGAGCACCTTAGTGCCCTGTACCAACAGTACTTGTGGGTGCCTTTTTTCTGCACCCAGGTTACCCATACTGCAGGAATCTGGGAGTCAGCCTATCATTAACATGCATATCTAGGAGTGTCGTGTCTCATCAAAACTGTCTAGGACATATTTTAGCACATCAGAGCTTCGATTTGAAGATGCTTACACAGAAATACACAGATGGGTATCGGCGCAAGATGGAAACACTTCAAAATATATGTGGAGCTTGCAGCAAACTTTGTCTTGCTGATCCTTTCCTCCTTGGAAGGGCTTGTAAAAGTCCTTGGGGGAATCTGGATTGTGCTGTGCTTGTGGGAGGGGAAGGGGATGCAATTAAAGCATAAAGTCATATATTCTATAAGAAACAGGCTGTTTGGCTTTTGCAAAGCCCCATCCCAAAGCAGAGAGCAGCCTGGCACAGGTGGGATTGCAGCATGCTCCGGAGCTACTCCGTGCATTTCTGGGCTCTCTGCAAAAGCCAGCCTGATCAGCTGCGTTTAAAATACGATTATCCCAAGAATCACAGCATGTAAATCACTCACTGAGGCTTGGATCTGCCCCGCTCATGTGGCAGCTGGCAGAATGGGGCATTCCACTGAAATAAGAGGTGCAGGCAAAAAGAGGTGGAAGAGGGATTCCCTCTGCTCTCCCCTGCCCTCAGCAGCCTCTGCACTAAAAGCAGCACAGGCTCATCTACAAAAGCCTGAGGGAAATGAGTGGCTGAGCTGTAAACAGAGGTAAATGAATCCTTCAGGGAATCGGTCCAACAACGGCGAGCTCCAAGGGGCTGGAAAGCAGCCCGAGAGGGTGGCAGATCCCGCGCTCGCTCCAAGCGCACACATGCTCTTACGGCCCTGGAGAAAGTTTAATTTGCTGCAACTGTTTCAACAAAGCCAAAGCCCCGGTAATGCTGTTACACACTGAAATCACTCACTGGGAAACTGCACAGAGCAGAAAATGCTGTGGGCACAGAGGAGCCCCTCGGCTTTCATCAGGCACCCAGACCAGCCTTGGCACCCGGGCTTTGTAAGGGAGAAGCGAGGAAAGCCTCCAGAAACCACTGAACCACCCCAGAGCACTTAAAAAATATGTTGTGCCGAAACGGTCTCTTCATTTAGTGCAGGGGGGCTGAAGGGGTAAGATGAGATGGAGAAACTCCTCATAATGTCCTGGAGAGTGTTTAAAGAGGTTAGAACCATAGAATAGCCTGAGTTGGAAGAGATCCACAAGGATCAAGTCCAACTCCTGACCCTGCACAAGACATCCCCAAGAACAACACCATGACCCCTGAGAGCGTTGTCCAAACAATCCTGGAGCTCTGGCAGTCTTGGGGCCATGACCATTCCCTGGGAGCCTGTTCAGTGCTCGACCACCCTCTGGGGATAGGAGCTTCTCCTGATATCCAGCCTCTCTTCCCTTCTCCTCCAGCCATGGCCATTCCACTCAGCCAAACCACTCCATCCTGCTGATGTTTCCCATCTGGTTCCTGCCAGATCCATGAAGCTGCCCAATTTGTATCTGCTCAGATGATGACTCCACCCTTCAGTGCCAGTCACTGCCTGGACACAGGGTTAATTCTCACCAGGCTGCTCTGCTGCATGCTCTGGCCAGAGATGCAGTTCTCTGGACCAGTTTAAATCACACTTTCTGCCTTATTCCAACTAGTGGAATTTCCTACGCCAGCCTTGCTGCCAAAATCCTGGTGAAACTCAGCTCCAGCTAAAAGGGTTCATTGGACCAGGACTTCTTGAAGAGGCCAGGGGAACTCCAGCAGCCCCACACCATCCCCACCATTCATCCCTCTCCCCGCCTGACATCCTCAGCAGGGCTGAGTCAGCCACATGGTGAATCACACCAGGAGCTGCTGCGGGCTAAAAATAATCCTGTGGGGTTTTTTTGTTCTCAGGTTTTTATTCCTATGCTGCTCACTTCCCCTTCCCAGGTCACCACGAAGCTCCTTGCACACACACACCCCAGCTCTGGGGAAAAGACCACCTTTAGGGCAGCTGTAAGGGGAGGGTGAGTGCTGCCCATCACCACTCAAGCTCAGACTCCAGAAACCTGCCAGAGCTTCCACTTACAGCGCTGGCTGTTGAGATTTGGAGCAGGCTTTGGTGCACACCTCCCTTACAGGCTGGTCACAGCCAGCACGGTGTCAACCCGCAGCCCCACTGCCAACCAGTCCTCTCAAACCCCAGCAGTGTGCCAGCGATGTGTGTCAACACCTATTCCGGTTTTTTCTGCACTTTGCTTCTCTTTCAGCTGGCAAAGCTGCTACCTCAATAGGGAGCAGTTTCAGCCAAGAAAAATAAGCATTACCTTACGTTCCCAGGCTTGTTTGTCATTATCATGATGCTCTGCTCTAACTGGGAGGCCGCATTATGCATCAAGCTGCCTACTTTCAAATAATAAGCTACATGTGTAAATAGGCTCCCCTATTTCGAGTTGAATAGCTAACAAATGAGCAAACAAAAACTCCCCAGCCCGCCACACTCTTGTTTAACTGAGGCGAGGGGTGCCTTTATGCATCCCGAAGGTGATACATCCATCACGCTCACTGCTCCCGTGTCACTGTCACCATGCAAATGCCCGGCGCTGGCTGCAGCCCACACGGGCGGTGTGGAGGGTCAGGCTGGCACTGCCGGCTCCTCGGAGAGTCTCAGACCTCGAATTGATGTGATACTCACTCCCCCTACATCATCATTGTGGCAGTTGCAGTGGAGGCTGGAGAGGTACTTCACCCAGCTGAATCCATCTCCTCACGCCGGGAAGGCAGGGTGGGGGTGTTGGGAGGGTGTTTGATCCAAGCAGGGGTCCCGTGGGACACCCTGGCTCTGGATTAGACCATTGCAAGGCTCACAGAATGAGCCCATATGAATTTCTGAGCACTCTCATGCGGCACAGCTTTCCCACTCCATTGAACCCTCTGCAAATGGTGTTTCCTTCACCACGGCTCTACCTCCTTTTGTATTCCTTAATTTTCTTCCCTAGTCTGTATTATTATCTATTGCAAGAAGAGTTATTTAAGAACCTTTGGGCTATAATGGGCTTGGCATTACAGGAAAATAAAGCAGCTCTCCAGGAAACTCGTGCTGATTTCAGCCTTCCCATTTACGCTGTGATGCATCACACTGTGCTCTAATGTCTCACTAATCTGCAGCTCAATCTGCTGTTAAACAGGCTCATGATGCAGAAGCCGCTCACTAAGGTTGCTTGATATTCATCTGTTGATTGAATCATTTGCTTCTTGTGATTTGCAAATGCGCCAAAGAGCCAGAAGCCCTTTTTCTTCTAGAAAAGTTAATTGGATCAGCATCCTGCGCTGGCAGGTGGCACCCGCTCCTACCCAGGCTTCCGCCGACTCCCCTGCTGCAGAGAGGCCACCCAGCAGCATGGGGAGCTGGGATCGAGGACACCACGAGGGACAGATTCCCCAAGAGACCATTCTCTGACAGAATTAACACCCCGTTTTTTGGCAGAGGCCCCGAGCAGCCCCGTGCAGAGATGCTCCTGCCCTGGAGCGATGCCCCATCCCAACACTGGTACCCAGCAGCGGGGCTGGTCACCAACAAACCTTGCTTCTAGACATTCCCTACAACGAATTTGCCCCTCCATACTTTCACCTTTCTCATTTTTGAGAGCCAAGCTTTACCAGCAGCTGCTTTGGACCCATCCCACCCAGTTACTCACTGGTACAACTACTCCTTCGGAGCCTGCAAATGAAGGCCCTTCAGCACCACTTGCTTTCAGCTATTTTTTAATACCCCATCATGTCACACACCATTTGATATCTTCCTCAATAACTAAGTGGTTAGTGCCATTGTCAGAGAAGCCCTGAATGACATCTCTATGGGGTTTCCAAACAACTGAGGTCCCAAGCAAGGACATATCAGGCACCAGGGCTGCGGGGCTGTGATTATCTGGCTGTAAATAACACCTCGGAATATATGGTTTATTGTGGTGATAACACACATTTTGTAGGTTACATAAATCGGAGCAATCCTGCTGACAGAGGAAAAATAGTGGTGTGTGTGATGGTTTCCTCCGGTTGCTAGGAAATAGAGTTAGTGCTCGGGTCCTTACATGCCTGGGTGCACGCTGGTGACAGATGATGGATTCGGCACATGTGTGGAGCCCAGCCTGTTAGCAAGCCCTGACTGAGGGGAAGGCAGCAACGCAGTGACAGCAAGATGCATTTAACCAAAATATATGCATTTTTCATTAAGAGAACTACATTTGTTTGCCCAAGGCGTTTAGGGAAACGTAAGCAAAGAATGAAGTTAGATCTAAAGAGACAGGTGGTCCATGCAGGCGAGCCCAGACCAGCTCCACAGATGCACAAGATGGCCTGTGCTGAGGATTTTAACACCTGTCCAAAGCCCTCATGTGAACGAGCTGTGATTTTTCAAAAATGGTCTTTTATATCACTGCCAAGCCCACAGAGCCCAAAGGGCCTGAGCCTCTGCCCTGTGGCCTGCTGCCCACCACGGGGGCTCAGCACAGCTGTAAGGTAGGTCCCTTCCCCTCTCCTCGGTATGTGGGGTTATATTCTGTTGCATCAAGAAGCTCAGCCTGGTTTCTTCTTCTGCAAATGTTTGCTAAAGCAAATTGCGGTTTGTTCTATTGGTCTCATGCTCCAATTTGCTTGAAATAGCACAGCACTTGGTCAAAGGGCATGGAAAGTGGCCAGAACCTTCCTCTTTGGAAATATGTATATATAAATAAATATATATACACACACAGAGATACTGTTAGGTCAGCTAATCTCTCCTCCTCTCTCAGGGCAGGCACGGATCTATCACCCCATCCCCGGGTGCACCTCTAACCTGTTTTTCCACTATGGCAAAGCTCAGTTGTAAAGACAGTGTTAAACCTCACAGCTTAAATTAAAGAAAGCAACTGGCATAATTACAGCCATGCCCTGTCCACAGACAGGGGATTTCATCCACAGCCAAGGGAGCTGATCTGGATTCTGTTGTTGTTATTGCTTATATTATAGTGTTGTCCCATCAGGACAGCTCTGTGACCAGCTGCTCTGCAGGCACAGTACTGGCCTTTGCTTTTTAGAGTGATTAAATTCTCCTAAGAGATGTTCCTAGAGTGATGCAGTCCCTCTTTGCTGCTCTCACCAAAACAAATGGGACATCCTCTGCCAAATTCAGCAAAGCAAGGTCAGAGGAAATAAAATAGGGTTAGCAGGGTTGCAGACTCCTTATAATTGACTGTTTAGCACAGATCAATGTCCTTTTCTTTGAGAGATTCCTAAGGATTTGCCAGAGTGCAAACACACAGGTGTTTCCTGAGTTTTGGATGCTCTTTGGTGCAAAAGTCCTTTGTTCAGGATGATGCCCAGACTGGGCATTGTCCCATGTGCAGGATGCACCACATAAAGGCGGGGCTTGGGCTGGGATGGAGGCAGAGGATGGTTAAATGCTCTCTTCCCCAGCTCCAAAGGGTTTCTCTAGCTCACTCCAACCAGCACTGGGGCAGGATCTCCCGAGCTCGGTGTCGGGCTGAGGACTGATGCTGCTGGCAGGGCTCGGCCCCACACTAGCCCAGCTTGTCACACGCTGGGAGGCAGAAGCAGAGCCCGTTTCTACAGCCTGATAAAAATGTAATTTAATCCCAGTGACACAAAACGCTTCCCTAAGCCTTTGAAAGGCCTGCTAATCCTTGATTTGCTCTCAAATCTTGAAATTCTCCTAAAGAATGAAGGGTGCTTTGTCTATCGAGTGCCTCTACGCTTAATGAGGTTATTAAGGCATATTAGCATGCACAGAAGAACATTCTCTCCTGACTTTGGCACAGCAGAGCTCAGGGCTTTTGTCTCCCTTAATCCAAGTCCTCCTGCTCTGCTGTTGCCCCCAGCCCCCAGTGCCAGGAGTTTGTCCCTGCTTGTTGGCAGAGGTGGCCATCCAACACCAGTGGAGAGCTCCCTGATCCAGCTCTTGTTATCATGCCTTCAGTTGTTCCTGAGGAGCACACCATGCCTTTTCCTACATGGTTAGAAGACTAAAGAGGTCCATGAACCTACACGTGTATCCTGGGGTCTGTCATCTGACACAGAGATTTATTTCATTTTTGTTTCAAGCAGAAACCATCCTGTTTGCACAGAAAGCACGTTGGGTTTGTGAGTGGACACGCATCAACCCAGCAGCCCTAAACCCTTCAGCAAAGCGAGGTCTCCTCCCTTAACACAGAAGGAAGCAAGGGACTGACTCACACCCAGCAGCAGGACAGGAGGACAACACAGATCCACATTTCTGGCCTGCCTCCATCTCCCATCCCGGCCATATGGGAAAGGGAACGTGCTTAAATAGCTGGGGGCTCGGAGCAAGCTTTTGCTCTCAGCTGAAGTGAGACGTATCATTTCCCCAGGATGCACTATTAAAGAAGAAAGCCTTTGCCAATGTTATGCTTTATAATGCAATGATTTTCATAACAGCCCAACATGGTTCACCAGCATGTGATCTGGCATAGGATCAGCTTTCCCTTAAATCACCCAAATGGGCTGCAAGAGGTGCAGGAGAGAACAGATACAGTGTCTGGTCGGGTTTTCAAACAATCCTTGCAGCAGCCTCGGTGCATCTCAGCTCACACCAACGTGCAGCTCTCTGAGAGAGAAACTCAGATGTGGCACTGCTGGGTTAATGGTTGGACTCGATGATCTTACAGGTTTTTTCCAACCTTAATGATTCTATGATCCCATTCCTGCCTTGGGCCAGAACCGGGCAAGCTCTCCTCAGCACCCCACCCACAGTGCTGTGGGCTGGAGGGTCACCTCCCTACCAAGCCTGGGATGCCCCATATCAGTAGGATTTGCTTCATTTTCAGCAAGAAGCGTGACAGCAGGCACTTATCTATATTTGCAATGACCATGATTAAATAGCTACCTGAAAATTCAGGTTAGCAGCCTTAAATAATTGCATCATTAAGAAGGAAAATAAGGGCTGCAACACAGACCTCCAGAGAGCCAGGTACCCTTAGAGAAGCCTCTCAAAACATGTTGCCAGAGCTGCTCAGAAGCAGCACAGAGGTGCCATCCCACCAGCATCTTCTCCTGGGCAAAGACTATTTGGGATCTTCCTATGCACCAGGAACAGAGAGAAATTTTTCCCCCTTTTTCAAAAATTCAGCTCATTTCAGATACATGATTAAGAGCACCTTGCAGGCTGTGGCTGTGACATGGATGGGTGGGGTGGGAAGGTGTGGGATTGGTGAGGGAGCAGGGAGCAGGCAGTGTCCCCGAAGCAAACCCCACTGCAGGAATTCCTGGAGCCGTGCTCCCGGCCATGCCGGGGGAGCCGCCGGCAGCCGCAGCCCCTACACACACACACTCCCCCCCTCCACCACTTCTGCTTCTTACCAGGATGGTGTTTTGGGAGGCAGGAGAGGGAAAACATCTGCAGGGCTCCCTGGAATCAAATCCTTGCTCTCCACACGGTGCAGGATTATTTTTAAGCCAGGTGTGGTCCCCGGATTCAGCTGAATTTTGTACCAGCAAGGGAGGGCTAGATGGGAACCAGCACCTGGAGTTAGAAGCTCCTGGGAGAAGCATCCTCAGGAACAAGGCTAAGGGGGATGGAGCAAAATCCCAACATTCTCACCCCCATCCTTGGCTTTGCAAGACCTGGAACGTGCTATGCATCACAGTTTGGCACAAAGCCCCACAAAGGCTTGAGCAACTGGGAGACAACATTCCCTGAGGGAATGAGGAGCTTTAACTTTTGTAGCACAGCAAGCATGCAAGCCCAGCATCTCGAGGGAATAAGAAAGATATGTCATTTCATCACTATTCTTGGAACGAAGACAAAAAACCAAAGGAAAACAAAACAGAGCACCCCCTGGGATCCATAAAGAGGAAACTAAAAATATGATAAATAGGCTGGATCATTATTTTCTGAAGATGACATATTGCAGCTCATGTTATATATCTAGATTCCAATTGTCACTAAGGATAAAAACTTTGGCACGAAGTAAGTCAAAGAGAAAAATTTAATTTCTGCCATTCCACAAACTAATAAATACTGGTAGAGAGCCATCTACTAAAAACACAAGCCAAAAATTCCAGTCCTGTAGGACAGGAGAGGAGAACACCAGCTCTCCTTGCCAAGAGCAGGCAAAGGGTTAAGCAAAGGTGTAATTCATCATGTTAGCTTGAATGCTAGGAGAAGCTAAGAGAATTACAAGATCAGAAAATAACTGCAAAGTGTGTAAAGATAATCGTAAATCTGAGGGAAATAATACAGCCTAATAAATGCTCAGGAGATTATGCTAAAACACCTTCTGGTTTTATAATCAAGCAGTAAGAGCAGCCTGGTATCCACTGCAGTGGGTTATCTCCTGCAGTGTGGGACACTGGGGCCTGTGTTGGGATTTACCCATGGAAAACACTCCCACAGGAATCTGGAGATAAAGCAGAAGAGTGGAAAGCTGAGTAATATTAAAAATAAATTCAGAGGAGGCAGAAAGCTGGGATCCTTCATGCAGTTTTAAAGGCACAACAGCATAACAAGAGCAGCAGCCACAGGGATGGGAAACTCCTCCTTTAGAGCTGCTTGGCACCAGGCGTGAAATCTTCAATTTCAGATATTGGGGAGGAACCTATACATTAGCACATTGTGACAAGATTCCACTACCCTGCTGGCTTTCCCAGAAAATAGGGGTCACGGAGCCAGCCTGTACTCAGAGCTGGGGAATATTTCCTCATTTTCTTCCTGACTCTGCTAAGTCATCTTGTAGCAAAGTCTCTCTTGGTATAACTGCTGTTCTTTTAACTCTTGAAACCCTGAAATGGGACTGGGAAGGTTATGAATTTGTGGGGGTTTTTAGTCTCTAAGGCTTAAAACATTTTTGTGCCCTTTCACACCCCCACTCCAAGGGGAAGCAAGTGGGCTGGGGTAGAGCTGGCAGGATGCTGAGGGCCAGTCGGCCAGTTCCATCTCACCCTGCCCCAGATTTCACATGGGCTCTTGAGAGCTCTACTGAACAGACAGGAACATATAATAACCTCTTAAAACGTGAGGCTTTAGCATCACTGAGTGCTAAAATAGACTGAGGAGTTTTGGTTGTATTGGCCACAGCGAGCAGAGGTTGGAGCTCACAGGTTTGGTGCTGCATGTGAGGGTCTGTAGGGCATCATGACAGTGCCTGTTCAGGGTGGTTTGATTCTTTTCCTAGTTCAAGCAGCTCTGAGCCCGTGATCCCCTACCAAAACCACCGGCCAGGTGTGATTGGAGCAGTCGGATTTGCAGCTTGAAGGAGGCTGCACACCAGAGCTGCAGCTGCCCTGGGCTTTCAGGGATCTCCTTGGACAGCACAAATACACCTGTGAGGCACAACCTGCACAGGAGCCCAGCCAGGTCACCAAACCACCAGGACAGAGCAACCTAAGATGATTCTGCCATCACTCTGCCACCAAGCACCTCTCAGGTTTGTGCACATGTGTACGGACACACAGTGGGTCCAGGGGATACTGGAGATACCAGCACCACGTGCTCAGCTGCTTACCCATCTGAGAAGGAATAAACAGGTAAAACCACTTTTTTCTCTCTGTTCTGGTGCTTTTGAAACCTTGCTTTGCCTGACCCATGCATTTCAGAAACACACCTGGCTAAATAACCACAAAATTCTTTTCTTTGATTTGCCCAGACACCACCAGATGCCTCCCATGGGAGATGGGGAGGCACAGAACACATTCCCCTCACAGGTCTGCTTAGGAAATCCCACCCTCGAGTGTTTGTCTCCTCACCCAGAACACGTGGTTTGACTCTTGTGGTGGGAACATGAGGGAACTCACAGACCCACAGGCAGGCTCAGTCCATCCTGGACACACTGCACAGAACTTTCCCTTCTGCACATTAAGGAAAATATTCCCAAGTTACAAAATGCCTTGCAGCTACACCTTTGTCTTGGGCAGGAATGGAGTACCAGAAAACACAGGATAACCCTGAAAGTAAAAGTTTTCAGCACAGTTTGGGGGAAAAGAACAAAGGGGAAAGTAAAAGAGATAACCAGCTTCTTAAAGTAGCTCCTTTTTCCAGCCTTCTCCTCCTGCACATTTGAATCAGCCCTTTTTCACCTCAGAATCCTGGATTTTAGGAAGACACATGTACTACACCAGGCCCCTTAGCAGGTTCCAGTCAAATTTAATCTGTTAAGTCTTAAAACAACAACAGAAAACTCAACAAAAATCTAACCCCAAAACAATCCAAGTAGGGCCTTTGCATTGAATCTAATTCCTGGATATATCCCTGTGGAACACCAAGGGAATAAAAAGGCAAAGCAAGATGTGTATCTTTTCACTTCATTGCAAAAACACAGCCACTATTCACACTGCAGAGTTTTTCAGATGATAAATACTGATCCATCCTTCATTGGAAAAACCTGGACCAGCAATTTCCACAGGGGCTCCTTTCCAACACTACAGCCCCATCCTGTCTCGGAATTTTTTTTTTTCCCCCTAATCATACCTATAAAATAAAGATTTGCTCCCTACATAATTAATTGATAGATATCTATTTCTGGATGATGATCTCACTTTGTTTACGCAGGAAAATTTCCAGAGGGTCCCAAAGACACACACACACACACAAAAAGGTACCCACCTCCCCCAAATTATTCCCAGACTTCTCCGGTCTGAACGTATTTATTTGCAATAACGATTGCGGCTTTATGCGAGCAGATGGGCAGTCCCTGAGAGGATGATTTGTTTCCCCTCTTTTCTTACTTCATGATGTATTTTATGATTTCAGCAGGTCAGTGGCTGCCATGTGTTTCTTTCTAATCTGCGAGCGCTTTTCGTTTGCCTCATTCTTGGCAGCCGTCGTATTTACCAAAGAGATCAGACACGGACAGATGATGGCAGAGATCCAGGCTCCTTGAGAGTTCAGCACTTGGATGTTGGCAGCAAATAAAGATATATGGATTGCTGTTGTTGGTTCGAACTTACAGGGGCTTTTTCCCTCATTATATTTCAGTTTATGTGTGCACATGTATAGATAGATGGACGTGTGTGTGTGCTTGCACACATGTGTTTTTAAACTCTCTTTGCAATACCTTGGACCAGATAGAACACAGATGAGCTGTTGTACAAAGAACAATAGATGTCAACTAGATTACTACCCACTCCTTTTTTTTCTTTTCTCCTCTTCCTTTTTTCCCCCCCCTTTTTTTTTTATAGGCCTGGGTTGTTATAAATCCTCCATGCCCATTAACCTCTGAACCTCACTGATGATATCTCTTCCGAGCTAAATTGCCTGTATTTCCAGACATTTGTTTGTTCACTTAGAGGTCTATTGGCAGAGGGAGGGGGAGGACAACCCATTGCTGAATAGGTCTCATGGATTATAAATGAAAATTCTTTCTCTCCTTGTAAGATGATGCTTTGAGACCTGTAGCAAATGGGCAGCTTGAGTTTATAAGCCCATAGGTGGAAGCCAACAGTAGAAAGTGAATTACACTGATAACAAAAATATCCCAGCAGCACGGTGGGAGCAATGGATCCATCCCTGTAGCTGTGTCCTACCCAGGAAAACCTCTGTGCCAATACAAGGGGTCACCTGCTGTCACAGTGAGGGGCTAAGGAAGGCAACAAAGGCCCTGGAACAGACCAGAACAGGGACACATTCCTGTCCCAGGGGCACCGACAGAGATGGGGCTGTGGGAAAATCGCAGGTCAGTCAGTGCTTCCAGGAAT
This sequence comes from Ptilonorhynchus violaceus, assembly GCA_013397565.1. Taxonomy (NCBI): domain Eukaryota; kingdom Metazoa; phylum Chordata; class Aves; order Passeriformes; family Ptilonorhynchidae; genus Ptilonorhynchus; species Ptilonorhynchus violaceus. The sequence continues at coordinate 1,995,171 of VZRJ01001055.1, read as the reverse complement.
TTTGCCCCTATTATTGCCCAGGAATGAGAAGTCTGTTCATCCCACAGGCTTGGTGCAAGCCATGGGCTCTGTGCTTTGGGTGGCTTTGCACAGAGTTCAGCCCCCGAACTACCAAAGGTGAAACCCTATAGCTGTCAGTATCTCCCAAACAGCCTCCAGCAGGACCTACCGTGCAGCTTCTTAGTAAACATGGCCTTAGCACTTTCAGAAGGCCTAGCAGCTCATTGGAAACATGCTGAACAGCATTTCCAGTATCCTGACTTTAAAATAAAACCTTGGAAGCAGCAAGCGTGCTGGCATTCCCAAAGCAGAGCTCCTGCCTTCGTTACTGTTAGAGATATTTAAACTTATAGTTTCCAAAATAACATTTTACTTCCATACATCATTACACCCATTTAAGCATGGCTTCCATCTGATCTGTCCTGGAGCCAATTCCTCAGTCTTTCCTGCTCGCCACGGCTGTGGGTCCCTGAGCACTGTGGATACTGGGAACAGGAGTGGTTTCCCAGATCCTCTGGCATGTTGCACCCCCTTCTCAGTCTTTACATCAGGGACATTCTCCACTAGCCACTGGTGGCTTATGGAGGCCATCCCCAGCTTTCTGATCATGGATAATTTGGGGACTTTTCTGCCTGGGGTTTGCCACACCCTGCTCTGACCCATACCAGAGGTTTCCAAGCTAATTTCCACAGCCTGGTTTTAGTTCCTAACTTCTCCTCTGGACCAGCCAGTGGGCCAAAGCTCAGAGCTGCAATGGAAAGTGTGGGTTCCATGCACCCCATAAATGCACGTGCAACCTGCTGTTCCCTGCAGCTGCAGCAGGGAGAAACATCTTTCCAGAAAATAACTCATCTGGGGTGGGGTTTTACATAGCAGAGAATAGGAAACTCCAACAATCCATGGTTTTCCAGATCATTCATGTTTTTCCTGCTCTCTCAGTAACAACTCCTGATTTCCATGGCAACCCTCACATGCTTTGGTAGCTGGTACTTTCTGCTCATGTGGAGCACTGTTCCCACTTGCTGGGATGACCAAGCTCCCCAAACAGCCAGCAGAAAGTTCCCAACACAAACCCTTCCCCATCTCCATCCTCCCGTGCCGGACGTGCATTTGCACACTTCCCAGTGCCTGGGAGAGGACGGGATCACCAGGATTTGCACGACTGTCTGCTCCCCATCCAAGAGCTCATTTTAAACTTGGCCACGGTTTCTATTTTAATCCCACACAGACATTTTTGGAAACACTTACTAAACCATTAACACATTTATATGAAAGGAAAGATGGTGATTAGCATTTCCCCTCCCCCTCCCAACCTCTCTTTTTGTGTCAATTTTTTGGCTCACAGGCTGCAGCAGAACGTGGTTACAGCCATGCACACAACTCCAGTGGGCGTGGATTCCTTCATGGCATAAACTTGAGTTACCTCTACCTTGTTTTGCTCTTCCTCCATTTCTATACACACCATTTCACCAGCACTCCTGTGCTTGCAGTAAGATGAACATCACGAGCTTCACCCAAAGCTCAGAGGCCAATGTGGGAACTTCATCTGAGTTCTTTAACAGGCTGTGTTAATGGTTCATTAACACAAGCGGTTGGTTTGCCTGGTCTGGCCCATATGTGTCTCCTTTCTACACCTTTTGAGATGTTTTCATAAGTAAGAATGACTTCCAATATATAGCAGCAGCAATTAGTGCATTTATTTATTTTACTGTAATTCACACCACGGCACTGGCAGTCTCTGATGGCCGAGGCGCAGAATAAATAAACAAAGTCCACTTGAGCTATCTTAAATTTCTCCCATATGATGGGTCAGAGGAAAATCGAGGCTGCTGGGGAATGTGTGGCCACAAGAGATCGTGTGTGCAAAGAGGCAACCAACAGGGCTGTGAATCAGCACAGAGGAGAGGGCTGGGGACTGATGCTAACCAAGCACAGCAGCTCAGAGCTGGGGAGGTGACCCGGACACAGAGAGCTCCAGCAGAGCCTCCTTTCTGGGTAGAAAGTCCTTCTGGCTTATTTTCCAGCTGCATTTTTTAGTTCCCTGCAGTGAATTCTCATTGGACAGTTCCTGGCATTCACCAAGGAGCTGCATTCATTGTGAAGAGAGTCCTCTGCTGAACCAGAGGACTGCAGAGGAGGGAATGACATGAGATTCTGCCCAGAACCACAGCACCAGTGTTTCTTTGAGTAAAGATAACGGAATATATCCCACACCCAAACTGGCTTGGCCAAGGAAGCCAAATTTATTACTTGTGAACTTCAAATAATGAAGTTATGCAGCTTCCAGGTGGGGTTTGACCTCCTTTTGATTTTGTGGGCACTTTTTCCCAGTACACATGCAGTCAGGCCATTGGGGACTGGGTTCACAACAACAGGCTTGTGTCACTTAGCTGCCTTTCATAGTCTGCCTTGAAGTTCCCCCAGGTCCTGCTGGACATGGAGTGGGGACAGGCTCAGACTTCTACTTCCACTGCAAAATAAAGCAAACATCTACAAAAACAGCATCTACCCACATCTCTTGATATTAGCCTGACATGCCACTACACTCTGGTATTTCCAGGAGAGACACACCACACTCAAGAGTATCACAGATGTTCATGCAAGACAAAAACCATAACTCTGACATGGAAGTTGCATCAGAATAGTCTCTTACAATCCTGAGACATCTTTGTTGCCTCCAATTTTCCCCCTGAATTTGATGTATATAAACAAGAGAGTGGGAGGAGGTGTTTCCATATAAAGCCTACTTCCTCTGCTTTCTTCAGGAAGGAATCTTATCATTGCTGAGACAGCAGAGCCATCAGGATGGAGCAGGGAGAGAGTTACCACTCTCCTTATGGGTCTGCACAGGGCAGCAGAGCAAAACAACATATTGATTAAAAACTCGAGCCTTTCCCTTGACTTACAGCAGCTACAAAAATAAGTAAAAGCCAACTCATTTTGTAAAAAGCAGCTTTCAACATCTCTCATTTGCTCCTGGCCCTGGAGGGCCTGGACTCCCACCTGCATCTTTTGAAAATCTATTCCCATGCTGTTACACTGGGTACTGTGTGGCTTCCCACCTTCCCTGAGGTCTGTTCCTTGACACTGGATGAAATTTCACATGTGCCAACGATCCTCAGAGCTGCACAGGCGAGCAAGGACCATTCCAGAAGCTGAACTCCAAGGAAGAGGTATAAAGCTAAGGACCACACAAGAAATTGTAGCTTCTTCAGGCTTGGGGGGTTGAGAGATGGGTCAACCAGTGTGCTGGAGATCAGCTCTGTCTAGATGAGAGTCAGCAAAGCAGCCAGCAAGTGCTGCTGCAGACAGGACCTTGTCATAACACATTTCTTAGGCAGAAAGGAGTCAGGTTTGCACTGGTGCTCAGACAAAGAAGTGTGGGGCGATGGGTCTGTATGGCCTCCACGCACATCCGAGGCCCCAGATCACGGGAAGAAATCTCACAAGGTGGAGAACAAAGAGGTTGGATTTTGGAGGCGGAAGCCCTCGGTGTTTCACCACCAGCTACAGGTGGCCACCACATGAGCAAGGGAGGACGTGCCTGCGAGCCGAGCGATGACAGCTCCACAGCCATGAGCAATTTTCTCCAAGATGCTCTCAGGCATCTGCTCTAGATTAACATTGTTTTACTTAAAATGAGCATTTGGGAGACATTTCAGCAGGTAAGTGGCTGCACCCAAGCATAAGGAAGAGGCATTGGTAGTGGGGACACTTGAGAAGTTGGATAAAGTCGGTGCCATCACCAAGATAAACACCAGAGCACTTCGTGGGCTGTGCCAGGGGACATGGAGAGCAGCAGTGGCCCAGGTCAGCAGTACAGGATACATTCACTGCAATAAAATGCTGAGTAGGGAGGAATTGCAAGAGAGTTGAAGGACTGCGATAAAAAGGCTGAAAGTTGTCGGTCTGCTTCAGCCAGAAAGTGTAAAACCCAGGCTTTATCACTTGGGAAGAAGAGTCCTTCGTTTTTATGGCAGGAGAACAGTGCACATGACTTGTTCTCTGTAGTTGAGAGACATTTGCCAGCTCAGCCTGGCTGAGGAGGGGTCATGAGCCATCATACTCAGCCCTTGCTTGCCTCAGTGTTCTGCAATATCCGAGTTTATTTTTAAAGCCCTGTTAAAAAAGCCCAAATTAATAACTACACCGTTCAGCCTCAGATAATACCCAAATACGACCAATAACTGTGTAGATGAATGAACCAGGCTCAGGTAGGGGAGAGAACAGCTTCAAAGGCTGAGTGGTAGATATATGCAAACACCTAATAAATATGACAAAAACCACATTAGACCAAGAAGAGCAGCCTTGACCTGGAGGCCGAGGAAGCAGGAGGAAGCCACTCACGTGGCTGAGGCCAAGGGGATGTAAAAGCAGGCCAGGAGTTTCCTGAGAGCCAGCACTGAGCAATGACAGAGGCAGTCAGGGAAGGGCAGGGCACCAGCACAGCTCGCCCTCAATGCCCAGAGCAGGTTTGTTCCTCTTGAGGTGTCCAGCCAGAAGTGATTACTTCTGTCAGCAGTGGGCCAGACAGGTACAGCCTACACATTTTGTCCAAGATAGAATTCCAGCCTGGTGAACTCAACACAAGGGAATGGGTCTGGGCCCACAGAACATCACAGGATCACAGAACGGGTTGGGTTGGAAGGCACTTTAAAGATCATCTTATTTCAATGCCCCTGCCATGGTCAGGGACAACTTCCACTAAACCAGGTTGCTCGGAGTCCCTTGAGTTTTCATCACCAACTCCCCCTCAGCAGTAACACCCCCTAAGTGCCCCCTGCAAAACCCAACTCTACCAGCACACAGAGCCAGTAACTGCAGTGACAGTGAGCAGCTCTTGCACAGTCCCCTACTGCCAGCTTTATAATTTCTCCAGCCCAAACCACAGGACATGGATGACAGCCCCAGCCTGCTCTTTCCATAGGCCAGAGCACAGGGGTTTCACATACACGTTCTAGTTCAGGCTTTCCTCTCATTTCTTTAAGAGACTTAATGTCAGCAATGCTTGGATTCCAGGATTTTAATGGCTTTAGCTCTGTTTCCCCCTTTTCTGCTCTGCATCCAATACTTCAGCCCATAAATCTCTGCAAGCACACAGCACAAAAACAGATAAGGCAAGCTGTACAGTCATAAAACATGCTGGAAAGAACCAACATAAAACCCACCCAATACAAGGTTTATAACCAAAGGAAGAAGAGGCAAAGAAAGCCAGATTAAGCATTGCTGTCAAAGTTTTAGTAAGTCTCAGAAAAGGTGTTATATGATAGCTTAATTAAGCCACAATAGATCTTAATCAATGATATATCACCCTGCTGATGGAAAAGCTTCCGAAGAGCCAGTGAAAACAGGACAAGCTAAGTTCGGGATGTTTTCTGCAAATATGGTGCTGTGCTAATGGCTGAGATTCTCTCCCCACCTCATCTCCCCCATCCCTGTACACCTCTCCTCTACCAGGGATGCACCTTTAGAAGGGGTCTGACGGACCCATCTCCTTGAAGGAGCGTGTAAACGCCCATCCCATTAACCATCCCCTGGTGCAGCATGAATGCAAAACCCCACAACGCATCGCCTTCGGCATCTGTGCAATGATGACACAATTAACATGAATAACTATTCCACTCCATAGATTTAGTCCTTTTCCTCTGGGTAATTATGATCTTTCTTCCCCTCCCCAACACTCATTTCAAATCCTCGAGGGTAATATGCAGTCAGCTGATTTTACATTTATCTCGGTTCTATTTGTTTGACACATCTCGAGCGAGCTCCACAAAGCCAAAACCTCCTGCTCGTTAATAACATTCACATCACCTCCTTCTCAGCTTCTTTAACATGCTGCTTTTATTTGGTCTAATTGCAACTCTCAGCGTGATTAATCACAACATTTTTGCGGGGAGCTGGGGAATTTGATATCCCTGTCCTCATATGGATCTGATCACAGTCACGCTGAGAGTCCAGGCATGCTTCCTGCAGTCTCAGGGCAAAAGCTTAGTGTCCAACAATCCTCCTTGGCCAACACACACTAATTATTAATGCTGCCATATTCACCTAGGTCCCAAACAGGGATGAAAGATTGAAGATAATGTGATCCCATTCTAGGAAATACAGTTTTCATCTTACAAAACTGTATGAATCAGGCAGGCTCTCTTCTCAAATAAACCTCCAGACCTTGACCATTTACCAGGCAGAATTGTAGAATCATTTATGTTGGAAAAGACCCTTAAGTCCAACCATAAACGTTAGCAGGGATGCTGGAAGTTTAAATAACTAAAATTACACCCAGGAAGACCCTGAATTAAAGGGGCCGAATCTCTGTGGAGAGAGACTGCAGAGATGGTAAAAGGCACTGTAGAAAACAAGCTCAGAATTCATCTGAGTTATTTTCTTGCATGCAGAAAGATAAGCATCACCAAAGAAGCCTCCTCAAAACCAAGTTTGATTCTTGCAATAGTTACAGCTTTAAAACACTTTTTTTCCATTTTGCAGTGCTACTGACGAGAAGTTTTTTAATCAGCAATCCTGGAATATCATCTTTTTCTTATAGAAGTTAGTGGCAAAGCTCTCATGGATTTTAAAGAAACATGAAGAGCATTGGTGTACATTTCTGCAGCATCATCTGGAGGTCACACATTAATACTTGATGATGACACAATCTTGCTTTCCCCTGTACTGGTAGGAGCAGCACGACTGTGGTTTGCTTCTCCTCTACAGGCTGAATCTTTCCCAGTTAACCAGAGATGTGGTGTCTTGCCCACTTTCCACCTTACAAACCCCTCTTCCCACCCCAAAATCAGCTGGGGAAAGGGCCAGGTTTTTTCCCCAGGAGTGAACTTTCCTTCTGCCTTTCCTCCCACCGAGGCAGACTGTCAGACCATATAAAAATCACACGGACACCAGCAGCCTCTCCTCCCCTCTGCTCTCCCAGGCTGCACATTCTCCACACCATTTGCTTTGTAAAGCCCTTTAATTAATCGGTAAAGGCCCACTGATTATCACCTACTCAGAAAACGCCATTTGAAAGCAGGGAATTAACTGCAGGCTCCAGCTCGGCGAAGCCAGGGTTTCATCTTTTTCCCGATGATCTCCTACAAGTGTTATTCCCCTTTCAGTGCTTGACCAGATGTTACCACTTGGACGTTGAAAGGCTGGGAAAGCAAAGGGCTAAACACGGGATTGGGGATGGTGTGTGAAGGGGGAAAGGACCCTTTGACAGGCAGCAGAAGACAAACCGGGTAGTGAACCCCACATCACACACATGGAGAGGTTTGGGTCAGCACGGGCATGGATTGCATGGGCAGGGAGCTGTGACCTTCCCAAGCATGGAGCTGGCTGGTCACCCACGTCCCATAAATCACCCCTGCTCCAGCCAGCCATCCCTGACGGGGTAAAACCCGCACGACCACACCAGCAGAAGGTGACAAGCGTGTGATAACAGGATGTGATGCTTCTAAAATCCTCCACGTAAAAACCTCTGGTTGTTTACTGAGCTTTTTTTCACACATGCACATCTGCAAGCCTCTGTAGCCCTGACAACAGGCTGCACACAAAACGGTGTCTCCGGGTGTAAGGTACTCACCCAGCGAAGGCCTCCCAAAAGAAAATGAGAATACAGGCTCTGAAAAGCCCCCCGGAGCACGGGGCAGCCCTGCCAAAACCAACACCTCACAATTTCTCACTTTTCTCAGCTCGTCTCCGCGCCGATGCCTTTTCCAGGTGCCCAGCTCCCAGACTCCTCCCCACCCCCGTCGGTGCTCGAACTGTGACAAACAGCCCTGGAAAAGCTTTGCTGCTGTGAAATCACAGAATTTTGTTTGTGTGCTTGAGTTCTTTGAGGGAAAAAAAGACTTTGTTCCCCCAAAGATTTAAAAAAACCCATCTAAGTCACCATTAATATTCTGAAATACTGTTAAATTGCATTTGCACCGGTACACACTGTCATGCTCTTGGATCATTACTTGGGAGAAAGACAGAATCCATGGAGTTTGCATCACTTCTACCAAAGTAAATTCAAAGTATCTACAAATAAGGTAATCAACATTATCCGACCATGATGAATAAAGGGATCTCCAACTGTAATTTATTATCCAACCCTACTCTTCCTCCAAGTTGCCCATTTAGATCTGCCAGGGATAGCAGGAGCCGTGGATGTGCTGTTGATGCAGGTGATCCAGAGGGGCCAATGGAGCTTTTTGCATTCACACAGAGCGCTGCAGGTCGGTGTCTGCACGAGCTTGTCTCACCATCCCCATCACTCGTGGCAAAACACGCTCAGAGCAAAGGGGGCAAAATCAGCCCAGGCTGGGACTTTTTTCCCTGCTGTAACGTTAAGCCATGCACAGCCAGAAAACCTATCAAAGCACCCGCCCGAGCAGCCTGCTCAGCTTTTAATGTCGCTTAATAGAGACTTCTGAGGAGTATCCTCAGTTCGGACACAGCTGCCTCGAGAGCACAGCGGGAGCGTTACACACAGGCAGCGCTGCATCCCGGCAGTGGGCACGGACCAGCGCAGGGCACGGCGAGCTGGGGAGCTCTGCCAGGCAAGTCCCTTGTCTGCCACCTCCCTCCAACCCCAGAGGCTCCTCTGGCTCCAAAGTGAGGGACACACAGCTCCTGCTACACACCACACACAGCTTTCTGATTGTTTCCCTTCTGATCGCTCAGCCAAGCGCGTTCTCAGGTGAGTTGTGCCTGGAAAGGAGCACAGAGGTGGCAGCAGGACCTACAGCCCTTAATGACGGCACAGTGATGGCAGATTGGGCACCAAGTGAAGGCACCAGGTTTGCACTGCTGTTCACACAACCTAAACACATCCTAAAGAGACACAGGGAACCATCCTTCCCTGGATAAACACCAGGGCCAGGCTAGATACAGATCACTGAGAGCATTTCCTCATGGAAATGCACAGACCACACACCAAATTTCACCTTCTTCAGCTCAACACAAAAAGAACCCAAACAAAACAAAACACCCAACACATCCTTCCTCACTACCAGCAACCAGCCCACAGGGCTTCTGGCAGATTTAGGAAGTCCATGAGCAGCATCTGTGTTTCTCACCGATGGAGATGTGCACCCTACCCAGGGTGACACCAACATCAGACGAAGTCACTTGGGAGAGGAAAGGATGCTGAGCAAGGGGGAACTACAAAGGGAGCAGAGTACACGTGACCCTCTCAGCACAACTGGGGTGGAAACAGGCTGTTGTCATCTGCCCCAGCACACATCAGGGATTCCTGGGGGTTTTGTGAAATACAGGAACACAGGTTGCGTTGGCTACAAGTCGAAAGATGAGAAGAAACTCCCATAATAAAAGGAATGCTCAAACCAAACCTTTCCGATTTTTCTGCACGCATCAGAACCTTACCAAGCAGCAGAAACACCGACAATTTTACACCAGTCTGGCCCAGCGCTTTAGCTGGAGTCCCACGGGGAGCTTGTATTGTTTGCTCCATCCTGGCGCACGTTCAGCCCATCCATTCCCCGTGACTCACCTCCCGCCTCTTCTCTTCCTGGGGAGTTCAAAGGAAGTTGCATCTTCCCAGCGATTAGCACATCAGGCAGTCCTTTCTGCGCAGCTTCTCCTCTTATCAGCAGCCCATTTCCTAAAAACAAGACGGGGGGGGTGGGGGGGAAAGGAAAAACCCATCAGCAAACTCCAATCTGGTTGTTCTCTATTATCCTTAAAATATTAAGTAGACATTGACAGACTGGAGTACTTGCTGCATGAAACCTGCTGCGATTGGGGATAACCGGGACATTACAGAGGGCTATGAATCAACTCAACTGCAGAGGCTTCAAGTCCTTTTGCTAGGCAGAAGTGAAATATGCTCCCTTACAACCAAGTGACCATTTCAGTATTTTTTCCAGTTATCTCCAGAACATTTATTAGATTAGGGGGTTTTATTTATGGACTCTGAAACCGTGCTGTTTCCCAGCGAGCGTTTTTTATCTGTTTAATGTTCCTTTTGTTCTTTTGGACATTTGCATTTATTTATTGTGATTCATTGCTGCACAGGTACCAGGCTCCAAGTACCTACACTTTTAAATACATTCACAACACACACATCTTCGCCATTTAAAATAGCTTTCCTCTAACAGCCTCTCTAGAGCCAGAATATCTCCATTCCCAGGTGAAACCCGAGATCCTAGGATCAAAACTGCTTCCACGTGACAGGTAACACTAACCTTTCAAAAGCACTTGTGTAACCCTGTGCAAGTTACTTCATAGTTTGGCACATTTATGGGAAAGTCAGGGTTTGTTATAACAGATTTATTAAGGCTTCATAGATAGGCCTTGTTTCTCCAGCGCCAGATATATAAAAATATAATATATATGTATATTTATATAATTTATATACATATGTAAATAACTGGGGTGTTATTTACCTCCCAAATAGGCTCAGCCCATTCAAAGCTGGCCTTGCTAGCAGGGAAATTTCACCCATTCCTCTGCCCATTGTCAAGGTTAAAAAGTCTCCCGTGTGCCTCCAAGTGATTTGAATTTAGGACTGAAAGCAGAAATTTTTTGCCTATACCCAAGCCCTCAAAACCAGATGCAAGTTTTACACGAACAGATTTGTTTAACACTGATGCAAACCAAAGCCCAGGCTGCAGGCTGGGGACCTGAACCGTCTGCAGGACCAGGGCCTGAGCAAACAGAGAGCCCACTGTGCTCCTGCCAGAAACAAAAATGAGCGTGGAGCAGGTTGCCAAAGGAAACCAGGCATGAAGAGTGTCTCCACCCCAAAGTACCAGATTTCAGCTTTTGCTGGACTCGGATGAGTGTGTAATGTAACTCTGAGAATGGTCACCAACCCCGCAGTGCTCAGCAGCTTTCCTTGGATCAGATGTGATGGGTGCGTGTGCACTCATGTCCAGACTTCCTTAGGAGCCAAATGCACTGCACCTTGTAATGTGTATTTTACACTTCATACATGTTTTTAACGTCTCTCTCAATTAGAAAAAACATGAAAAAAAAAAATACATGAGCAAAGGCAACAGATACTACATGGGATTTGTGTGCTTTCGTGGAATTTGGATATAAACTCTGGGGACCCTTTGAAATCAAAGTTGTTTTAATTAATTAATGCAACCAGTTGATTTGGAGCAGCCCTGTAAAACAGTTGGAAACTCAATATATCAGGGTTCTTTTGAAGACGGTTTTCTTTTCCTGACATGGCTACCTGTGGTTCAACAGATGTTCATTTGAAAAAACAAGCAGGAAAAGGAAGACACGAGAAGAGCATTTCCCCCTCCCCCCAGACTTCAACAGCAGGGGAAAGACAACACAAGGACAAGGATTTCCAGGAAACTGGGGTGTGCTGGAGGCTGCTGGTCACCGCCCACAGACAGGAAGGGCTTCTGGGGCAGGCACAGGGATGCAGGAGGGCTCCCCCAGGGTGAGCCAGGAAAGGGACACACCAGGAGAGCACACGGAGGGATGACAACACGAGGTAAGACTGCGACAGCAGCCTCTGCCTTATGCTAACACCTCAAAGGCATATTATCTGCCGGGAATTCCACCTGGAAAACCACTAATAAAGTAATTCAGGCTATCCCCCAGCAGGGGAATTAGAGCTAATCAGGGAAAGGATGCCTTCCCTGCTCCTTTCAGGCTGTGAGCACCGGCAGGAGCTGCTCACTGGAAGTTTTCACTTTAACACTGTGTTAGGCTCTGAACAAAAACGTGGTTGCTCTAATTGCTGTGTTAATGGCACCAAGCACCACCCAAGGCACGAGGAGCTGCTGCCCTGACATCCACCAGTGATGCCACCAGCAACCGACCACGGACACTGGGGACACTGAGGGAGCAAGATGCTAAAGCACAGCCATATTAAACCTCAGCCCTTGGTAGCCACCATCCCACTGCACAGACAGGACACATCTCCTGCTTTTCAGGCTCTCTCCAAGAGCTTTTCCTATCTCCAGCAGCACACCAGGCACGCAGCAGGGCACCTGCTATAAACAAACCCATCCTCGGCTGCGATGATACCGGCTCTGTCTTTGTTGACTCTAAATTCTGCTTTTGAAGACAGCAAGGGAAGAAAACAAGAAGATACAATCCTGGCTGCTACTCTACAATCATCCCTTTTTTCCCCTGGCTTATCTCATTTCACAAATGCAAAGAACTACAGGCAAGACACCTCTGAGAGTAAACAGACAGCAGAACACGCCGTATCCCTCCAAATCTGTGGCCAGCACAGGCAGCTCTCGTTCAGTCAGCAGCAAGTTTTTAATCCATGCCTAGAGAAGGGAAGCTGGGGACCACTTCTGGCTCTAAGGATCAGGGGGATCTGCTGTGAAGCTTTAGCTGTGCCAGGATTAGCGACGGCTTTGGGATCACTGCACAGCCCAAGCCCAGTCTAGGAAAGCACTGCTGGTCCTTAAGCATCTCCTGAACAGGAATCTCACCACCATCCTTCTAACAAATCCACAGAATGGGCATAAAGTCCTTCACTTGAAAAAGAATTCAAAAAAAATCCCTCCTATTAAAACAAGCGGCCTGCTTTTGAACACATATAAAATAAGAGCAGCTTTTACAATGGCTTTAGGGAGATACCTGCGTGTGGAAGGATGGGACTGAGGTTGTCAGAGGTGCAGGTGGTGAAGGAAAGAGCCTGGAAATGAGCTGCTCTCCATGTTCAACATTTCTCCAATCATTTTCATATTAACATATCTCTAAGTGCATATAATTTTCACATCAAAGAGTAATTTTTTAGGTATTTAAAAAAAAAAAAAAAGCCAACAAAAAACCCCCTAGGATTGAAGTAGGGAATAATTTCTTTCCTGAAGTCTTTCAAGCAGCTCCTCTCTATGACATGACAGAAAAATTACAGAGGAGACAAGTGTTTAGAAAACTCTTCCCTGGAATTCAGATTATTCTTCAAGCATACAGTGAAAAAGGTTCAGCCAAACTGCAAAAGGAAACATAAAGAAAGTCCTGGAAGCACCAGAGCACCAATCTCACAGTGTCTTCACTCAGGAGCAACCTGAATCCTCTGCCCATTGCCTAGGGGCTGAAATAATCAGCATTTCTGAGCTTGTGGTGGGGAGGGAAAACTGGAGATGAGTCTGATCCCTTCTTGTCTCCCACCAGTGCTTCCTGGGCGGGGTGGTCCCCATGCAAAAGCTGGGAGTGACTCTGCCCCTTTCCCCTTACACTGCTCATCTTTTGCTCTGCAGCCTACAAGGCTCTTTTACTCCTTTGGGTCCAGGCAGGAGCAGCACAGACAACACCAGGCACTTTTCTCCAACCTTCACCGGGTCCTTGCAGGGCCCCTTTTACTCTCCCCTGCCTCTTGCAGCAGCTCGAGGCTGGTCTTGGTGCTCTGTTCCAGCAATCTCAGGAACCAGGCTCGGGCAGGAGCTCTCCTTTAATGAGATTTTATTAAAAGACTCTATTACAAATAGCCACTTAAGCAAGTGAACCTTTGGAGCCTTTAGTCCATGATGTCAGTGCTGTGGCTGGATGTTTCCTGGGAGTACTAAACCTGATGCTAATATAGGGCTGTTCTATATGACAGCTATAAAACTGCTTAAGCGTACCAGGCAGGAGGCCAGCAGGGCTTTTTGTGGCTATCAGGGCTCGGCTAAAGGTCTCCTGCAACAAGGCAGGAGGAAGCAGGCCCTAGGCAGGGATTCAGCTTTCCCTCACCTCCTTTGCAGGGCTGGAAAACCCCCAGAGGCTGGAAAAATCCACATAGCAGAGGCTCCGCAGCAAAGCCTTTGCATCCGGACCTGTATCTGCTTTGGCTGGAGAAATCATCCCTCTCTGTGCCCTGCTTGTGGGGCCCCCAGAGCAGCTCTGCATCATCACCCATGTGGGACAGCCCACACCACCTCTCCCTCTGCATCCCAACCGTGGCCAGCAGCTGTGGGAACACCCACATTTCTAAGCCCAGTTAAAAAAAAGCCACACCCAGTGGCACCATTGGCACCAGCCTCTGCCCTCCACTGCTCTCTGGGAGCAGAGCTGCCTTCCTGCCCTCTCCACACAGGCATCCCCGGGGCCACACGTGTCCCCTGGCAGCCGCCTGCCCGCAGCAAAGCCTCCTGTTTGCAAATCACACCCAAGATACACGAGGAATGCCAGCAATGTTTGCCCACGGTAACTGATACTAAAACTAACAGCAGAACTGGTTCGACCCACCTGTCAGCTGGGGAAAGATAAGCAGAGGGCATAATAATACACATTAATCACGTTTTAATCTGCAGTTTTCCACCAATAGGTGGCACCAGCAATTTTTGGATGTGCTACAATATGGTACATCTGTTCCCTCGCCACAAGGCACGCAGCCCATGGCGGGGCAGGGAAGATGGATGGACCATCCATTGCCATGGCAGCATCCAGCCCCTTTCTTTTTCCTTTGAGGAGCGAAAGGTTAAAACTCCCACAAGCCAATTTTTCCTTCCCCAAACAAACTTATTTCCAGGAATAAATCTAACTTGAATGAGCCTTTCAGGGAATATGAGTCGGGAAGCTGTATGCAAATAGATCAGAAAAAACTGCTTGAAATGGAAGCACAGGCTAAGCCTCTGCAGGAAACACAGCAAGAACACAATTTAACACAGTAAAGCCAAAATTTCTTGAAAGTGAGGCTGGCCATTCATGTGAAAATGTCTAAGTCACAGTCTAACACAGTTTAAACATGTTGTATAAATATGTTACCTTGACTAGAGCATCCTACGGAGGAAAACACCACAGCACACCTGTGCCCAAGACACACGTGCTGGATCCCTGTACACACAGCGAAGGAGAAGCAATCCCAGCCAGGTCCAACCGAGCCTGTGGCCGGCACAGCTTCCCAGGGAACACTTCCCAGAGCCAAAGCAAGGCTGGAAACAGAGTGAGAAACAAACTCCCATCAGCTGTACCACACCAGTACAGGTGCACAGCATCCAACCACTTCAGCTTACAACTCCACGCAGCTGAATTCAGCCCGTATAAATTATTAAAGAGTCTGCAGAACATTACACAGTTCATGTAGTTAATGATTATAGTTCAGTGTCTAGGTCAGATATAATTAGATGTTACATTAAAATAGCTTCACAGAGCCATTTATTCTGATTTAATTACTTAAAATGATAATATAATGAGCAGCGCTTTCAAAGAAAAAAAGAAATCTTTTAATGAGCTCATTTTAAGTTAATATAAGGCAAATTAATCATTTAACAAAACGCGGTAAAACGACAAGTTCATATTTTAAAGTGTGTTGTGCCTTTGTCAAGGGGGGCTTGTTTATTACCATGCTGGGAAAGACACAAGAATGGGTGGCTCTTGAAACAGTATCACATCCCGCTGTACATCTGGAACATCTTTAAACCATATTTTCTTCCTTCCCCAGATATACCTGCTACGTCAAAGCCCTTTGAAATACAACCTGAGCAGCAGATTTATGACCATCAAACTGTGTCTTTATTCCAATGTGAAACGGAGCGATAGCCATGCAGAGCAGTCACCCGAGGAGGTGAGCTCCTGACGAAGGGTTAATCGTGGGTTGGTTCATTAATCATTCATTTGCTGGCTCAGAAAATTAGCTTTCACTTGTTTGTTTGCTCAAGAAGCGATAAGCCCATTCCCTCGCTAGTTCATCTATTTTCTTCCCTTTGCATTGTTTTAGAGATTTTAATCCTTTCCAATTTTTGTAATCAGTCATTTTGGTCTTTTAGCAGGAGCGTTTCCAAGCGTGCAGCAATTACTGGAGTGAAAGCAGGCAACTCTCTGCAGGGAAGGAGCAGGCTCTGGTTCACAACCCTGCCAGCAACGGCATCCCTCCTCTCGCCGTCCCACAGGGCACCTCACACAGCCCCCGAGCAAAGGTGTGCCCGCTCCAGAGCCAGAGCCACCCCACTTCTGCTGCAAACAGGACTCCCTGCACTTCCACAGGCATTTAAATACACATTTATATAGGGGCTGAAAGCAAGTCAAGACATACAGAGTTGTTTGCAGGTCATGTCCCGGCCACCACCACTCACCTCTTCTACCCTAACCTGGAACTGCAGCCTCACTAAGCCAGAAAGGAAAGCCTGGAGATATTTGTGCAGGAGGTAAAGGAGGTCCTACCCCCAACCCTGATTATTTTTCTCACAACAACACAAACTCCTCTCAATAAAATATTTTCAAACATTTCCACAGCATCACCTGCCGAACGCGTGGTCTCCCAGCTCCGGCATCACTTGGATACCTCGGTGAGGGAGCAGAGACTGACTGTCACACGGCAACTGCACTCCTCCCACCAGGAACATAAATAATTTGGGGCTACACTTTTCTTCCTCAACGCATTGCCTCTGTTCCCAATTAGGTAAAGCCGACGGCTTTCAGCTGCCGCGCTCCCTCAGCAGCGGATGCGGGAGCAGGAGCGTGGTGCTATGACAACCCTGTGGGTGCCATCCATCTCGCAGGTGGCACAGGCAGCCTCCGGGTGCATCCACCCGCGACCTCCCCGTCCCCTCCCTCCCAATTACTGGGCCTTGGGTAGGCTGCATCTGGGATATCGCTCTCCCTTTTTCTCCTTTTTGAAATCTTTTTCCACAGCCCAACCCACCCAGGTTTACAGCAGCAAAGCCACCCTGGCCGGTTGCCCACGTATGCCTGTGGCAGTGGACCAAAGCAGGATGTGTGCAGCCCAGCGTGGCCTCAAACTCCACTGGCTGCTGCTTCCCCTTTTCTAGTCTGAAACCTGGGTTTTGAAGAAAAACACAACATCTCTGAGCCTCAAGGCCCCAGCGTGAGGCTCGTGTCACACAGTCATTAATAAGGCTTTCCAGACAAATCTGACTGCAGAGATAATAGGCTTAAACAATTAGAAAAATAAAAAAAAAATCAAAAAAATTTTCTGTGATGGAGTATTTTCTCGTCCTATTCACTGTAATTATTTTCTAAATGTAGATCATTTTATACGATGCAGGCAGCAGTGTTCCAGAGCTAATCAGGCCATATGTTTCCACATTTTGAAAAGAAAACTAATTAAAAAGAAATGAAAAATGAAAAAGAAAAAAAAAAAAGAAGGTTTGTAAAAAGGACTGGTAAGTTTGGGTCGGGGAGGAGCGGTGAAGGAATCTTTCAGGAATGTATACATTCACTCTGCTCAGCTCTGCGTTTTGTTTTCAGAATTGTTTCTGGCAGAAACCTAAAGAAAAATATGAACCAGATGTACAAGGAAATAGTTTCTTCATCAGAACGAGAAGAATAGCCCTCTGTCTGCCAACAGACTCGGAGTCTTTACGTTTTACCAAGGTGATGTTAAAAATACCCTTCAGTGATGGGCTCTCCTTCGGCGGCGCCGGGGGCAACGGGGATGCAGGGAGAGCATCCCTGGGCAGGGGGGTGCCCCTGGAGAGCGTCTGCCACTCCCAGGTGCCCTCAGGTGTGGAGGGAGGGGTGGCACATCCCGGTGCCAGCAGAGACCCCGTGGCCCTTGCAATGCAGGGCGGGCAGCCAGGGCTGGGCAGGGCACCTGGCAAGCAGCTGCCGTGGTTTTTCCAACCACTCCCGAGGATTTAACATGCCGGGGGCTCAATCCCTGAGCCAGGGCCTCATGGCACTGAGTGCTGCACGGGTCTCAGCTTTCCTTAAGGGTTTAGGGAATGACCAGCTGGGATGGGGAAGGGCAGATTTGAAAGTCTTATCCAGGAGCAGCTCTTGGCAAGAAAGGAGGTGGGAATAGCCCAGGAGCATCCTGTGTGCCCCTTGGCAGAAGCGATGGGGGTCCAACTGATAACTCATTCATTGCCCCCTCTCTTTCACTTGCCAGGTGAAGGAAACTCCCTCCAACGAGGACACTGCTCCTTTCTCCTCTGCTCCAAGGCTGCCAGCACAGGATCTGTGATGGCTGATGTCCCAGCCCTGGCCTTGCCCGGCCCTGCAGGGTGAATCCTCCATGCCCACCTCCCTGGGCATCTGCACCATCTGTGGGGTGGAAACATAAGCGGCATCTCTGCCTACATAGATCTTTCCCCAGCCATGCTGGAAAGCATGGGAAAGGTCCCAGAAATGGGTCAGCAGCTTCATCACAGCATCTTAGCAGAGGTGTGAGGAGGGCAGAGACTCAGACCAAGTGGTGGGGAGAAGAAATAGTAACAAATTATTCCCTCTGCTCTGAATTACTGACTCCTGACAAAACCAGCCATGGGCAAGAGGGCAGGGACTGAAGTGCTAAAGTGGCTTCCCTGCCACATCCTGGAGCTGGGGCTGTGCCTGAAGCCCTGCTCTTCTCCTGAGGTGTCCTGTGTTCCTGGGGCACCACGGGGTCCTGCTGGGAGATGGAGGGTCCACCACACTGTGTGACCTTCCTGCGGACACCCTGGGGTTCCACACTGTCACCCGTGGGTGCTGCAGGGCCACTGCCACCTCCCCAGCCTGGCAGGACTCCCACAGGCACCCCCGGTGACTCCAGTGAGCTCAGTGGCTTGGGAGGGGAGTTCAATTGGAAATTAAATAGGACAGGAAGGGAGCAAGAGAGAGCAACCAGGGAACTTTAATCTCATTAAATACACCTTGAGGCTTAAAGTAATTTTGCCAAGAGGAGTCTTTTTCTTGCCTTTAACCTTGCTCCAGCCTCCCTGCACCACGGACAGGCTTCACAAGGACTTGTACTTCTCTGTTTTGGGCAGGTCAGAAACCTCTCTGAATCCTCCTGTGTGCTGGATCTGAAAGGGTGAAAAAAAAGTGCACTGATCTACTGAAACCAGCTTATTTTGGGGGAAGCACCTCAGCTTTGATGAACA
This sequence comes from Ptilonorhynchus violaceus, assembly GCA_013397565.1. NCBI lineage: Eukaryota > Metazoa > Chordata > Aves > Passeriformes > Ptilonorhynchidae > Ptilonorhynchus > Ptilonorhynchus violaceus. Next base: position 1,976,446 of record VZRJ01001055.1, on the reverse strand, counting down.
GCGTTTCTGACGAGGATCTCCAGCAGCAGTAGCAGGCGGTGGCTCTTCCGTAGGCGTTTGTTGTCCACAGTAGATGAATTTCTGTCTCTCAACAGTTTTTAATTCCAGTAAAAAAAGTTTCCCAAGGTTTCGTAATTAAAGGTAAGGAAACCCAAGGCCTCACTACAGTAGTATTACAGGATCTTTGTTTTCCAGCCAGCACTACTTTAAAACAAACAAATGCTGCAAGCTCTGGAGTTGGGTCAGCAAATTGGCTTAGTCTTCCTAGGCACTAGCTAATACAAAGAGCAAGAAGTTCAGTTTTCTGCACTGAAAAAAACCAGTTTCATCTGTTTGAAAGCCAGCAACATCAGCTTCCCAGGTCTATCACAACTCCCCATAAATTAAAAAAGCTCAGTTGTATTTCAAAAAGTGTCCAAAGCAGCTGAGATTTCACATGGGACACCCGGGAGAGAAGTTTAACAGCGCATGTTTCATGGTGATTGGCAAATTATCAGGTCATTGCTCCAACTTCCACAAACACCAGCAGCCAAAAGCAATAAAAATACAGGTTTTGGTCTCAGGAGCCTTCAAACTATTTTCCAGAGTTTGACTGCGTGACAAGATGCTCACTACGACACTGCAGAAGCACTGAGCTGCTTAATTAGAATAACACAGATGCAGTTCAGTTTTCAAGTCAATCAGAACAATAAATATAGAACCAACAGATTTTCAGAAAAATTAATCAAACATTTTTCTCGCTTTGTGTTTTAAATGCGATCTTTCTGTTTTGTCAGTAAGTAACCCTGAGGAATCACATTTCTGCTTCGGCCAAGTGGCATCACTATAGGTGGCCACTCTTCAGCTCACCTGGAATTTGTCTCATTCAATGGTCTCAGCACCAGGAAAAAGCTCCCACATACACATTTCTTCCAGCTCTCCCATCTGACAGGCGAGCCAGCACACACACGGGGCGGATATCTCCAACCTCAACACTTCCCTGACAACGATATCAAGAAAAAAACTCCAGGGGTTTTGTTAATAGAGAGGAACTTCAAACATCCTTTATTCCCGGATTTAAGTGGGCTGTAATCCTATAGGGTTGATTTTTCTCTCACTGGTGAGAACAGATACCAACGAGCGGTTTCCTGAAACACAACTGCTACTGATGCTTTTTTTTTAAACCTTGCTTGAAAAACTTCAAGTTCCTCAGAGTAACCAGGAGCCAGGCACTCCCACTCCTTTCTCCCCCAGCTTTGGGAAGGCTGCTGCCTGTGCTGGAGGCAATGGGGAACAAGCCTGCCTTGTGTTTTGCCCCAAAAGGCACAGCTGGGTGCAGCCCATCTGCTAGAGGAGAGTCCAGATGCAGACAGAGCATCCTCCTCTCCCTGCTCGGTGGTTTGTACCCTCTCCCTGGCTCTGCTCTGCCTGCTCCTGCCCTGCTGCCTCACTCTCCCGGGGCCGAGCAGCACTGCCAAGGGGATAAGGGGCTGCGATTAGGCGCTGCAATTCCCTGCTCGTGTGGGCTGGCAGAAAATTACTGCTCAGCCAGAGAGGAAAATAACATCTTATTTACTGTCTCTCCTGGGACTCGTCTGAGGGCTGAGCAAGTGCTGACTCACAGGCTGCGGAGAGGTGCCGAAATGCAAGCCCCAGCTGTGAGCTGTGAGCTCTCCTCAGCTCTGGCACAGCCCCGCACCGACACCTGCACCTGTACTGGCACCGGTACCCACACCAGCACCAGCCAGTCCTCCTGGATGTCCCCATGGACCAGGATGGGGACCTCCTGCCACCTCAGGCAGCCAGAGGCAGTTGTGACTGTCCCTCCACAGGCAGCGGGCGTGGGGCTGGCTCAGCAAACACCCCCAAGGAGCCGGGGCGCGTGGCCAGGGTGGCAGGGACAGGCGAGGGCCATCGCACGCTTCCACCCCACAGCGCTGCCAAGAGAGCCAGGAGTTTTAAAAAAGGACCCTGCCTCCCCATTTCACTTTCCTGCTGAAAACATCTGGTCTGCTTGGCACCTTTGCTGCAGCGAATATAGCAGAGCATCTTGCTCACGGGCACGGTGCCACCGCGACAGATGGGTACGAGCACAGGCAGCCAAGAGACCTTGTATCAGCATCAAGTGTGTTTGCTAAGGGCAGGATTCGCAGCCAGAAATGTCAAAATGGCTGAGTTTCCGTGCCTGTAGATACCGGGGAGGCGAGACTGTGCTTAAACCAGCTCTGGGCAGGATTAGCTCTGGAATGGTGGGGGAAAGCTCATTTCTGCAGCTACACAGCATAAGTTTCTGGTCGCGTGGAGCTGGATTAACTTCTGGCTTGGGGATGTTCCCGCTGCCTCATCCCGTTTCCAGGCGAGAGAGCCCACGGATTGTCCTGGAGCTGGCGGGACACCAGCGAGGCGAGAAAGCCGTAATCCCACAGCCGGGAGGGACACGGGCAGCAAATTTGTCTTTGCAAAATGGGTTAAGAGACCTGCTCTCAATTAACCCCAGGTCAGCTCGGCAGGCACAGGGAGGTGCCAGCGCGTCCCCGCTGCGCACACCCTCGCAGCCCCGGGCAAAGCTACGCCTGGCTTCGGCGGGCCGACCGCTGCCTTCATTTTCCATCAGGGAAAGAGCAGAGGACTAATTGCACTAATTAGCGTCGCCCTCATTTCACAGCAATTTCAGCGGCTCGGCGGAGCGCTGAGCCTCGTGGCGGGTCGGGAAGCGGAGAGGGAATGAGGAGGAGCAGATGTGCAGCAGCGGAGGGGTGGGATGCGCTCCCCAGCCCTGTCCGTGGTCACTCCGGGCGGCACGTGTCCCTGGAGCGGCCACTGGGACGCGGCCACCGCAGCGCCAGCGNGCAGCCTCCGCCGGCGGCACCTCCAGCCCCCGGGAGCGATCCCCCGCCGGGATCGGGAGGGGAACGGAGCCGTGCGGGGGCAAAGGGAGGGAGCTGCCCGTGCCACGCTCCCCGCTGGGCACGGCCTGCCCTCCGCCCGCTGCAAGGAGCCCGCGCTGACAAGTGATTGACTCGGCCTTTATAGCCCTGCCCGATCGCAGAAACAAACACGCTCCGCAGAAAAATCTCGGCTTTCTGACCCCAAAGATGCTTCCTGTGGGAAAACTTGGTTGGTTGCTTAGAGTGGGACAGAGAGGCATGGGACGAGCTATTCAGAGAGGCTGGGGGCAAATGAGGAGCAGGGCAGGGATGTTTTTTCTCCCACACTGTTCCAGCCTGCCTCGCTCTTCCCTCAGCTGGTGCTTTAAGAAAAAAGTAACGCAGCACACACCCGGAGTGGGAAAGGAAGGAGAATTGGCAGGAACCAGCATGTCTGCACTTGTTTTAAATTTTTATATTTATTAAAATACTCTGGAAGTCTCTTGCATTCCAGCAGCCTTTGGAACAGCACTGGAATAAGTTACGTACTGGGGAATGCTTGATTTCCAGCAGCTCCAGACAAACACATCTCCTGAAGTGACTGGTAAGGATGGGCACAGGAGTGACTTATCCGTGCTTAACTCCATCTGTGAAGTGTTCGTATTCTCCAGTCTGAGCCCTTCTGGCAGAGGCAGGAGTCAGCAGTGAGCTGGCTTCAAGTCTAACCATGAGGGTGCTGGGACTGGGCTGTTTAAAAAAACATCCAGCACCTCCAGTAGCTCTGACAACCTCCAGCAAACAGCTGATCTAGGAAGGATCATAAAGAAAGTAATTAAATACTGAAATACCACTAAAAAGAGAAGAGATGGAGACAGCTGGCGGTGCCCTGACCCTCTCAGCTGGTGCCAAGAAACAGCCCAGACCACAGCAAACTCTGGTGAAGGAAGCAGATGCTGCCCAGACAGCCCAGTTTTTTGAAAAAAAAGAAGTGTAACCAGCTTCCAAATCTGCTTATGAGCCCCTGAACAGCACACCAGGGAGGCACAGGAGAGAGATTTCACAGATCAGGAGCAAACTCACTGCCCAGCACCAGTCTTTACCTCTAGTGGTTCCTTCCCCACAGTGATGCTCTGGGGGCCCATCCCCCCTGGCAGGGCACAGGCTGCTGCTTTCATTCCCTGAGCACCAGAGCTTCAGGCCTCCAAAATATGGGGATATTTTTGCCTCCAGCAGCTTGGAATCCACCCAGCGCTGCAGCCGGCGGCAGGGATCGCTGCCGGCTGGAGCGAGCAGAGCCAAGGCTGGCACGGGGAAACTGCTTTGGGCACTGCCAGCAGCAGCACAAAGGGCTGGGACCTGAAGACATCTCTTTTCACTGGTGCTGAACGGGATCAGTGGGTGGCTGAGAGCCCCTGAGGAAATCAGCCTGGGATCAAAGCAATCCACTGATGTGAAACCCACAGGGAAAGGGACCCCCC
>VZRJ01001055.1:1960166-1972098 GCA_013397565.1 Ptilonorhynchus violaceus | reverse complement strand
CCCCCCCCCCCCCCCCGAAAAAAGTTATTTCAAAAGAAATCCAAAGTGAACCCGAGGGAAGGAGGGAAGGTGAGAGTGAGAAAAAGGATGGAAAAGAGCAGGAACTCTCTTAAGCAACTGAGGAGGAGAGAATGGAGACAGGGTGAAGTGTGTTCAATACTGGGTGAGGAAGGAATATTTTGCACAGAACGGGGTAAGACTGTCCTTACCCGAACAATACGGTTGCCCAAGACCCTCTGATTTGCCACAGTCCACACTTTAAAATCTGGAATTCCATCTGGAATGCAAATTCAATGCTGATTTTAAAAGTACCTGGCGGCTTTGGAGACACAAGAGCAAACAAAAGACCCGACTGCAGGTACAAGGGGAAGTGCACCTTTTGCCTTTCATTTTGGGGAAAAAATGCAGATCTGCGGGTCGAGATAACTGAATTCCTTCAATACACACAGCTGGTTTATACACTCTCTGCAGCTCCAGCTGACTGACAAAACTCTCTGTGGATATCTTGAAGTGTCATAAAATATAGAAATCTTGTATCTGATAACCATGTCCTACAACGAGGACACAGACATCCTTTATCCCCCTGCAATTACCTTCACGCGGCTCCGTCTTATTCAGCAGCTCTGTGGTCTCCAGACTTTGGAGATTTACCTCTTTACATTTACTTTTTTTCTTTTTTTTCAGTTATGAATATTACAGCTCCTGAGATAAAAAGAGGCTGGGAAGAAAGAGAACTCTTTACCTGTGAGGAACGAACAAGAGAAATAGGAGGACACAAAAAACCCCAGAGTTTCTCCACATACTTCCTTTGCATCCTTTGTATTCCCCAAGCTGCAATGAAAGTGGTAAATCACAAAACCCTGGTCCAGGACATAGTTCCACAAAGCATCAAAATAAGTCTGTGGTGCTCATGGACCCAGCAAATTAAAGAGCATCCAGCAAAGACCTAGAATTTATTGTCTACCAGAATAGACCCAAACATGCTGCTGTTAAAAAATTAAGGAGAGGCCTGGAAGTGCCTCCAGCTCAGTGGAAAAGGAATCAAACTCGGCTTCCTTCTGGTGCTAATAATTAGAAGGACTTGTGAGGCCTGAGGGGGAAATTAGGTTGTGTACAATTTAGCCTTTACCAGATAAATTAAGGGCTATCTGAAGCCAGCAGAGATTTCCCAGGAGGGGTTTGTCTCCTGCTGTGCAGGTTCTCTGTGCTATCCGTGGCAGCAGGAGTGCCTCTTGGACTGAGACAAAAAGTGGCTTTAAAAGGATAAAAAATGGAAAACAGGCTGAATTAGCCCAAGAAAAAGATCAATATCTATAGACAGCACCTGAAGTTGATACCAAAGCTCTGCCTGCAGAAAAAGGGGGGAGACTGGAGCATCATTCCTGTGCGTGCAATGGGACCTCCCCATGGCTGGAATAATAACGGTGCCTCCAGTCAGCTAACAGCCTTTCTGGGAAAGAGGCAGAGGTGAAAACTGCATTGCCTGCTTTAATTCTTCCCTCCCAGTTCTGGAGCTTTGTACTGTTTTGTCCTAAATGACACAATATGGGACTTTGATCAGACAGGCCCTAGGTGAGCTCTTCCCCAAAGATGACAGTTAATGCCATCTGAAGGGCTGCCCAAAAAGGGTCCTTTGGAAAAGCTCTTTCTCCAGCTAACCTCTCCTCCAATTTAGTACTTTACATCTGAAATTTTGAAGCCAATTTTCTTTTTACTGGAGCTTTAATGAAAGGAGCAAATTATTTATAATGGCAGTTGTTAGTCTGGGAAGAGGCAAGTGAAGCTCTTAGGACTTTTGCCCTAGACCTCGTGTCACTGCTTTGCTCTGTTTGAGCAGCAGAGACACATTTTTTACTCCAGCGGCCCATTTATTCCACACAAATTAGCACAAAGCCTTATGACAGCAATGGAGGCTGGGGGGTCACCTTGGCGAGCAGGAGGCGTGTGGGAGGGTCTCACACAGCTCTGGATTGCTGCAGACATCAGGTCTGTGGCTGAGCCGAGAGTGGCCCTTGAAACCAAGCACCGTTGGCCCCAGGCCCAGTGGGTTTTGCCTTCTTGTCACCACACAGCCCTGCTGTAATTCTGCCCCATTCCCTGACACCAGGCACCTTCTGGTCCCGCTCCATCCCACAGTCCAGGCACCCAACGCAGGCAGCAGCAGAGCGAGTGGCTCTGCAGCCCCGGACCCCAGGCTGACCAAAATGTCTCATTTAATCCATTAGCAGCTTCCCAAATGCCTTTGCTTTAGAACATGAGCAGCTGAGAGCAGAACACCCCGTGCCCGTGCTTGGGGAGGTGGTAAACACTCCTGGGTTCACCCAGGGGAAGCACCTGAGGCACTGGAGGGGTACAGCGAGCCTACAAACATTCCAGCTCCTGTGAAAAGCTGGATTATTATTTTAATTAACTCTGTCCAAGCACTGTCTGGGTCCTGAGAGGGGTGGCCAGGACCTGAGCACGCATTTTCTCTCCCAATCATCACACACAGCAGCACAAGTCCCCTTGCAAAAAATAGACAGTAAAGGAACCCCAAACCGCAACTTTTTAAACTTCTGACTTTCATAACAATCTGTTTATTTTATTAGCTGAGAAGTGACAGTAGGGTGAACATTGTTTGAGTCAACTTACATAGATAGATGAAAAAAAGCCCAGTGACTTAGGAAAGGGGTCTGAGAAGGGAGAGGCAGGGAGGTGGGAAACGACTTATTGCTTTGCAATAAAGCTTTTAAAGAAAAGAGAGAGGGGTGGGGAGAGAAGGAAAGAAAAGAGCAGCAGGAGGCCATCTAACAAAGCAGGTTCTGCCCAAATTGCCAGCGAGAGGCCCACAAGTCAGTGGGGGCTCACGATGGGGGAAAAAAAGCTCCAGCAGCCCCTAGGATGTTGTGAGAGGTGAAGAAAGTGCTTTGCAAAGTGGGAACAGCCTTCCCTGTTGCTGGGATCCTTTCTTTGTTTTCTCAGCTCTGCAATTCACCGTCTAGATTGTATTTTGCAAAGGGAGCCCTTGCCCTGTGGGGTGGGCAGCTCCCAGTAGCTGGTGTCCTACAGCACCTGCCTCCCCTTCTGCTCTGAAATAATTTCAGGGCTGTTGCACTCTCAGTTGCCCTCCGTGGTTTTCGCTTTGGACCAGTTGACACCGAACAAATCTTCATGGCAGAGACAACATCTTGTCTGAATGTCACATCCACTCTACTAATAAGAGTTTGACTAAGCCAATGAGCAAATGCCTCTTGAAAAATCCCACAAATTGCTCCCTGCCCGGTGCAAACCAGCAGGATGCTCCAAAGCTCCCTGTGTGACCTGCTGCACCCTCTGTGCGTGTGAGAGAACACACAGCTATTGCTGTGACAGACCTGTGTCAAAAATACGAAGTGTCACGTTTTGGAGCAGTGCCTCACTTCAGCAGCCAGTCAAATGGGCAGTAAAAGCTGCCCCATGGATTCCCCATTTCTTGCTGGTGGATGAAAATCCCTGGTTCTATTGGAAGCCACAAAAGAGCCCCCGGCCAGGACCAGCCTCTGCAGGACAGCACTGAGGGGAGACTTTGAAGTTGTGTCCTTTCTTCTCTTTCAAGGAGCGATTTATAGAGGCAGTTGCTTCCACGAGATTGATGGACAAAAGGGCTGGATCAGCTACTGTATAGCCAGGGGTGAAAGCCTGGATCCATCAAGATCAGTGGCAAAATTCCCACTGACTTCAATGAGGGCAGGAATTCCACCCTGCTCTCTGCTTCGCTGGATGCACTTTCACATGGAAACCTTGTGTCACAGCCAGACAGATGTTAAATGCAGCTTTTCCTTCAGCACACACACCACAGGGACCCTCTAAGCAAGGCTCTTCAAAGAATCCAGGCTTGGAGTCCACACGCACGTGTGCACACACAAACACACACGCCCTTCCCCAAGGGGTTTTATATCCTGCAGAGCTGCAGGAAAACACAGTTTGTGAAAAGAAAGCAGCAAAAATTACCCCAGATTTGGGCAGCAGTGACCCACCTTCCTGCCAACGAGCTCTGTAGGTTTTCTGTGTCGGTTTGCTCTGGTGATTAATAAAACATTTGGTGCTTCATGGGATTATATCAACCTCTTCATCCAGGAGAGCACACGTCTCCTGGAAAAGAGCAGCAGCATCCTCAGTTACACAGCTGGTGCTCAGGACTTTGTGCAAGGCACTGTGCAGGCATCGCTGAAGGAGAATCACCCTCGTGTTGGACGTCACTGATAAGAGACCTCGAGATACCAGTGCCTGGGAGCCATCCCCATTCCAAGGACCAAGCAGCAAAATCCCAAGTTAACAGAGACTTTTCTGGAGAAATACCTGCTTGAGCCACTCTCTGCCTGCACTTTTTTATTGACCATATGGTGTCCAGCTACGCTTCCCCCGTGCAAGCATTCATCAGCCCCACACTTATCTGCATCCTGGCCTGTGCTTACCAGGCGTTTTTAAGATGTCAGTGGAAGAAACACCTCACACATGTGCTTTGGCATCGTCGTGTGTCAGAAGCTCGAGGTCCACCAATGCACCTCCTCCTTCCCCCGTGCTTCTCGTGCGTTTTGCCAAGTAAGCGGTTTTGGGCTTCAGTTCTCCTTCACAAACACTTCTTTATGAGCTAATAGTAATACTCAGGAGAGATGCAGTCAGACAGCATGGGAAAGTGGAATTTTCTGCTTCCAGGGGAGATAAGGTGTTCCACAGCAGCAGGCGTGCTCATGGGATAATTGCCACGGCAAAACCTCACGGACATACGGGCAGAGCGGGGAGCACTTTTTTCTCTCACTGTCCCACTAAGGCTGTGATAAGGAAGGAGGTAACTCCCCTTCAGCATTCCCAGTCTCTGAGCCACCCTGCATGGATGGAAACCTTGTGTTCAGGTGTTACAGGACACCCAGAGCAGCGGCCAGAGCAGCTTCAGTGCATGGAAGTTCCCTGAGGGCAGAGAGAAGAGCAGGGCAAAGCAAGAAGCCAAAGAAGAAGCAGCCTGTTGAATTTGAAAGACACACAGGACTTCCAGGACCTCTTAAGCTGGACCCTACAGCAGCCCATTGCTTTTCTGGTCATGCTGAGACAGCAGCCTGACCCCCCTCTCCTGCAGGGCATCCTTGGCACCCCGGGAACAGACCAAGGTGTTCCTGCTGGCAGCAAAGCCCCTCCCAGAGGCTGGAGAGATTTTGAAAATTAATTTACAGGCACTGAAGTTTCAGCACCTATTGCAGGGCTAAATCTGACAAGGGGGCTGGGTAACACTCACAGGCCATGGCTTTCCAGACAGGCCTTCATCAAAGGCACAGCCTGTAAAAGGGAAGGGTCTGGGCAGACGGTCTTGCTAGCCCTGGAACAAAGCACACTCCAGCCAGATTTGGGTTCAAATTACATTTTCTAATGTACCACCAGAGATTTTTGCTCTGTTGTTACAGTGCAAAAGGATTTGTAATGGAATGGAGATTTAATCTATTATTGATTATTGCATTATTAAAAAAAATTAAAATAAAGTCAGTCTCTTTGAAGGACAAGGTTATATATTTTTTAAAACTCCGAATTTTCATGGTAACTCTTGAAAGTCTTTAAGGGTTTCCCTTTCCCCAGTACAAATCTTACTACCAAAGTTTTACTCCTGTGCTGTTTTATATCTCATAGTTTTATCCTGTAGCTGTCCACTACAGCCCCAGCATCATCTACTCGATCTCCCCTTGTCACCTGCCTGGGATCACATCTTTCTGCTCCTCCAGGATACTCCAACTTCAGCCACCACCTGGAGTTCCTTTTACCCTTTTTTCCATCCAAAAAAAACCCCAACCTGAAACATACATTTGTAGAAAAATACCTCTGTACTTTGGCTACGAACTATCAGATTAAATGCTCTGGTTTGGAGACATTTAAAATTCTGTGGGGAAAGGACTTTATGTCCCATAACGTGGTGTTACATGACACAGTTTAGTGCTCTAGAACTGTGAATGGTGGAGACAAGAGATTGGAATACCAAACCAAGCCAGCTCTGATGCAGTTTGGGAGGCAGGGAGAGGGATGAAAAGAAGGAATGAAAGTCAGAGAGCGTCTAGCCACAGAAGGAAGTGGAAGGAGGCAGCATCCCAGCTCAGAGGGTGCTCCCAGGATGGGCTGCCAGAGCCCTGTCCTGCACCAGACATGGACAAGGGTCAGGTCCACGTGGCCATGCAGGGCTGGGGATGCTCGGTCAGCTCAGCCCCACAGTGTCAGCCCCTTGCTTCCCCACCAGCCAGGCTCTGCTGCTCACGTTATGAAATGAATTTTCACAAGCAACCCAATATTGAACCCAGGGTTTTGGTAAGATGTGTGTTTTGGGGCTCACATCATAAAAAAATACACAGGGTGTGCAACACAATCAAGCCAACAGCGTTGGAACCTTACCTTTTGGTATCCTTTATATTTTGTTATCTTAACTGCAAATCTAAGTCTACTTAAAAATCTAAGTGCAGCTTTAACAGAGGTTTTATTTTGCATCTTGTACAATTAAGCTTCTCAACAGTGATTTGGGATAAGAGTACATTGGAGATCAAAGCAGTGCAGCTACATTTTCCCTCATCACCGGGAGGGCCGCGAACAAAACTATGCAGATCACAGAAACCTCATTTAAGGTGAAAAATCCTGTTAGCTATAATCTGTAGATTCTTAACAGATGTTGTGCTGCAGCCAGCAGCTCCACGCTATGGCATCTATTGTGGAAGAACAGCATTTAGTCATGAGGCATTTCCTTCATAACACATTAAGATGCTTGAACCCCAAGGAAAAAAAAAGAAATGGTTTAATTTATAATACATTTAAAAGCAACCTTGGACCTGGAGCAGTTAAAACTGGGCTTGTCACAAAGGCATCTAACTAGAGAGCTGTCAAACACCTTCCTGCCTCCCCGTGGGCTGAGAAACCCAGTCCTGGCTGGGGAAGCCAGAATGGGAATGCTGTGAGTCACGGCAATAACGTCACCTCCCTCTGGCCACGCAGCCAGAGCCAGAGCAGAGGGATGTCCGGAGGAGCCAGCCAGAGCAGGGACAGGCAGGAACAGGGGCACAGCTCTCACAGGCTGCTGCTGGCGTATCCCAGCGTGCCAGATGTGACTGGGCTCTGGCTGCAGCTTCTGCAAACGCCAGAGATGAGGGACAGAGATGCCCGTGATTTCAAAAAAGCAATTGGTTTAAAGATGTTTAAACAACCCCACAGCAATTTAATTGGGTAGGTTTCTGGCCAGCTTTGGGAAGGGATGCATTTCAGCCATTCTGTCTGTTGAGGAAAGTTAAAACACACCAGAATTAGTGTTTTTGTGATGGGGCCATGCTTTCCCAGTCAGTCCAGACAACACAGAGCCTTTAGAAATTAAGAAACTCCCAAATGCTGCAAATGGAAAAATACTCCCGAGAAGCACATCCTGAGCTCTGAAGCACAGTGTGTGGAGCTGGGCACGCCTGCAATCCTTCCTCACGGATGCGCCGCCAGCAGCAGTGCCCGTGCCATTCATCAGTGGCTGCATCCGTGCTCGTTCCCTCCTGTTCTGTGTGGTCCAGCCCCTCGGGTGCACCTCGGACCTTCCCCCCAGCAGAATTCCCGAGGCTCCCTCGCTGCGGAGCCACGCTCCATCCCGCAGGAGCAGCGCCGAGACACGGGGCCCTCGCTGCGCTGCGTGGCTGATAAGCAGCACTCACTTTTAAGATCTCATAAATCTCAATGTCAGGCAGCTTTTACGGCCTAATTGAGCCTGGAGTCCGTCAATAATAAGCCCTTGAGAAGTGGGGGCAAAAAGCATTTCCCAAACCCGAGCTCGGAGGGGGTTTTTAGCCTTGCCAAAGACTGCTGCCCCCAAGGCGCTCTTCGCTGAGCACACCCAGCAGAACAGCAACCCCAGGCAGCAGTGATGAGGTGTCAGGTAAGTGTGTCAGGTAACTGCGTGCACAGGGAACAATGCTCGCCACAGAGAGAGAGAGAGTAAGTCACCCAAAGGCCAGAGAGATAAAGTAAATCCTGCTCTGGATGTCTTCTCAGCTCTCCCGTCTCTGGTTTGTGGAAATGAAATACTGCAGCTTGTTAACTCCCCAAAGCCTGGAGAGGGATGGGATCTTATAGTCCCCTTGCAAAGGGGCTTTACAAGAGGAAGATTACAGGCCTATCTGCTGTGAGTTTGAAGATCTGCCTTGAGGAGGGGTTGAACTAGGTGAACTCCAGGACATCTCCACCGTGCTCCATTCTGGTGTGATTCCATGGGGAGGAAAATATCCTATCTTCACCTGACCACGCTCACCTGCGGCCATGTACCCATCCCCAGCCAGGCTTGAAGCAATGAGCTCAACAGACAGACAACCCACCCTGCCCCTGGGTGAATCAGACACAGGAGGGATTGGTAACTTGACCTCCTCATCTTCTCTTTCAGCCAGACCCAGCTTCACCTCCCATTCACCAGAAGTCATCACATTTGTCCAGGAAATTACCTTGCTCCCAGATATGCTCATTAAGCTCTTTACTTAGATAAGGAAGATTGAACTCCTTCCATTTCCACAGACTTTAAATCAGTTCTGGTAGTTCTGTACACTTTTAGGCATAATTAACTTCCATTTTCAAATCACAGACACTGAAGCTCGACAATTCGTAGTTGATTGGCAGCTACAACAAAATCCAGCAGCAATAACCTCTCAGCACCTTCCAAGGAGATCTCAGGAGATGCTCACCTTGGCAAGGGCAGATCCTGGCACAGAGACCACAGGCCTCGATGATCCTGAATTTCTTGCCCATCAGGATGGGCGTCACTATAAACTAAAGGACCCCTTCTAAGGGCCTGCAAGAACTAGTATTTAGAGCAAAAAAAAGAGGTGGGGGAAGAAGACAAGCTGAATGAACAGAGCAATTGTTTGCAAGTGTTTTCGTAAGTAAGCAAGTAAGCAATCAGAGGTGCTAGGTTTGAAATGAACCACACCTTTAAATACTCAATCGGTTAATTGTTAACATTTGCTTCAAGCATTCTTGTTAATTAGTCCATGAATGGCTTCTTTCATCGTCTGTAATAGAAGATTTCTCAATTCCAGCATCTTAATTATTTGCCTTCATATAGAATCATCTCAGTGCAGACAGAAAAATATCTTTCTTAAGTAGCAAGATTTTTCTCTCTTTTTTTTTTTTCCCTTGCAACATGTAGGTTTTTTCGGCATTCATTATTCCCTGTCCAAGAGTGAATACTTTCTGGAACAGTGCTGGGAGTTTTAGACACGAATTTAGGAAATTCAGATTTACAGGGACACTGGTTTATAAACATAGATCTATGAAGTAGGAAAGGAGTTCTTCTGTCTTGTGTATACATGTTCAGAGGTAGTTTTTTTTTAATATTTGACCATTTGCCTGTGAAAGTCAGCAGCATTCCTGCAGGTGGAAAAGACTGCTGCAGAAATGTACTGAAACTGAGCGGTGCAGAAAGCAAAGGCATGGGAATATGGACGAGTTGGGAAGTGCCACTTGTACCCTGATCATTCTTTCCTTGACATCAGCTCAACACCAGAAGGCAACACAAACATTCAGGCTCTGCAATTAAATCTCTCTCTTAATTTGTCTCCTCTTGAGGAAATGCTTCACCAGCTGTTAACAGCCCTGTCAGAGAGCCGAGGGCTGAGCCAGGCTCCTGCCAGCACCTCGGGATGCTTTACACTGGCTCGAGCTGGACTCCCAAAAACCACATTCTTCCAAAGATTTTGGTGAAGTCAATGCGCAGGAGAAGCCTCTGGTCAAACCTCTCCGAAGCCACCGAGCTCTGGCTGGGAAGGAAAGCTCAGGTCAGCAGATCTGCTCCCGTTCCAAGGAGACCAAGCTTGGGAGTTCGCGCACAACGAGGAGCAGTAACATCGACGTCTCTTCTGAGACACATTTCAGGCTGGCGTTGGGCCCGGGGATTTTGCAATTCACTTCTGTTCTGCCTTGAAATATGTTCCCTCCAAAGATATTTACATTATACTTTTCTCCCAGCTTAGGTAGAATCCACAAGGAATACATCCCGCTCTCTCCTTCCTACCATCCCTCCTCTTCCCTGCCCGCTCAGCCCGCACATTACTCAGAGCCCTGGGTAAAGCTCTTTTCCATGCTAAATATGCATCCAACCACTTAATGAGCTTTGGCCAGCTCGCCAGGAGTTTTGACAGGCCTGTTGAACCGGTGCCAAGCAGAGATGAATGTTTGGCTTGGACCAGCACAATGCTCTGTTTGTCTCATTGTTGCATTGGAAGTGTTAGCAAACTAATGTGACAGGATGGAGACGCATACAACTGAAAAATGACTGAAAATGTAATTCCGTGTCAGCGCTGACTCCTGAAGGATTATTTGTCTCCGGTGACTTTCAGGGAACTTTTCTTTACGGGCTCAGTATAAAGACATGTCTGTGTGCTGGGGGAAAGAGATCAATTAGCTTTAACCCAGATGTAAGGAGCTGCCCTCTGCTCTTGCTTCCTAAGATTTACTGTAACTCGACCAGGCACTCTACCACAATTATTTTATTTTTACTTATTTTTTTCCTTTCCAAAAAACCATGTATTTGTCCGCACAGCCCTGTAAGGGCCTGGACTCTGCTCTGCTCCTGGTGTGGGGACAGGCTCCTGCAAAGCCCATAATGGAGATCCTCCGGGTCCACAGTTCAAGAGAAGTTCCTGGATGAGAGCAAAATGATGTTCAACCCCGACCAGAACCAGCACTTCAAGAGCAGAGCTAAGGACCATTCACCATGGGCCATTACAGAATCAGGCAGAGTATAAGGAGGGAAGAATGACCCTTACCACGTACCTTTTGTTTTCTGGGACTCTACTGTGTAGAGAAACCTGGAGCTGGGAACCATCTAAACCACTGTGTCCTTTTGGGATCTGGGCCCTTACTCCTTCTGGGGTCTTTTTGCTTGTTTGTTCGTTTTGGAGCTGATCTTCATTTTCCCCTTTACATCAGGTGAAGGATTTTATCTTTAAAAAAACAGGGTTATAGTCAGCCTCATGTTATTCTTTCCCATTAGAAAGGCAGGGTCACCCAGAACTCTGTTCAAAAGTACCCCCAGTATTTGTCCTCTCCAGGCAGGGAGGAGAGGGTTGCCCAAGCAGCTTTGGTGCACTGAGTGACACCCCTGCCTATGGCAGGGGCTTGGAACAAGATGATCTTTCAGGTCTCTTCCAACCCAAACTGTTTTATGATCCTCATAAACATGTGTCTATTGCTTTTGAGTCTTAACAACCTTTGTAAATCTGGATCATCACTGTAGATGACATTGTTCATGCGCAATGAAGGTGGATACCACCCCCAGAATTATGAACTGTCCGTGTACCCACCCACCTAAAGAAATACACAGAGTCACTGGACGTTTTATAGTTTGTTTCTTTCACTTTTATAGCCAGCATTGCACTGATAAATACAGCTGTTTAGCCAAAGTCAATGTACGGAGGCAGAAAAGAGATAAACCACGAACGTTTATTTGGATTCCTGCTGCAATAGTGTAAATACTAAAGTTCATTATAAAAATAATATAAAATAGTCTTCGTAGTGTTATGCTGGCTTTGCAAATCCTTTTAATTACGTCTATATTTCCAACTGCTTGCATGTCAGAAAGAGACGAGCTGGTGCTAAACATATCCAGTTTGTTGGGGTTTCATTCAGCTCTTCATATCACCAAAGGATTTTTCAAAACCCTGGGTCTTCTTATCTTGTCAGGGGCTATTATTTATTTTATTCACATGGCACTTTACCAGCAACAGAAGGTATAAATATATATTTTACTCCTAGGAAAATTGCTAGGGTCCCTGTCTAGAGCCCTCGAAAGGACTGACAGGGTTGCCAGGTTGGCATTTGGAGAATTCCATGTGCAGATGCCAGGGGTTGTAGCTCTTTGGGGATGATGGCTTGGCTGCTGCACGTTCTGCTCAAGCAGGGACCAGCACAAAGAGGATCTGCTATAACC
>VZRJ01001055.1:1900123-1960129 GCA_013397565.1 Ptilonorhynchus violaceus | reverse complement strand
CCCCGAAAGGACTATAAAACTGAAAAAGGATTTCATGAAAATCCTTCTTCCCATTTTGTAAACCTCTGGTCCACTTCTGTGGACCTTTTCCATGCTCCTCTAATGAAAACTGGTTCCCAGGAGCCGTCTGTTGATGCTGGAGCTGGAGCTGGAGCTTTGCAGCACGGGAAAAAATCCTATTGCTTGAAAAAGACAGTGATGGAAAATTTTAACAACGCTGATTGTTTAGGTTTTCTTCCCCTTTTCGAAATGAAACACTTTTAAAATCAAGCTGCTTTTTTTTTTTTCCACTGGCTGCTTTGTGAGCACGTTTTTTCACCTGGTTCCAATCTAGGCTTGCAAGGCAAAGAGTGAGAGCATCCAGCACACTTCCAGCACAGCAGGGCTCACTTTTCCCAAATTCCCCACCAAATCCTGTGGCTTATCACAAAGGAGCACAGAATAAATATGACTTGATTCATGACATAAACCCTCCGAGGCACAGAGCAGCTCAGAGGCAACATAAAGCCCTCCCTCCAGACTGGTGGTTCAGTGGCTGGAAGGCACTGGAACCTCTTTCTCCCTGCTGATTTCTTAGTGGATTTACACCAAACAAGATGGCATTTGGGGTCCAGCCCTGCTGAAGAAATGACTCCTTCAGCAGCAGCCCAGCAAAATATCACTGAAGCACAGGACTGGGAGGGGTCAGGGGGATGCAGAGCACCACCAACGCTCCTGAAACGTCAGGGGATTTGTTGAAATGTGTAGGTGACCCAGCCAGAAGAGCTGTAGCACAAGTTATGAGGAAGAGCAAACCAAGTAACCCTCCATGGGGCAGCGACAGCCGTGGGGACAGGGCACAGGGCCTGTCCCACTGCACACACAGGGCTCAGTGCCAGGGCCACCCTGGCTGTTCCCCTCCTGCAGCTCCCCAAAGGGAGGGGCACGAAAACCACCCCAAAGTCAAATATCTCTCAATGGCACAAACCACAAACCCTCGTGACCAGCAGAAATCTGAATTCGTGAAGGGAAGGAGCAAAGTTTAGATAAACCAGATCCCTTCTGGCTTCTCTGAATTCCAGCGCTTGGGATAGGAGACACAATTCCTGCCCGGCTCTGCAGTCCTTTCCCCCAGCTTATCAAACCCCGTCTTGAAACAATTTCGTCCTTGAGCAGATTTGTTAAGCAGTGTAATATGAAGATCAAGGAATAAAGATGAGGAAAGGAGAAATTAGATTAAGGCTGTAGATAGCGTTTGAGTATAACTAATGCCAAATAGCCAGAGGGCAACATGTCAACAATTTAATGGGGCACAACGTAAAATAATGTTTTCAAAACAAGCGCTTCATTGGATGCTTCCCCTTTGAATCAGATAAAGTATATCACTACAGAGAGATTTGCTTTGATCTCTTCTGCAGCAGAAGGTCAAGGGTGTCTAAAGCAGCTATTCAGAGCTCGTGAGTAATAGAATTAAACGACTCAGATCACATCTCTGAATTCTCAGCATCCCCCAGATGTGGGGCCAACCCCTGGGGTGGGGAGCCAAGCCTGTACCCCCAGCTGGCAGCTGAATTGGGTGCTGGCTCTGAGCCCAGCCTGCTCATGCAAAACCTGGGGTCTCTTGGGGCTGGGGAGAGATGAGAAAGTCGGGATCTCTGCACCCATGTTTGTGCAGGAAGCATCTCTAGTTCCAGAAAGCCAAGGCAGCACCTACCTCCATGAAGGATTTCTCCACACAAATTAATTCATGTTAGTTCCAGGCACAACTAGGTATTTGTGAAACCTGATCATTGTGAGGATGATTTAACCCCAAAGCCATTTTCCACCCATGCTGATTGTAACAAGCCCAAACTCTGCCATGCCTTTTGCTATGGCTTGCAGAGGGGCCAGTTTTACTTGGTCTCTTATTCCAGTGGGGTGAGAAAGGTGCTTGTGGGACACAGCCCTGCCTTGCCCTGCAAACAGAAACACAAGGTGGAGGAATGAGGCAAATAACAGGGAAAAAGATTAAAACAGAGCATCAGGCATGTTTCTGATGGCTGCAGTGCCCAGCACCACAGCATGCCATGGCATCTCACTACCTCTCTCCCAGCTGTAAAATTTAAGCAGAGAGAGGTGCCACCAAAAACCCCTTCAGAAGGTCCAGACCCAGATGTCGTCTCCCGTTCCAGGGAATGGTGGCAGCAGGCTTGTTCTTGGTAGAACACTGTGCAGCAGCCTCAGCTCTCTCCCAAAGCATGGCCCTGATTTTCAGAGCCGTGCCGGGTTAAGAGCCCTCGCAAGCCCCACCTGCAGGAGCAGGCAGAGCCCGGAGGGTTCCCTGGGAAGATCCCCGAGCACTCCGGTCACAGCTGCCACAGCTGCGCAGCGGCCTCAGGGGACTGCCCGGGCATGAAGGCAGTAATGGGCCTCATTTATCTTTGGGATGTCACCCTGATAACAGGCTGTTGTGTCACTGCCACACGCTGGGTGACTGCTGTGCTCTCTGACTGCCGGTTCTGATGGGAGGGGGCAGCTGGCACAGGGTCCCTCTGCACCCTGTGGTGGTTTTTTATGAATTTTAACCCTCATTTCAAGATGTTGGGAGCTTTTTGTTAGCTTAATTTTGTTTGTGCTTTTTCCTGCTCCTGATGGGAGAAACAGGCTGTATTTCAGCCCTGTTAAGGGGTACACGCTTCATCCATCTCAGCCAGGCAGTTCTTGTTCCATTTAAATTCGCCTCAGACACGAGGAGTTCACCGTTTCTTTGGGTATTCACGATTGTTCTCCCATCACCCACTCATCTTTCTCTTCCAAATCACCTGAGGATGTGTTATCTGCCTGCTTCAGGCAGTGCCCTGCAGCCCTTCGGAGGCTTCTCCCGGGAACCAGCCATCCCACATCTCCGCAGCATCCAGCCACAAAAACTCCAAGGCTTTGCCAGGCACTCCCTGTTTGCACACAAAAGCACCCAGCCCAGTGCAGCCACGGCTGGGATGCACCTTCACCTGCTCGTGATGCTCTTCCAGGAGCTCCTCAAAGCGCCGGGTTTTGCATCTGTTCGCCAGCTTTGCTTCCTCGGCCTCCCGGGAGAAGTTTGCTTTCTCAGGCTGTCACGTCTCAATTAGCTCTGTACCTTCGGCAGGGCAGCCTGTGGCACGGGGTCACCAGGTCTCCACAGCTTTGTAGTTTCAGCAGGGAAAGGTAAATACATCTGCAGCACCCAGCAGTGCTCGGGGTCGCCCCTTCCCTGCAAGAGACTGGCCCTAGAGCAGGGACACAGAGCAGTGAACCCCTCAGGTGAAGGCAGAGGCCTCTCCTCATCCCAGCTGCCCAAAGGGAAAGGCAATTTGGCAGAGGCAACTCTCAGCAGGGACCTGCCTGGACCACATCTGATGGCAGCCCTGACCCCCAGCCCTGCCAGGGACATGCTGCAGACAGGCGGGTCCGATCCTTGCTCCTCACATTCTGTAGCGCTTTCTGCCGGCAGCAGAGCCTCTGTCCTGGAGACCAGCATTTAAAAGGAAACCAAACTCCAAAAGGACCTATAAAATCTCCACCTCCCACTGCTGGAGCAGCCCCAGTTTCTCGTCTGGCAGCAGCTTGTTCTAGCTCCCAGCTCATCCCTCCTACAGCCCAGCACCCCCAGCCTGCCTGCCTGCCGGAATGCTGAACCCCTCCTTGCCTCCTTCTCCATCACCAGGAATGGGCTCTACCATTACCCCAAGAGCTCAGACAGCTCCACGGCTCTGACCCTAAATCCAGGGGCAGAAAAGGGGCAGGAAGAGCCAGAGCAAAGCCATGGGCTGCACGCTGCAGGCTCAGGGAAGGAGAACAAATTTAGCCCTGACTCATCCAGGATAAATTTGCCACCTTCAGCGGAGCTTGTCAGGGGTGCACAGCTCTGTGTGGCTCTGGGATGTCAGGGAGAGGCTGACTGCCACCCTGATCTGTGCTCAGTGACCCTTCCTGTCTCGGGAGGGAGCACCCGAGCTGAGGCTTTGCTCCCAGGGTTAGTACCGCAGGGGTTTTGCAGCTGTGGCAGCGAGGGTGGGACTCGGCTGATCACTAATTACCGAAGCTTGTAATCAGCGAGAGGCACTGCTGAGGTTTCTGTACCCAGAGAGCTCCAACTGGCTGTCCTGACATTTTGGTGCCAATTACCGAAATGCCCGCACTAGAAATAGCTATAATTGATAAGGCAGGTCAGCGTGTGTTAATGAAGCTGAAATCGAGACAAAAACGGAAACGAAAGTTTGTGACAATGCGAACGATTTCCCTCTGGCTCTAATAGCTGGATACAACTGTGTGTTATTTATGGCTGGTTTTTCAAATACAGATGCTTCCTGTGAGGCATCCAACGGAGATGCCATGTTTTCCATCCCGTGTGCTGGAATGGACCGGGCAGGACAGGACCCAGTGTGTGCCCACAGCCACCCCAAGCCCACCAGGACAGACAGGTCCCATCCTCACCCATCTCACCCCAAAGTGGGTGGTGTAAGTGAAAGCAGCCAGGGTGGTTTTTTTCCTCCCACAAACCAGCCAAGAAGCAGATGGAGGGGAAAATCCCTCCTCTCAATTCCTGCTAGACTAACATTTTACCTGCAAAATTGAGGTAGGAGGCTTTTAAATGACTTGTAGGTGGATCTGGTTCTAGAAACAGCTCTGTTTTACAACAAGTCTTTGCTGTTTGAAGAAGGATGGTGTAACAGCAAACACACAGTTAACTGCAGCCTGATGTTTCTGCCTGCTTTCCCCAGGTTGCTGAAATGTAGGGATTCGGGGGTCACAGTCACAAATTTACCATTAAAGCAAACGCCCGTTTCATCCCTTTCGAGGGTGGGTTTTCTTTAAAGCTTTCATCCTGGCAGAGATGTTTGAGGAGCTAAAAATAGGCAGCAAAGTCACGTGAGAACCTCCGGATGTGAGAAATCACATAAAAGATACGAGCGTGAGTCCCTGTTTCCTTGGAAATAATAGTAGTAGTAATTCTTGAATGTGAGGTTGTAATAGCAAGATCTGAAACCGGCCCCTTGTTCTCTGAAACCCTCTGTGAGCAGCCAGGGCAGGGTAAAAGCAGATGCCAACAGAATAAACTGCCCCAGAGCACAGCACCGTGTGAGGAAAGCCCTGCCCTGTAGAGCTCCGGAGGATCAGCCGGTGCCAGAGGTTTCCATGGGTGCAGGATTGGACCTCGATGGAGGGGATGGGAGAGCTGAGGCAGAGGGGATGGCACAAAACTCTCCAGACATCCAGCACTGCCTGGAGAAATCTTAGCTGAGGGTTTCAGTTTGGGATGAGCCCAAAGGAAACCCCTCGGTCACTGCACCCCCAAATTCTGTGTCTGGATTTAAATTCAGACCTTCAGGTGGTGCTGGATCAGAGGGCTGGCTCCAAGCCTGGGATTTGGACACCTCTGGAGAGATTCCAGAGCAGGAGTAAAATCACTGGCACGAGCCATCCCTGGTGGGAGTCAGAGAGCTCAACGACAGCAATAAAGGGCTCTCACCCACACGATGAAATGGCTCATACTTAAATTTTAACATCCCCAGACTGAGCTCTCGAAGCCGCTGACCACACTTAACTCCAGGCAGTCCCCAGGGACCTGGCGATGCTGGGCATCATTAACAGGAACACGGTGACCTGTGGGATGGCACAGCCGTGTCCCCACAGGGCGTGGGCGCAGAGCAACCCTCCAGCCACAGCAGCTGCCCTGTGGGGCACGGTGTGACCCTGAGCCCCAGGTCCTGCTCCCATCCTTGCCTCGTGTTCCATTTTCCATTCCTGCACTGCCAGCTGGAGCTACACACTGCCTCCTATAAATCCTTTCTAAATGAGCATCAGCATTTAATTTATTTCAGAAAGACTTACAGCTTTGCCTGTGTGGATTCTGCATGGGAAGCATGGGTAAAGACCAGTGCTCAGATCCCGGAGCCAAATGCTCACCAGTCAGTAAATGCTGGAATTCGGGTTCCATAACCCATCCTGCCAAGTCAGAACTTGGCACTGTAATACAGTGGTGCTCAAACTTTCCACTAAAGCAGCTCCCAGTGCCAAGCATGTTATTGGGCATCATTGTGAGTCACCTACAGACGTGAGAGCAGATGTGGCTAAAATCCTTTCACTGCTGCGATTGCAAAAGAATCTACTGGCAGTGGAAAACCGCCGATTTTTTTTAAGTTTTTTGAGCTGGAAATGTTGTTCCCCCAGGCTAGAGAAATGCCACTCTTTTCCTCACTCCTCCTCTCTTTCCTTTTTTTGCTGCCATCACAACCATCAGCACACTCTCTCACTCCTTTTACCAGGAAATGAAAGCGTGAACAGCAGGAGCACCCTCACCAGCACCAGGGTCATTCCTTTGAGCACTCAGCTGTATCCCAGAAAGGTGGTACCCAGCAGTCAGCAGGATCCTGCAGAGCCCTCACCTGAATGTTATACTCAGGCTCCCCATAAAACCTCAAAACCAGGCACAAGCAGAGATTTTGCTGAAACAGTCATCGTGCCAGATGCTCCAGCACTCCACCACAGCCTGTCTGTCGCTCTGTTTGCCAGATGCCTTCATGAGGGTTTGTTCTGGATGACCAGAAACTGAATTAGGCTGCATCCAAAGAGCCAGTGCAAGGTTGCTAGGAGATTGCTCTGTCTGCGAGGAGCTGGCAGTCACAGGAGTTACTGATGGGTGCGGGGTGCACTGATAAGGTTATCTCCTTCTGCATATGTGACTTGGGCATCTTTGTGCTGACTCCAGACTCTCGGGGCAAGAAGACTTTGGCTCAACTTTGATGGAGCTGAGGAACAGGGTGGGAAGGGGATGCTGGTGAGGCCATCGAGCAGTGCCTGTGAGGAGAAACATTGTGGGACAACAGAGGCTTCAAAATCATATCCCACTCCTGAGTTAAAAAAAGAGAAAATTAGCTTTCCCCTTTGATGTGAGGTGAATTGCTTTCCTGGCAGGTAAAATGGCTTTTTCTCCCTCAGGGCAGCGTTATTTGAGCAAAATCTTTGTTCTGCCTGACAGCAGATACTGCCCATGGCCCGAGGGGATGCCCCGAACAGCCGGGGCTGGTTGTCCTCGCCCGGCTGCAGCAGTGCTGCACCTCCTGGCAGCAGGGCAGGACGGCCACTGTCCCTGTCCCCCGCACCGCGGGAGGGGCTGGGAGATGTCACAGGTTAATTACACTCGCTCGTTAGGGCTGGTGCCAGAGGCCTTTGTGGGGAACAGCAGGGGAATGAAAGCAGCTGCAGGAGCGGTCGGGGCTGGAAGGGGAGAAGGCAGGAGGGGACCGAGCAGGGGGAAATTCATCTGGGATTCAGGGAGCACTCCTTTGAACTCTCCGTTTTACTGATGAAATGATGCTACCCCAAGAAGGTGAACTCTGAGGCTTTGACAAAACTGTTTGCTTTAATGAGGCCGGTTACACAAATTTTGCCCTTAAATTGGTACCAGACACAGAAACTGAGAAGAGTGAGGAGGCTGTTAAAGCAAAGAAGTGGGTAAAGGACATTAAAATGAGCTCTTGGATGAGCTGTGATGCTCTGAAGCCTTGAGCACGGGCTTACCTGCAGCTGTTCCAGTTTCAGTGGCAGTGCTGGCTTTTTCAGTCCCCTCAGGGACCGTGGAGATGTTGATTCAGCAGGCTCTCCCCGGGATGGGACAGGGTGCTGTGGTGCTCAGCAAGCAGCCTCTGCTCCAAAATCCTGCACCAATGGCTGTGGCAAAGGCAAACCAAGTCCTAATTCATCACATCCTGCTGTTCTGGGCACATCCCGCTTCTTCAGGGATCCCAACTGAGAGAGAAAAAAATATAGATGTACACATATATTTTTCAACAACATCCCTCATTTCGTGCACTTTTTGGGAGGAGAAATTTTGACACTGATGTCTGGGAGGAGAGGACACAAAGCTCTGCCTTAACACCCTCTGAAAAGCTAAAATTGTTCCTTTGCCAAGAGAGCACAAGACCAAGCTCTGGAGCATCCCACCAGCAGAGCAAGTGTGCCCAGGGGCCCTCGAGCATCTGGGGAGCTGTGCAGATCCTACTTTCTGCCCCGAACCTCGGGCTGTGAGGCAGAGGCCTCCAACTGCTGAGGAAGCAGGAATGTGCTGCTCGCTGCCTTGCAGGATCTTGGCTCGGAATAGCAATTGGCGCAGAGTCATCCTTATCAGCTCGCACATTAATCTTAATTAACAGATCGACAGCAACAGTTCCTCCCTGGAGCTCCCCTGAGCATTCCCAGCCTTTGCTGTGCTGCCTCTCCAGCATCACTTTTGTTCCTGACGGGGGAAAAAGACCAAACCCTGCACAGAACTGGAGCGGCTCCACTGGTTCCAGCCCTCCCGGAGGCCCAGCTGAGAGGCCAGAAGCACATCCACCCCTAGCTGGGACCAGGACCAGGAGCATCCCCTCCATCCCAGACCACAGATCCTGGTTTGGGCTGTGATGTAGCACCCACAGTCCCCAAACGGTCCCACTTCCTTTGTCCAGGGACACACGTGAGAGTGGAAGGGTTTCCCCATCTTCGCATGTTTCTTGAAAGGAGGATTTTTAAAAAAGGAAAAAGGAAGCAAACCCAGACAGATTATCTATGAAAATGTGATAAGAGCAATCTAAACCAAACCCCAACAGCAGGGCCTCTCTCACCTTCTGCTCCCTGCTGCTGTCAGGGCTGGAAAATCGGTGCCGACTGTCCCGGGATCGATTCCCACCCTGGTGCCTGGAGCTCATCTGCTCATCATGCATGAACAGCACTGAGGGCTCAGAGCTCCAGCCAGCAGGGACCCTCCTGTTTGCATGGGACCACAGACCCCACAACCCTGCAACCCACTGGGGTCAGGGGCACGTGTGGATCCCACACTGTGGCCGTGGGGCACCACAGCTTCAAGCAGGCCTAAGCCCAAAGAGGCAAAGGCTCTTCTGGGGGCTCTGACGAGGCGCATAGGAGGGAAGAGAAGCAATGAAGTGGCTGAGGCTCCAGTGAAAAAGAGAGAATTAACAAGCCCTGGCTGCTGCAGTGTGAATTTAGGGCACAGTCGTTCCCACCAGGTAATTAAAGGGCACCAAGACAGCATCCATCACACCTTGTCTGAGGACATCTCAGGTCAGATGCAGAGCTGGAGCAGCTCAGACCTGGCAGAGCTCAGAAAAGAATGTCATTCTCTTAGAAAAACAAACAAACAAGGAAACAAAATGCAACACCACCACCAAAAAAAAGCAATTCCCTTGTCCGGGTCAGCAAATCCCAGACTGTACCCTGGGGTGGAGCAGCAGTGGATTCTGGCATTCATGGCCACAGCAGCAACTTTAGAGGACCAAAATCATGACTGCAGTGAGCAGCAGGCTGAGCACTCTGAGTAAACCCTGTTAATTCACTAATGAAGATGTCCCAGAATGGCCTGTGCCTCTCTGCACCCCTTGCCGCCCTCCCTTTGGATATCTCTACACTAAATCCTTGGGTGCAGCAGTGACTGAGATTAGGGATTCCTGCTTCCCAAGGGCACCTGGGAACCTGAAGCTGTTTCTCCACTTGCCCAGATGTTACCAGAAGAGCAGCCTGGTTTGCAGGAGTTCCTTTCCAGGGGTGCTCAGTGATTGTGGAAGTCGGAGCACTACGTCAGGCAGAGAGGTCAGCTCCAGGCACTGACTGCTGAGCACACTGAGCTAAGTGTTTTTCCAACAGAGGAGAGGAAAAACCTCATCTCAGCTGAAATACCAAGGCTTTAAAAATTAGTTGCTGTTCATGTGCAGTAGCTCTTGTTATTGAAAACACCATAAAAGTTTTACTGTGCTGACTTAGGGTGCACGTAAAGAACCTCGCTTGTCTTGACAGGCCATAAAGGAACTTTTATGACCTATTGGGTCAATGATTTGCAAAGAAGGATTTACACCGCTGTCCAGGGCTGGGATGAGCTGCTGGAGGAGGAACACGCCAAAAATGGCACACAGAGCTGGGAGGTGGACCTGCTATGGGATAAAGAGTGTGCATATCCAGCATGACTACGTGTATCGTGCATGCCTTGCTCTTACATAGGTCGTGCTAACACAGAAGGGCACGGGATTATGTGCTGAGTGGGCTTAACTGATTGACCTTTATTCTTTTGGAGTTACAAGTGGAGTTTCAGGAGGAAAAAACCTTACCCATGCATCAGTTCAGCTCTTCCCCAGGGATCAAGCTTCAGAAATCCAGGCTGAATCCCCTGTGCTGCAACCGCTTTATCTTTTATCACGAGGTGTCGGGGAAATATCAGCTCCACTGGGCCAAGGTTCACTTTCAACACGCTCCTGGAGTAACTCAAGCGAGAAGAGGCCCTGACTTAGTGAAATATCATCACCTTGGACTGATGCTGCCGGGTCTGCTCAGGACAGATGAAAGGGTGCAAGGGAAGGCCCTGCTGTGCCAGCAGCCTCACGGCAGCGTCAAGGCTCGTTTCCCTTAATAGAGCACCAGCACTGGGCACACACAAGGGCAGAGGCTGCAGCTGCAAGCAAAGTTCCAGTGAAATCCAAATACACACCTCTAGCCTCAGGGACTGGTGAGAAGGGCCCAGGACTATCTGCAAATGACCAAAACTGTCCTGGAAAAGGGACTGAACCCCCAGTGCCACCTTCCTGGGGCAGCACACAGGCCTCACAGCCACTGCTCTCCCTGGCTAGCACAGCTCGTGTCACCCTGGTCCCCCCCTGCCTCAGCCCAGGCTCGGCTGCCCACATTCCCTGCTGGTGTTGGAGCCATGCCCAGGACTGGGCAGCGATGGGGACAGTCACCCAGAGCACCCACCATGCTCCTGCCCAGGCTGCCTGGTGCAGAAGGAGCAGGATGGTGGCAGCCATGGAGGGAGCAGGATGATGCCAGCCAGGAGGGAGCAGGATGATGCCCGGCAGACTCAGAACCCCAGGGAGCTGCGCTCCTGAGCCCGGAGCCTGCGGGAGGGAGGCGGCAGCCCAGAAAGATCAAACACTTCAAACGTTTCTCTCCCGAGTGCCAGCGTGTGCAGAAAGGAGAACCAGGGAAGTCTTAACGCCGGAGGGCAGAAGGATCTTCCAGCCAGGCACTCGCAGCCGGCGGTGCTGCTCCCGGGGGCGATGTCTGGAGGGTCTCCGAGGGATGGGAGCTCCCTCAGCCTCAGCTCACCCAGGTGACCACGCTGCCGTGGGGATGCTCATGCAGGTTAAACACCTGAAGTGGGACCCTTCCAGCCTCTCCAAGGAGCAGCACCCACTCTCCCTCCTGCAGCTCCCAGCCCCATCCACAGGGTCACGGCGCATCACGGGCAGGAGGTGGTTGCACTCTGCAGACTTCCCTCCCCAAAGCCCTTTTCCTTCATCCCTCGGCATCCAGATGGATTGAACCAGATTTGCCGCACACGTGGCAACCAAATGAAATGGTTTCTTTGGCAACAATAATGAAAGCTTAGAAAAAAATTTGCTTTCTGTCTCCTGCGACTCCAGCAGCCCAGGTAATGCAGAGAGGGAAGCAGAGAACTGCAAGCATCTGCCTTGAATTACTGCCTCTGATAGGAATCAGACATGCACTCCAGCATGTCTGCTGCACGTTTATTTATTTATTTGGGGCCTGATTGATTTAAAGACTCCCTATTGCCTGAGCAGCAGCATGGCACAATAATTCACTTGATCTCTGATTTATATTTCATGTTCAAGTGAAGCAGGATGCTTCTGCCCAGCACAAGAGCCGTGTGTGCCAACATCGTGCTCGGCAGCTTCAGAGAACCTGGGCATGTAGAGAAGCAAAAGCTGTGGCTGCAGAAGGGAGTAATCACAAGATAAAAGCCCTGTTACACATCCAAAACTGCATGGCCAGGGTCACAAACTGAAAGTGGGACTCACAAATCACTGTCCCTATTTGCCCCCTTGCACAATGCTCAGTCCCAGGCTGTGTTTTCCAGCCAGGATCCACCCCATCTCCCTCTCTGCCCAAACCACTCCCCTCACTCCACAGCTCCAGCAACGATCCAGGGGTCAGTGATGGTCATCCCTGACCTCTCCAGCCTTTCCATGATGCTGGAAGGCTTTGAGCCTCTTGCAGCTCAACAGGACAAGGTCCAAGGCATCCCCCATAACTCCTCCACTCTGGCCCTGGTGGGCCCTGGATTTCCTTTTTGACCTTGTGCCAACTGGCCCAGCAGCTCTGGAGGCTGAGGGTGAGGTAACTGCACCTAATTAACTCCCTCTGCTCTTCTGCCTCCCATATGGGAAAGGATCAAAGCGCTCCCTATCACAATCCGAAGGCGAGTGGGGCCCGGGAGGGGTGAGACAGGAGGGGTCTCCTGGGCTGGGAGGGGAATTCAGTCAACCAGAGACACCCCTTTTTCCCCTGCCAGCATCACCCTTCCCCACGGCCCCTCCGAGACATCCCCACGTACCTGCAGCTCCAAGCAGAGTCAGGAGCCTGAGACCCCCATGAGAGGCAGGGCCAGCAGCGACCCTCTCACCCCGTGCCCCATCACCCTCAGGGTGCCAAGGGCTGCAAGCCCCTCCAGGTGCTTTGCTACCACATTGGTGATACCAAAAATAGATACAAGCTATTTCAAACATTTCTCCCTTCCTTTTTACAGGAATTGTTACACGGAGCAGAGTTAAGATCTGCTATTCTCTGCTCTGCTTCCCACTTGGAAATACCTTCTAGAAATTAAGGAGGATAAAAATAGTAGCATTCAACGGGAACAGGAGCGAGCTCTTCTCCTCAGAAGATGCTGCAATCACGCAGCGCCCGCGCCCGAGCCCGGAGCCGCCGTGAATAGCGCTGCCAGTTGATCTCCTTCAAAGCATTGTTGAATGAGGTCTTAGCCTCGTAATTTAAGGGGATGAAGTTCTTCCTGCGGCTGTGAAGATTTGGGCTTTCCAGATATATTATTTTATATTAACTCCTCCTGGACAGCCTAATTAGACCAGGGGGAAAGGGCTGTTCCCTCCCCGCTCCGTTATCCAGAGCCCTTTCTCCTCCTGCAAGAGATTTTATTTGTGCTGCACAGAAGATTTATCAACTGCCTTTATAGCCCTCCCTGCACTAAATCACACTCCTAATGGATAGCCCGAGGTAAGAGCACCACTGTTTATTTTATTATTTTTTTTTAATCCGTGGAATAGCAAGGATATATGCACACAGAGCTGCAGGCTGAGCTCTGCTTCCCCGTCCTCCACGGACAGTGGTTTTAACACTCCCAAGTGGAATTACTTGCACTGGCCAAAATCCCAAGAGAGAGCTTGTGAAAGCCCCAGCAGGAGCATCTCAAGGTCCAAACACACATGATGATGCAGGGATGACCAGAGCAGAGAGGCAGCATCCCCTGCTCACCCTCTGCTTCCGTTGTCACCAGCTCTGGGCTCCCACGTCCCTCTCCCCGAAGGAACAGATTACCTCCAGCTTTGCCAGCAACATGGACATAATCCAGATGCAGAGATAAAGTTAAAAAATCCCCACCATTTACCCTAGTCCAGATGTTGAGAGTATTGTTAGTGCTAGATAAAGGTGAGGAAAAAGAAAAACATCACTGGATTTCAGTGCTTTTGAGAACTGCTCCAATACCCTTTTGGCAAACCCAACTTGGAGGAGAACATGTTAAGCACCAGAGGAGTCTAATCCACTACAAATAAGATGTTAATCTGCTGTTGAGAAAAACATCTCCTGATGTCCAGCAGGGCAAGGAGCAGACTCCCTTCCTGCACAGAGAGTAACCCCTGGCCGTGTGTGAGTGACAACAGTCAACACAGCAGCAGGAATCACTCCAGTGACTCAGTGCAGGCTGCTCCCCAAGACCAGGAAGGATGATGGTCTGGCTTCTCCTGGTTTCAGCCAGGACACCAGGGATCTAAGAGCTTCATGTCCTGCACCATCCAGCTCCTGCTCCTCAGACAGTGTATGGATGTGGGGTGGAAAGGGACCACTGGGATGAAGTCCTTCTTCAGATAAAACCCTTTTCTCCAGTGGTTAAGCTCTCTGGCTGGCAGGGAGAGCACAGTGAGCCCATTCCACTCATCTCAGAGGAATCACCAGCTCTACAGGAGTGAGTTCTGGCTCATCACTGCTCTCAGTGGAATCACCTCCCACTTGTTCTAACTCATTGCCTTTGACTTAATCTTTTGATTGATGAAGGTTTTGGATATATAAATCTGTGGGATTCATAACTCGGCACAGAAGGAAAATGACGATTGGCATCTCTAATAGGACTTGCAGAGGATGGATGGGTCCTAAGGTGCCAAAAGCATAGTTGGTCCTGCTCAGTAAGATAAACAAGTGCAGGAAAGGAGTGTAAGGGCTGACAAAGCTGTTGGTGAGGGGTATCCAGTGGGAACATCTCCCCAAGCCTGCCCCAGGATTGCTGGAGCAGCACAGCAGCACAGATAAACTGAACTCAGGCTCCTCTCCTGCTGCTCCTGCAGCCCGGCTCCTCCTGCCAAGGCCAGAGGGGAAGATGGCAGGGGGATGGCAGACCCTGCAAAGGCGGGGGGGATGGCAGGAGGGGGTGGCAGACCCTGCTGGGATGGGTGGGAAGGTGGAGGCAGCCAACACAGACAGCAGCCAGGGCTGAGTCACAGACACCACCCTGCACGCAATTCCCAAAACCTGGCACCCCTGTCAGCCTCTCCCACCCCCTGCCAGGCTTTCTCTCCCTCTGAGTGTCATCACAATTCGGGAGCTCTGCAGTCAGGGGAGGTTCCCATCATTCATTTTCCCCGTGCCATTGTACCACAGCGACTCCCAGTTCGATCCCTGTCAGAGGCTGTCACACAACCGTCACATCCCGCGCTGCCGCAACAATTCAACCCCCCAGGAATCACCACATTCCTTTTCCAGGGAGCGTTTCTGCAGCTCCAGTCCACATTTTCCTTCCTTAACTTCACACCAACAAAATTTGGGTTGAATTAGGAGAACAATGGGAGCAGCTAAACACGTTTCCATCCCCTGCCTCCTGGTAGCAAGCACAAATCCTGGGCTTGCAGGGATGCTGCCGGGCTTCCGCAGGCTCTGCTATGGAGTCTGCTAATGCCTGGATGCAGCCCTAACCCTCAGCCAAAGCCTCAACCTCTCACAAAGGCTGAGCAGAGAGATTTTGAGATTTCCGAGGATTCTCCTTGCTGGGAAATGTGCGTGTGAGAAAGGTTGAAAGGCGTTGAGTCGATTGCTCCCGGGCAGAGGCACCCACTGGGCTTCCCCCGGCTGCGGGGCAGCTTCTCCTGCCAGGCTCCATGGAGCCTCTTCCAAAGCCATTGGGAGGCTCAAGGCCGATGGACATCTCTCCAAACCTTTGAAAAAAATCTGGATGTATAAATAAATTAACCCACCCAGAGAGCAGCATCAGCCTTGAGCCCTAACCAGTTCCTTCTGCTGCTCCATGATTTTGTCTTTCTTGGATCAGAAAGAAATTAATTTAATGGAAAGCTACTTTTTTCCTGCCCTTTCTTCATCTTCTTTTTATAAACCCCATAGGGAAGTAAAGCATATGAACAGAGACAGCCTACTTGCTGCAGAAGCCAGTTTGCAAAGTAAGACAGTTATAACCACCCAAAAGGGGTGGGAGGGATTGTTGGCCCTATTCATTCTTGGCTTATGCTGGTGATTCCTCGAGAGAGTCAGAAAAAGAGTAAACTCCTATTAGAGACAACTTTTGCCAAGTTAATGCTTTTAAACTTCACTGCACCTTTAGCCTGCCCCACAGAATATCTCTATGACCTATGTAAAAATCTACCATCTATATTTAAGATTATATGTATTTGATAGGTATCAATTCCTGGGTGAAGGCAGAATTAAAATTTCAGTTCTGCTTCTCTATTCTGAGCTTTAGTCCCTCCTAAAATACACACAAACACGGAAAACTCCTCCTGCCAACTCCACACCAAACCTCCCAGGCAACATGAATCAGACAGCACAGCACAAGTAGGAACAAAAATCAGCTTTATCCATTCCCATTCTGCTTACCTGGGACTCTATGTGCTGTTTCTACAGCATTCCAGCTTCCTCCTGCACACAGGGGTATTTTGTACCCAAATTCAGCTCCCAAACTTGTTTTTTTCCAACACTTCAGAGCAGCTTAAACACTTCAGACCTCCCCCCTCAAACTCTGGTCAGCTCCAGTAGCTGTGGCCAACTAACGCTTCCTAAAAAGCATTTCATGTGCTGTTATCAAGTGTGTATTACACTGGGAATTTCACAGTATTTAAGGGAATGTTGGCATTACAGGCTTTGAATGCCTCTGCCTCACCTGCTGGCAGGAGGAAGGGAGGATTGGCCAGGCAGGGATGCAGAGCAGCAGGGATCCTCACACTGGGACTCTCTCGTCGTCGCTGCGCAGTTTTCAGTCCTCTCAGAATGGTTTTGGAGAAGGGGGGATGTGTAGGCTGGAACAGCCTCTCAAGGACGTCAGAACACTTTTGACAAGTCCTAATGATGAAGGAAAACAAGTTGGAAAAAATTAAGCATGTTAAAAAGTAATGAAATCTTCAATATCCTGGGAATAATAAATAGTCGTGGCGGAGAGCAATTACTCTGTATTTTTTTTTCTTCTTTTTTTCGTATGGAGACAGAGGAGAACAAGGGAGTATTTGTTTCTTGATTCCTCATCTAGGAAGCACAACTGGCTCGTGCCTTCCGTGTTTCCTGCGCAGCCGGGGCTGCCAGATCAGTTCCTGCTGTGCGAGGAGTGATCCCCGTCTGAGGAGCAACAGGGGACTGGAGGAAAGTGCTGTGAGAGGTGCAGGACTGGCTGCAGGGAGACAGGATTTTCTAGCTTTAGTATTAACTGAAGACCAGAGGTAGGCATAGAGTGCTCTTCACCATCACAGGCTTCCATGCTCTGCTATGGGGGAGTTTTGCAAGTGGGATAATTGCAATGGTGTGAAGTGCTTTGATTAGGAATTTCTGAAACAGCTTTTGATGTTATTGGTGATCTCTGCATGCAGGTTTTTCTCTGCTGAGAATAAACAATGAGGAAACACAGCTGAAGTTTCCAGCGTCTTCCTATTAGATGGGTTCAGCTGGAATCAGCAACAGCCCCAACCCTGTCTGGAAAAAGGCTCCATACAAATACCAAGCAATCCATCATCATAAGGGGAAAACAGCAAACAAGCCTTGCTGTGACTGCTGACAGCAGGAGCAAAGACAAGACTTAGGCACGTAAATATTCAGAAACAGCCGAGAGAAAGGCAGGCAGAAAGACCTGACATTTCCCTCTCCTTGTTACAACTACAAAAGCCACGAGGGCATCCAGGTGTTACAAAATGCAGCCAGTCTCCCTCCCAGATCCTGCTGGTTCTCCAGATCAGTTAGTTTTTTTTTTTTAATCTTTTCAGTTCATGAATCGCATGTGAAGCTTCACAGCTCTGCTCTCTTTAAAGCATCGTAGACCCAGGTTTACCTTCAAACAGCGGAGCAAGTGGGGCTGTAGGAATCCATCGAGGCTGCTGCAAGGCAAGACACCTGCCTGAAGCTGAACATGTGCATCCTGGAGAAATCCACAAAGCCATGAATGCAGCAGTGCATCATCTTCATGCAGTGACAGCCAGCTACAGGGACAACTGCAGCTCCAGCACTGGAGGCGGCCCTTGCCTCACGTGGCTCCAAGGCAAGGAATTTCCAGACCTGAGATCCCAGGGAAGGGGTAACTGGGCAGGCTGAGGACACAGCACTGCCATGGAAATCTTTGGCTGGCTCCATTCAAGCCTTTTCCTCCACATTCAAGCTTCAAGGTGATGAAGATGAGGCTGTCTCCTCTTCCTGCAGCTCTTACACTTTGCCCCTGTGGTGGCTCCAGCACCTTCAGCTGGTCACAGATTGAGGACAGGGACTGTACACTCTTCAAGGCAAGGACTGTTTCTCTGCTCAGTCCCCAGCACGCCAAGCAAGTGCTTTTCAGGTCCGCAGAACAACCACTACCTTTCCTGTTTCTTCTTATTCTTGGCACAAAGGCACCTGAATCGCTTCCAACTGAGGTTAAAAGCATTCGAGTCTGTTTGCACATGAGGTTTTCTAAAGCGACCTCTATTTGTAACACACACTTCCCCCAGCACACATAAAAGCATCCAAATGACTTGTCATTTAGGAACCGCCCTCATATTCCCAGGAAAAAGATTTTGTCCCCGTTGCATTTTATCCATTGCTTTGTTTTCACATTTCAACTTCATATTTGAACGGTTACATCACACATCTCCCATCTCAGGGGGTGGAGAGGAAACACAAACTAGAAAGAGCACAGTAATTCACATCACCTTGTTTCCTAGGCAGAGGACCAAAACACTGCTTGCAAAATACCAGTATTTTTATGCTACAAAAATACAATTAGACTCTCAATTACATTTTATTAAATTTACTCCTGGGACTTCGTTAGCGCAAGACAGCCGCAGGAACTCCCAAGGGCTCCCATGAAATCCTCTGCACTAAACCTCATCACTCCTGCAGCTACAGAAAGGGGAAAAATTATTATTCCAGGGACCAGAAACCCAGATTCTGCAGACACAACCACCACAAAGTCTCCTCACGTCTGAGTCCCAGGGAACAAACTGGATTTACTCGCTTGACTGAGGTTTTCCATGTGCACAACCTGTGTTTGCAGAAGTGGGTGCTCGAGTGGTGGTGGCTTGGGAAGGAGCTGTACACACTGAGGAGCTGCTCCAACAACAGGACTCTCCACCTTTTCTGAATACTGGCATCTCCCAAAAAAGAGAGCTTTCAGATTTAATTAAATTTTACTATTTTATTTGTGAAAAAACTACAAGCAGAATTCATAAATAGACATTTCTATTTAAAGCAGGAAAATGATAAAGTGGCTTCTAATAACAGTCGTGCACATGCCAGTAACAGGAATATATTAACATCTTTTATTTGCTAGACAAAGAGCAGTGTCCAATATAAATTTCCCAAAAACATTTAAGACCTGTGAATTTCTGACCAGTTCACAAAACCACCATTGACACTTTAGCATGAAGATTAAAACAAACCTAACAGGACTGTCAGCTCTAAAGACTTTACAGAGCGGAAAAACTTTCAGAAGCGTTATACAAGCTGTCTTTCTGGGCAAATGAAAAATATAGCTCGTATAATACATTAACATAAAAATCCACAAGATAAGATTATGTTTTGACATACTTAAACAAGCATTCTATATTTGTCTCCAACAAACAAAGCTAAGGAAATAATGTAACCATCTTTACACAGTAAATTAAGGTTACAAGTCATACACAAGAACAGAACTGCTTGCGCATTAAAAACTGTTCAGCTCCATTGTCATACTCTAAATGTTGGCTCTTAAAACCATTCGGTTACATACAAGCAAAGGTTATTATATAGTCAGCAATTAATAAATTTTCAATAATTTAAGTTTATGGTAGAGCTTAAAAAAGTAGACTGAGAATGATCTTGGTAAGGCAGGTGAAAACATCTCAGTGGAAATAAACTCACAGAAGCTGCTGCCAAATTTTCGATCTGTCCAATTTGAAGCAAAGTTCCAATTAAAATAAATAGCCTGGTGGTGTAAAACGCTGTCACCTTTCCTTTGCAGAACTACGTCAACTGAGCGAGTCAGGCAAGCCGTGTCGGTGTCTGTGTGTGTGTGTCTGTGTAAGAGTCCAAACTTGGCCATCGTAACACTGTGCTTCACTTACCTGCGTTCTGTGCCACTGAACACCGTGAATCTGGTCCTTCCCTACTCTAGTGTTTGGGTTGGTTTGGCTCTGGAACCTTCCCCACCAAGGGCAGCTGCCCCACGGGCACGGCACGGAGGGAACCCCACCCGTGGCGCCGCAGGGACGCCAACAGCAGAAATCAAGTGTGAAAGCAAACGCTGTCCTTCAAACCCACAACACAACAGCTACGGATGAGGCCGGGGGGTCAATGCTTAGCTAGCACTTCCTAACTGAATGCAGAATTACAGGTCACTTGTTCCAAAGAAATTTTCCCATTTATTAAGAGCAAGCTACTTTATCGAGGAGGCACGCCAAAGGGACAGATGTTACCGACTTTACCACGAGTAGCTGGGTATGGCGTTAAAGCTTTTTAACTGATCTACAGGTCTAGTTTCACTTGAAAAAGAAGCAATTTCCTGGTACACACAATGCCTTTTTTTTTTTTTTGCACAAATTCCCAGATCCAGCAAAGGTGGTGAGCGAGTGGTTTGACTTGAAGCACCAGAATTAGCCCTGCTGAGGCCAGCGGGACCTGCCGCTCGCTCACACCCTTGGCTGGATCCCGGCCGAGATGCACGCAAGCCTAATTGATAATGGATCATTTATAAAGCAGTGCAAAATATACAAGTTCAGGGGCATCTTCAAAAAATCTCTCTTAAAAAATTATTCCAATACATTTCAGTAAAATAAATAAATATGGCTGACCAGTTTACCCTCCCTGAGACCCTTAAAGGAATAGTAAAAACTGGAAAAGGAATGTCTTTGCAATATCCCACTAATGTTAAAATGTGGATTGAGATATTCATAGTATTTAAAACTATGTATAATAAATTGTCTTGATGCTCATAGGAAGCATCTGTTTTCCTTTGGTTAATACTTTTAAAAATGCTTAAAAAAGACAGCCTATACTGTGAATATAAGCAGAATTAAGTTGGGGTGCCCACGTTAACATACTCAGAATAAAACCACTGCTGCCAGGGCACTGCCACTGCACGTGCCTTCAAGCAGGGGCTCTACCAGATCCCTTACTCACACATTTCTGTCACCAGTGTGAAAGGAACCTACGTCTGCTACTCAAAACCACACAGATTTGAAAAGAAATCTTAAATCAGTTGCCTCCACAAAGAGAAATTTCTCTTGCCAAGCAAATAATTCACAATATAACAAGCAGGCACAACGGTGTCAAAATGTGGCCCTCTTTCATCATGCCCAAAAGTTATGCATTTGATGTCAGATGAAGCCACAGCCTCTGTGCCTGGAATTACTGCAAAGCACCCTGGGGCCACTAAATAAAGATGAAAAGCCAAAGAGGTTTGGCATTTGTTTCGTTTTTAAAAAAAAGTTTGTTTCACCTCTTTGGCTGAGTGTTTTAGCAGGATAATGCATGGAAGGTAAACTGTAAAGCAACACTAACCAGGAAAAGAAATTATAGTCTGGATAGCTTTAGAGTAAGAACGGAGGAGATGCTGGTCATGAGCATGAGCCACACGTCGCTCACTTGCCAGCACGAAAACTTTTCCCTACTTTTGCTCCCACAGCAGAAGACTCGGAAGTGTCCAAACGCTGACAAGCCCTTCACTGGACAAGATGCTGTTCAGAAACCACTCCTGGGATACAGATGGACTTCAAGGATAAGAAGCACCCCAACAGCAGGGACGGGACAGATGGAACGGGGGCGGCAAGCACCAACCCACACGCGGCTGGAGCGAGCACCAGCTCAATTCCCAAACCCGGGATTGCTCCCAGGCTCCCTGCTGCCTTCAAGCCACTCCAGTTCTAGTTACCTCGGGCACTGAGGCTACTGGATGGAATCCATTCACACCACCAACACGTGTGGGACTGGCTGTGCATGACACAGCGACGCTCACGTTACCAAACACACGGATCCATGGCATAACACGCTGGTTGGGAATGCTTACGCTCCAGCTGGGCATGGAACTGCACATCACCAACCTGAGCGACCCTAGGGGAAACACCAGCTACTGGAGCAATCCTCTCTCATCTCAGATCCCAAGCTGTAACAATCAAAACCGTGTCCAGTACACTTTAGCCATTGCTTAGGGAAGAAACGGGGAAGGAACAATAGAGAGAACAGGTCCCATCCAGGTTCAAACCTTCAGGAACACTTTTCACCTAAGACCAGTTGCATTTCAGTTTCAGTACTTTCACAGAAGGGGACTGTCCCAGATCTTGAACTGTTCAGTTATTTTGTTTTATCACTTCACAGTGTTTCAAGCACCAGCGTTTCCATGTATTGGTTTCAAATAACCCTTTATATATATTTATTTATATATATATTTATATATAATTTATATCAAAACTGATAGTACACAGTATAACTGGAAGAAGAACTGAACTTAAAAAGGATATGTTGAAAGAGGATGGAGTTTGTGAATGCAATAAATAAAGCCCCCTTCCCTCCCCACCCGCTCCCTACCCCAAAACAAAAAGTTGTCATGTTCATGGAAAATTGTGCACAGCAGATATTATAAAAAAGTAGATTCAGGAGCACATCCAATTATAAATGATTGTTAGGAAAATCATATAAAACAATGGAATACATAAAAGTGTCAAGAGTAATCGCTAGGGTGAGAAATTCCTTGGTGGCCAGATGCCCACGGCAAGCAGAAATTATCCTGGTTGCATCAGTAAGAGGTCGATGTCCGAGAAAGTGTGTTCAAGCACAGAAGAGGCTCTCCAGGATTTGAACAGCATGGGCAGGTGGAGTGTTTGAATTTCATACCCTGATTCATAGTTTCCACAACTCCATGTGCAATTTTTCAGAAAGATTCGTCGTTGACTGCCGACATGTCCCCCTTGGGCGTGGAGGAACGGGACGAGCCCTTGTCTGTGCTCTCAGAGCCCGAGCTGCTCTGATTCTGTTGTTCTGATCCTGCACTGGAGGTCACTGTAGAAGACGACGTGGATGAAGAGCGAGTCTTTTCTTTAAAGTCTGTGATAATTACTGTGACATTTCCCACTGTGACTGCCAGCTGCTGTGCGGTACTTCTGTCCACATTTTTCAGTCTGGGTCTAAAATAAATGAGAAGACATTTATTAAAAGGATAAAAATAAACGAGAAAGGGAAGGTTTATTAGGAAAAGCATTTGAAAACAAACTCGGCGTGACTGGTGCTCCCTTGCCTGTGCAGATGGCAGTGGCTGGGAGGAGGAACCAGGCAGTCAGTGAGTGCTGCACAGCAGAGGATGAAGATGTGACCTGCTCCCTGTGCTTGAGAGCTGCACAGCACACTCAGGCCCAGAGAACAACCTGTCTCACAGAGCTCTGCACAGGGTGTCTCTTGCAGGCTTCTCCCTAATCCAACCCTGCCAGAAAGGAGGACACCAGAGCAGAGCCAAGCGGACAGGAGCCAGACAGAGCGAAGGATCTCCTCCCCAAGGGGCAGATGAAAGAGCTCTCTTATCTAAATTCACCATCTCATCATGTGCCCTGATGTTATGAGACAAGGCTGTGACTCTGCAATACAAAACCACATGAAAGCATTCGGCCACGGCTCTTTCATTCCCATGTTGGAACTCTGCAGCTGGAAACAACACAGGCACTGGGACAACTTGGCTTCTCTTTCAACTGCTTTGAGCTTATACAAATCAGATGCCCAATCAGCCTATGGATAGAATAGCTCAAAATGTTCCCTCTGGAATCAAGGCTATTGTAAATAAAATCCAGAATGTACAACGGTATTTTTTGCAGCCAGAGCTTTTGGTTAGGGGGAAAAAGAAAAGGGGGGGGGGGGAATACAAACCAACCGAAAAGAACCCACGGGTATTTATTGCTCAGGATTATCTCGGTAATTTGCATGCTGTGCTATCATTCAATTAGTAATGTAGCTAATAAGGGTTGAAACTCTAGGAAGCTGACATTCAAGCACATTTCACGGGCTGGTCCAAAGCTCTGCTTCAACAAGCCTTGGACACTCCTCCAGCTACCAGCAAATTCCAAGTCAGCTACAGCGACTGCTGTAATTTACAGCTTTTGCTCCTAATTAAGGGTCAGGCTTAAGCAGCGGAATATTCCCAATAGGGAAATTAAAAAGGAGAGTCTTTATACATCAGTGAAAAGTAGCTTGCTGAGAGCTGCCTTATTGAGAGGGATGGAGGGAAGGTTAGTTTACTTTGGGATCAAGCTCCAGCTTTTAAACCACTCTGCCTTTTCTCCTCCTCACTGGCAGCACACAAGGCTAGTGCAGAAAAACAGAAAAAGAGGGAATTAAGCTCATTTTCTATCTGCTATGAATACTCAATGCCTTGCAGTGGTAAGTTAACAAGGAGAAAGTCCTTAAGTAGCAGTTATCCAAGTGGTATTCCAGAACCAGACAGAATAGAAAAATGCATTGAGGACGGATGTACAGCTTCCAAAATAGAACAATTGTATTTCTGCAAACTTCCTCACCAAAAATGAAGTTACTGCACCAAAAATAGTATTTTCTTATCTAATCTCAGAGGCTGTTGCAATTTTTAACAGATACCACAGGAAAAGCATTTTTAATAGATAGAAAATACAAAAAACAAGCAAACGCACACCACTTCTTGGGTTTACACTCAGTAAAACTCCTACTTGCAGCAGCCCCTCTGCTCCGGGACCGGCCTTTCCAAGCTCGGAGCCGTGCTCTGGATTCCCGGGGCAGGGAGACACGCCCACGCGGGCGCTGCACAGTCACACTCCAGGAGCTGGCAAGCTGCACACGTAACCACAGGCTAGATGAAATGATGCCACTTCGTTTGTGGCTTACAAGAAAGGCCAGCTGGCTCAGCAGGTTTTGGGGTTTCCGCTCAGGTACTGTCTGGGCAGATGCCCCCGCACGGCCGCCGGCGTTCCCGGAAGCGTAGTACGAGTACGTATTTTCCTCCCCGAGCCCCGAGTTCCTTTAGGAAACCCAGTTCTTCCTGTAATGTGCCTCGGTCATTTGTTTCCTCTCGTACTCAGAAAGAGCCAAAATGCTGGCCCAGATACCGGAACAGACCCTGCTGCCTCCACCTTCCTACAGGGTTGGATGTGAACTCTGGCTATGGCTCGTCAAAGGGCAGCTCTGAGAGTTGCAATTAGTTTTGAAAAAAAAAGAAAGAAAAAATGGAACTGCCCATGCATCCTTAAACGCCATGACAAAGTAACATGGAAGGGCTGTGGGAAGCAAGGCTGAAGTGCAGGATTTCTCCTCAGCCCCACTCACAAACATATTCACATTGTCATTTAAACAACTGAGCCCTCTGACCATTTCTCCAGAAGGACTTCAGGGTTTCCCGTGTACAAAGGGCTGATTAAGCACAGATGGAAACCACCAATCTCTTCAGCACATGCATACAATTTTTGCTTCTTATAGAAGGCAAAGGGATTGGCCCACTCATGTTATTTTGCAAAATTAAACACCCTGATGCTTCATGTTTATAGCGAAAAAGGTTTATGGCCAAATAAGCGAAGTGTTTCAAAACATTCAGTCTGAAAGTACACAGGACGGCATGGAATAAACCAAGATAATTTGTCAGAAACAGGCATGGTATCCAAGAAGTTTAAACAGGATTTCTTAAAAATCCAGAGAGCCCTACAAGACAATTTCGAAAAAAACCTCAAAACAACTGTTAAGCAATCTGGGCATCTGAACACATAACTTATAACTCTGTAAAATCAGATCCTTTAAAAAGACTCTTGACAGCACTCCTGAGAGCAGTGACTTGCCAGAAAAGTTCCACTTAACAAAACACTTAAAAAGACAGTTTAAGAAGCGAAGGAGATGAGGTATCCTTTAAAAATACCCAGCTAGACCTGATACTATTAAGGCTTAATTAGGGCTGACAAAAGCTTGCCACAAAACACGGACTAAAAGACTTTGCAGTAGACAGAGTGACTCCTTCAACGAGTAAAAACAATTATTTGATGTAATCTCTCAATTTAATATTATGTCATTAGTCAAGTGCATCAAGTCTCCTGCATCCAAAGTAAGTACCATTTAAAGAAGAACAGGACAAGCAAAGAGTCACTGCAATAAAGCTGCCTTTCTCTAATCAAATCAGGAATGGACACTTCAATCTTTGGGGGCTGAGGAAGAGTTAACAGCAGTCCCTGCGAACAGCTCGGTCTTGTGGCAAAAGCAAATTTCACACTGCCCTCACTACATTCCAGTGGGTTACTGTGCAAAGGATATTCACTCTTATTGAAGATTTTCTTGCTATTATTTAAAAACTTCTAAGACAAGAGTTTTCTGCAGTCACACCTTGCCAACTGGAATGCCCACAGCAGTGCCAACCATATTTCCCACGTGCTTTACAAGTGTTTGCAGCTAATACTGCCTCAGTTCACGTGGCTTCACTATGAAACACTTATTGCAGCACATTTTACAGAGAGATGCAATTCTTATACAGCCCACACAGGCAAAGCACCCAGTTCAGTTCTGCCTCTTGTAGCTCTCAAGTTCAACAATATAAAAACTGTTCTTTGATGCTGAATTTTTGATTTAAGAAATGGAAGAACAGTATAGGCAAGACTAGGAATAAACCTCTCTCCATACGCTCATTTCAGACGTAGACAAATATCAAACCAGCCATTTGTGCTTTCTGTTGATAGCATGATCCCAGCAAATCTGTTCATGTATACTTAGTTCCTGTATACTTGGAAAATTATCTTGACAATTACAGTGACTGAATTATGGATAAGGAAGTAAAAAAGTAACCTTTGTTACTGCTATCGAGCGATGATAAGAATTTGATACGATTGCTGGTTAATGTTTTTCCTCCGCTGTGTTTAGAGCCAAAAGCATTACTACCCAATTGACAACACTATTATTTCAGCAGAGAAATGAAAACTGAATGGACAACAGAATTAATGTTTCCAATGCCTGAATCTGTCCTCACTAGCAGAGTGTTCGAGTACACCAAAAAAAGAAGTGTTTGCTATTTAACACAGTTCTCAGATACCAAAAGCTTAACTTTAGTATAGAGTTACCTTGAAGTGTGATTTGAGTCGCTGGTCTTTGTTGTAGTATTCCCAGACTGTATGCTGTTTGCTTCACTAGGAGGATCTTTCACAATATCCGACTTTGGTCTGTGAGAATTGGAGGGAAGAGGGAGATGATGATGTTGGTTTAACTGCACAATTAACCCCTGCACAGTGCTACTGAACTCTCATCACATTTAATACTGCATCCTTCAAACTTACTTAGTCTTCTTGTTAGTGTTCTTCTTTGTAACACTTGGACTAATTTCCTTCTCTTTGTCAGGTTTTTCTTTGTCTTGTTTTTCCACTTTCTCCTTCTTCTCCTTCTTAGGTGGTGGTGGGGTTGCATATTGCTGGGCAACTTGTTGTGCCACCAGCTGAGAGTTTATTCTAGGTTTTCTATAATGACAATGAAAAGAGAGATCTATAGTCAGTTTTACACAGTAAAAATAACTACACTGAGAGCAGTATGAAGATTTATTTCAGCAACCAGGAAGAACACTCCACTTAAAGAACCAAATGGATGTCCTTATTTGATGTGAAGTGCTACTGCTGTAACCAAACGAGACAGAAATGTTAAAATAAAGAAATACTCCAAACTGTTGTTTCATCAGGTTTTAGCATCTAACATTCTTAAGTATAATGCTCCCTTTTTTTCATCCATGTCATGAAATCACAGCCAATTTTGGGGCGACAATAGTGAAAAAGCAGCTTTCAAGAAGCTGCCAGCCATGCACTGTGGCTACACTTCAAGAGAGGGAACAGAATGTGACAAAAAGTTTCCTGATAAACATCAGTCTCCTTCATATCTTTCAATTTAATTTCTCAAACGAGCTTCTGGTTCAGCAGCAGCAAACCTTGCACAAATAACAAAGAACAAGAGAAGGTAACTGAGATGACTTTGTCCCGAGGCCCGGGCCTGAAGCCGGCTGGCAGGAGCACAGGAGACAAGTGGGCATTCACACTTCCACTGGGAATGGCCGTGCCAGCCTCCGCCTCACCATCCTCACACCATTGTCTGCAGTCCCCAGTGTGCTCAGACAAAACCCACAAGCAAAGTGCCTTTCAGAGGCTGCTTCCACTGCAAATTACGCCTTACACAGAGAGGAGCTTCGCATGTAACCAATACCTGGTTACTGGAAATCACAGATCCTGCAGGAATTGGTACCTTTGTCTCTTCTGCATTCCTCATCCAAACTCTAATGCTCTCTCTTGACAACTCAAAACCTCTGCCCCTGGCATATCACAAAGCAATTTATACTCTGATTGATTCGATCCCTTCAACACCCCAGAAAGATCTATGCTCCGTGTCCACACAGCTTGTGGGAGGGGGGAAAAACAGGTAATCAACTCCATTAGCTGTCCACAGTAAACCAAACACTAATTCCAATAGTTGCTCAGGCTTGTCCAAAGCTGTTAAATTGCTCATAAATACAATTCAAATTTTGTACATAGATCAGACTACAACAGATTGTCAGTGAAAGCTGTACCCAAGTATTATCAGGTCTACAGCTGGCACACAGAACCCCAGGGGTTTGTGCTGCAGAGCTCTGTACCTGCACCCAGCTTTCACTACAAACGTCTAGAGAGATTTCAAGCACCTACTTAGTGGTTTGATGTGTTAAAAAAAAAAGTACAAAACGCTAATTGCTCACACATGACATTTACATTGAGAGACGATACAGACGACGGAACACCCAGAGAATTTCTACTCCCTGTCACAGGAAAATCCAAGTATCTACTAAGCCTGTCTTGGTACTGGTTTCCTGTGCAATGGTACTCAAATGTTCTTGCTGAAGCCAGATGTACCAAGTATTTCATTTCACTGCCACAGATTATTATCAAGTCTATGCACCAGGTTGTAATCAGGCCCCCGACCCACCTCAACACCACTGGCATCGGACTTTTCACCC
The DNA here is from genome assembly GCA_013397565.1 of Ptilonorhynchus violaceus. Taxonomy (NCBI): domain Eukaryota; kingdom Metazoa; phylum Chordata; class Aves; order Passeriformes; family Ptilonorhynchidae; genus Ptilonorhynchus; species Ptilonorhynchus violaceus. Next base: position 1,931,682 of record VZRJ01001055.1, on the reverse strand, counting down.
AATACAGAAACTGTAACTCAGTTTATTCTACAATCTGCATACACATCTGAGTAAACACAGATGATCTGGTCTTCAGCCTTAAATAACTGTGATGCTGAAACGTTTTGTAGATCAGATCGAGCAGTTACCCGTTCTATAGAACAGTGAAGATATTTAGCATCCTCGAAATCCAGTACACAGCAATTTCTGTCTGCATGACTGAGAAGAAACATGTAAAAAGAAGTGGTTTGGTTACATGGAAAAGATTTTCAGATTGATGCAACCACACTAAAAGCTGACAACAGTAACTTGTGTCAAGCAACCTGCTCACTGCCTACTGAAAAAAAGATAAAATGTCAAGAAATCTTCAAAGAGAGGGCAGATACCATCTCCCTGCATGATTATACATGATTAACCTCACTGCTTGAAGCTGCCACTTCTGCCCAGACTTACAGTTATTTGCTATTTACACAACCAGCTACGTCAGAAACCCGAGCCATTCATGGGAAATCCCAATTCATGAATCTGAAAGTTTTTCCCACTTTGCACGACTCTGATGTGCTGCTTGTGATGTGATTTCCAAACCTTGTGTCCAACCTGTGCAGCTACCGAGCTGCCCTTCCTGTTGCAGGCGTGCTGCACTGCTTGAACAGAGATACAAATTTTAAAATGGGAACTTCAACTAAAATAAAAAACAAAGCCACATAAATGTGTCTCACTGTATTTCCCTAGAGAAGGCTGGAATGCCAAAAGGACTGGCCTTAAAGCACTCCTGTGGAGACACTTTGCCCTCTGCTCTTCCACTCCTTATCCATGCCCGTGACAGCACACTACATTTATTAAGTTTTATCATTTTCTGGCCAGCCACTGACCTAACTAGCACAACCTCTCCAAAATCCATATATACATATTCCCTCTTACACACCAGGATGGCCCAATGGTGAGGGCAAAGCCAAAACTGGAAGGGAAGAGAGCAGGAAGCAGGCAGGGACCCGCTGGAAAGAGGGCCAGCCCTGCTCATGGGGTCCCTCCTGCCACAAGGAAGGGAGCAGAAAGCTGCTGAGGCTTTGGTCAACACCAAGCCTCTTTCAGGATCTGCTGCACTACTAGAACAGTTTTTTTTAAGGTAATGCAAATAACCTAACAACTTTCCAATTCCTAATCTGACCGTTTCACCCATGCCAGCAGCAAGCTTAGGAAAAGGGTAAAAACCAAGTAATTTAAGTAACTGGCACAGTAATAATAATAATAATAGGAGTAATAAAATCCTTCAAGTAAGGCCCATGCTACCACTACAGCCAGGACACATTGGTTAAAAGCCCTTTACTAAAAAGCCAAGGAAAGCAAGTTGAGCAGCACATTTTTAACCACAGCAAACTATAACCATAGGAACCACAATTGAATAAAGCAGCTGCAACATCCAAAACTTACTCCAAGTTTCCCTGCCTACCAAAAATGATTTGACCACCTCCAAAGAGAATGCCTCAACCCAAATACACCACTATTATACTAAAGTAAGTTATCACTTAAGCAGAACAATCTGAACAGAAAGTTGCAACTACTTCTAAACTTTGTTTGTAAGAATAAACAGCAACGGAAACAAGTATTAACCACTTTTTATCCCAAAATCTTCTCATCAGTTTACTTTCTGCAACATTAAACTGTTCAGGTGCACAAAGAACACATCTGCGTGACAAAAACCAAACCCTAACTCAAGCCTCTTCACGCTTTCTAACCAGCACTCATCTTAAGGAACAACTATTGTGATTTACTAGAAGGTTAAAAGTACCAACACTACTCAGAGCTAACAAGTCCCCAAAATTATCTGAAGAGATGCAACACTTAGTGTTAAGCTTAGTTCTTGAATGTTCAATGCAAGTATCTGAAACAGCCTCCTCCTACCTGAGCTTTATGGTGGTAAAGTTATGCTTTGCTTGGGCAATTTTCCCCTAATTTAGGTGACAGCCTGAGTAAAGACTGAGTAAAGATCCAACAAGGACACGACAAACAAATGCACATTATCATTTTTCTTCTTACAACATGAAGAGCATTTTCTTCTCTCCCTCTAAAACTACGAGCAATTAAACAAAACTAAGCTGTGCTTTCAAAGTTATGTACAGACAAATAAATAGTTTCACATTAATTGAACTGTAGTTTACATCCCAAGAGCAGATATTTGCACAACAACTCATGACCTCTGCAGCAAGGACACAGTGCTGCATGAAAAAGCTGAAATATATTTGTCTGCTCTAAGAATGACTGTGGCACCTGGGTCTCTTCACCATCAACTACCGTAAGTGATGCACACAAATAATCTTTAGTACCTTTTAGTAACCGACTTTCAGAGAAATGCTGTGCCTGCAAATATATACTATATGCAAATACACAAATATATATACACTATATGCAAATATTGTACCCTCAGATTGCCATACGAAGTGACACTGGGATGTCTGGCTCATGGGAAGCGGAATAAATGCAAGACTTTTTTGAAGAGCTCGCTGCCTACATTGCGGTGCTCTTTAAATAAATTAAAAATTAAAAAGCAAACTGTAACTTTAAGGTTCCGGCAAGTGTTGTTTCACTACTTGCATCTCCTTCTGTATTTCAAAGCTTCCCTTTAAAGCCTGTCTCAGGACCAAATGCAGAGCACTGACACCCAGGAATGCTGCTGCTCCACTTGTAACCCCTGCGACCAGGCTTAGGAGTGGAGCAGCACAAATCACGGCACATCCACCACAGGAGTTACTCCGACCTGGATGTCCAGAGGGATACAGGAGGATAAATTGCACCTCATTTTTCACGTGACTCTAATTTCTGTATCTGTTTGGGATTTCTGTGGTCTCCCTGCCTTGAGAAAGGGGAGGGCACCTGCCTCCTGCAGACACCAGGAGTGGGAAGTGACTGGGCTTTATCCCTACAGCAACACAGACCTTGAGGGACTCCGGCAATCCCCGGGAACGTGGATCTAATTACAACTGCTCTTACTTCCCTACAACTATGTTATCAGAAGAATGAAAGTGGCATCGAGTGGGATTTCAGAGTCAAAAGCCTCATGTAACGTGAAGTAGGGAGGATTTGGATAATTTCATGCTGTTCTGGCTTTGATGCACGCGGCGATACCAGACGACCTCTGCGCGGCTCCGCGGTTCTTTGAGAAAATGTGTTTCATGCACTGTGCAGTGTGAAGTACATGATTATTTTAATAACCCCAGTCACACATGAATATATCTCTGCTCAAAGAAAAACAAGAAAACAAGACTAAAAGTATTTACAGTGTTTATAAAACAGTTAGTGCCAAAACAAAAATACAACAAGCATCCTTCTGAGCATAAAGCGAGGTTAGAAACGAACCCATGAGCACAAACAAAATTAACGTCTCCTCAAAAGAATTTTACATCCAGAAGAACCAAAGCTTTGGAGAAATTAAGCTAAAAACATGATGGGGTGAACCCTCATTCCTACATGCATATTTTCCAGCTCATTTGTGATGACCACGTGGTCCTTTTTAGCAACAAGAAAAAGGATGAACAGACACATTGTCCTTAGTGTAGAACTGCAAAGCAGTATGGAAGCTGTGCACATTTATCTCAAGTTCTCCATGTGATCCAGGACCACAAAGCAACAATAAAAACAATAAAAGAAGACTAGAAGGACAAACTGCAAGAAACATGTGACTAGCAAATATTTTGTTGAAAGAACAGACTTTTCCTTTAACACCAATGTGCCAACACTGTGTTTCTATTTAGAAGACAGATGTTTAAAAATACAGAAGTTAATCTAAGGAACACCAACTTGTGGGACCCAGGTGTTGGGCACAGCAAGATGTTTGAAAGACTCTGAGTGTAAGTCTGAACATTTTAGAAAAAACATGAGAGAAAATAACAGCTTCACACAAAGCAACTGTTTGCCACAAAATAAATTAAGTACATTTAAAACTGTACAGCCACATCCAAAAACTATTCAGCTGTTCAATTCTCCTTGACCATTCAGCCCCTTGTCTTCTACCTCCTCGGAAGAGTCAAGAACAAGCAACACAGAGATAAAGAAGCCTCAGCTTTGCTGATAACTGTTCCCAGCCATGACAACAAACCTTGAGCTGTTCACATTTCAGAGGAGTATTTTAAACATTTTGTTTGTCCACTAGAAGTTTTTAGGCTTCAGGTCATTTCTCACAGTTTAAACAATCCTTCCCCCCACACACCCCACCCCGTACGTCTGTTTGTAAACTTTAAAAAGTCCAAAATGATTTGCAGTAGTTAATATTTAGTGGGCTCACACAAGGCTGCCAGCTCTGTGTTTTTGGATGAAAACCTGCTTGCTGGGAAGTGTCTGGTCACTGCCTCTGTGTCACTAAAGGAGAGCTGAAGACTATGAATGATGCCTGTAAAAAGAATAGTTAATTCTTGCTTGTTACACGAGCTTCAGCACTGCTGATTTTTAAACATTTGGGTATGTTTACAAATCAAAGTGTATAAATAAGCGATTTATTCCCAGAGTTGTCACGCAGAGCTTCTGCAGCTCACGTTTTAATTTTATTTTCAGTGAAAACGCACAAAACCAGTGCTAAGAGAGTCCCAAAATTGCTCTATGAAACTATTTCACTATGACTGCTCAACAGCACAGTGCAATAGGTTTTTCAACAGTTTTACAGTTCTTTGTTAATATACATTGTTTCACAATTCCACTACAGAAGTCTAAAGTCACGACTGTAAGATGTTTTTGGAAGCAGTTTGAACAGAATTTTGCCACCCCAAAGCTGAGCACTCACAGAATTCCTCAAAACACCCATTCTAATACAGTACAGAACTGGAAACTACAAATACCATTTGCTAGCACCACCACGAATCCAAACATGAAAGTGAATCTGGATCATTCACCTCCTATCAAATTAAGAAACATCTTATATGGTGCTTCTTGCACAGCTGGACTTCGGACCTGGTGGGCTGCCAGCAAGAAAGAGGCCCTGAGCCAGAGAACGGGGCTATTTGGGAATTTGTTGGAAAATTTTCAGCAGAGAAGCATCACTGTTTGCATTTTTGAAAGCATTTGGCCTTTCTTTTGGTTTGTTTTGGGGTTTTTTTTCCACAGGGAAATTGATAGATCACAAACCAGGCTTTCTGATTAAAAAGGGCTGAACCTGAGTGACTATAAACCTGGGTCTGTTCTACCAAGTCCCACAGGCTCCGCTCCTTGTCCATGTCTATCACACAACACTATAAAAATAACTCAAAAAGAGCTATCTAACACTGTATAGTGCACGTTTTGGACCGGACCACAAGTTTATTCTGATGTGCCTCTGTGGGGAGTTCATGATACCAAGCAGTTTTAAGACAGCAGCAAACAGAAACTTCTGTACACTCTGGGAAGAGAGAGCCAAAAGGAAGACTTAAACAGAAGTTGTTCTTCAGGCTTCTTTGATACCCAGAGTGAGGACTGAAAACAGCAGTGATGATGAGTAACAACGCTGAGTATCAGCTATTGGAACACAGCCTGATGTTTACTTAAGCGCTAATACCGTGAAATTTAACTTACTGTGGCTGCAGGAGGCAAAACAAAAGTCAGGCTGAAGCTCTGGAAGAAAGGCTGCTGTTGCTCCTTTCAGAGGAAAAGCCTGCCTGGAAGCACAGGCAGTGCTGGCAGCCTCACCTGTCTGCTCACCTGTAGCACCCATCTAAGCAGATCATTTCAGAGCTAATCTGCAGCAGCTAATGAGTGCCAGCAAAAGCCCCGAGGCTGCCCAGTGCAGGCTCATTCCACAACTGCTGTCTCTGACTACTCCAAATCCCAGGAAGAGGCTTGCTTGGATGCTCCCAGCCAGTCTCAGCTCCATCCCTGGAGCCCCCACACCTGTGTGGTGCCCACCTGCACAGCTCCCCGTCAGTGGGCACCGCAGGAGCTCTGGGTGTGCATAAATAAATAAATATATACAGGCTCCCCACCCAGGAGGACAGTGCTGAACAGCTGTGTACTCTCAGTAAGGATTGTTCTGTATTCATCTGCTGGAATTAACTTCCAATTAACTTTCAATCTGTTAAGGACTAGAGTGGGGAAATGTGTGAAATAGCTTTTTCTGCTTTCACTAAAAAAACATTTCCTTAAGTAAAGAGTTCAACACACTTCTAAATTAGTGTAAAATTAGTAAGGAATTGGCAAAACACCAAATTTACCACATTTTAAGACCATTTTTGTCTCATTTGATGGGGAAGCAGAACTGTCCAACTGATCACAACTTCATTATGTTTACAAATACTACAAAATTACTACTTCTGATTCATGACTATATACAAAATATCCCATCCCTGGGAGTGTTCAAGGCCAGCCTGGATGAGGCTTTAAGCAACTTGGTCTAGTGGAAGGTGCCCCTGCCTGAGGGGTTACAATGAGATGACCTTTAAAGTGCCTTCCAGGCACTTTAAACCATTCCAGGATTCTATGGCTACGCAACAAAAGAACATAGCCAGAATTACAGTTTTTCAGATGGTTTCTTGCTCCACTATTTTCCAAAAAAAAAAAATTTCTACTAAGACTTTTTAATGGTCCATTTTAAAAAAAAACCCATAAATTAAGAAAATACAGCACAATACACCTCTTCTGCTTAAAACAAAACTTGCAATATGTAATAGATTAAAATGGCATTGATTCCCCATTGCGACATCACCCTAAATTCCAGCTGAACAAAAACAACTTTACAACTCCCCTTCTTGCCCTCTACCACCAGCAAGCTAGGACCATGGCTATGCATTCCAGAAAAAGCACTGCTTCCCATTCATTTATTGCATTTATAGGGAAGAAGTTCTACAGCAACAGAAAAATTGTATGAATATACACAAAATCCACAACTGAAATAAGATACAACTGTAAATGTAAAGATCATGCCAAGCCCAGGCTTGAAAAGATGGCCTTGAGATTCTGAAATCATTCTGCTTAGGGATGCAAATTTCCTTGGTCACCAATAATTTTCATTATATGTTGCAAGTGCTGCACAAGCTTCATTTCTAGAAACTTACTGCAACTGCCCTGCTCATGCTATTGACCCGTCACAGATCCACTCCGAGCTTCAGTTTAATCCATCACTGAAAATTCCAATCGGTACTTTGTACACCCAAAGAGTAAAATTTATCATGCAGCTGCTTCTGGTGTTTTCATCTATGGCCATACCTTACTGCAAAATACCAAATGTTCCGTGATTTACAAGGACTTACAAAGTTGTTATGGAAAATCACTGATCTCAGCACAAAATTTACTTGCCGACAAGCACCAGAATGACGATAAAACTAAGGCCATTTTACTTGCTTGACAAAAATAAGCTGCTCTCACTAGCAAAAATTTGAAAACAGTTCATAAAGCTGGCAGCAACCAAGATGTGTACAATAAAATACACAGATTTACAACAAAAACAATTACTTAAAATCCTTCTTCCTATTTAACTGTTTATTAAGTTATGTGTAATCCTGAGAAAAGTGAACTGGCTCAAAACTTCCTGTTGAGTAACAAAGTGCAGTTGGCAGCATGAGGGTATAAATGAGTCTGATAAAAATTTAACATGTAGATTCCCTAAAGCAACTGCTCATGGTTCCTGTATTGTAAATTCAAATAACAAAAATATGAGGGAAAGAGTAGTTTAAGCACTACAGCTGAAAATGGGAAATACCAGACTTGGTGTTATAAAAGTGCCTTATCACTGCTGCCAATATACATATTTCTGTTTCAGACACTGAAATCCTGACCAATAATGGCAATTGTCATGTATACACCATCCTTTAATCCAGCTTGACACGTCCCATCTGTCAGCATCTGCCTCCAGGTTTTGGGATACTCAAGTCTCACACTTCAAAATCACAGCAGGAGAGAGACCAAACTTGGAAAGGAAGGAACAAAAAGCAGAGGTGTGGAAAAAATGAGCTCCCCACCACAAACAGGTATGTCAGTTAAATTCTCAAGTTGAAGATCCCCTATCATCAGTCCAGAATTTGGAGCATAATGCTTAAATACACGTAATATTTACTGTTTGAGAAATACAAATCACTTGAATACCCCAACCAGTGGATGGACAGGCACAATGGCTTTTTTTAAAAACAATGACAATTTCTACTAAGCAACTCTTGCAAAGTGTCCTCAAAATATGTGGGCTGGTTTATCAGAGCAAAATTCCACTGTGCTTGCATGACATTGGAATACTGTACACTTAAAAATGAAGACTTCTCTATCATTTATGAACCAGGGTAAGTCCAGATAGAAGAAAAATGAAAAACTACCATTTCTACAACAGATGCTGAATAGACTTAATAGGCCCTAAATCTCTAGGGATACCATAGAAAAAAAAAAAAAAAGGCCAATTGAGCAAGACAGTAATTTTAATTCAGCTACATCAGACACTGCAGGCTTTACCTAAATGAGAGAAAGAGCTTTTCCAGCAAGCCAAACCTCCTTTTTATTAAAAGAACATCAATGATAGGATTTCCTTTCATATGAAAGCGACATTTCAAGAGCCCTTGAACAACCAGGAATGCAGCTTTATGACAAAGCCCCAGCCTGCAGCAGCCGTGCACTTTGAGAGGGATATCAGGGCTGCTCCAGCGTGGAGCTGACACTGCCTGGGAAGCAGCACAGGGAGCTGGTCCCGCTGGTACCAGCAAGTGGTACCCCAGCTACTCCTTCACACCTCTGTCCCAGCACCATCGGCAAGGAAAAGGTCACTGCCAATGGTTTAGAGAAAACCCCACCGTTCAATAACCCGGCTTGCTTTTCCAAACACGCCAAGAAATAAAAGGCGCTCGGAAGGACGGGGCAGGCAGACATGCGTTTTCAAAAGGCCACCATGTGCTCAGAGGAGCTCTTTTTCCCCATTGTGTTCTCTGAACACAATGTGATAAGTGAACACAGATGTACCAGTGACATTTGGGGGTGCCCGGCTCCATCCCCGCGGCTCAGCAATCCTGCACGCGCCGCCGCTGCCCGGGAAAGCCGCGGGGAAAGTCAGGCTGCCGTCGATAGCCGCTCTGCAGGCATCGTGGGAACAGCACAGCCCCAGAGCACACAAACTTTTGCTTTCAGAATTATTACTCCTGGGCGTGAGGAACTGACCCAGATGGTTTCAAAATTTGCCAGGAAACAATATTACAATACTCAGTTTGAAAGCTCTTCCTCCCACTAGCTAGAAAGCCTTAGAAGAAACTACTTAGTAAACTTTGGTTCCCACTTGGAAGTACCAGTGTGAGTTACCTGTGTGTGCCTAGTGTGATATAGGCTAGGGCAAGTCAGCTACCTTTGTAAATAAAACTAGCAGAGAGCGCTCTTCTACACAACAAAAAGCCAGGAATAACTAATTACAACAATAGAAACATTTCCGAGTTCTCCACAAGCCAACTTCTGATCTGTGGATAACAATGATAACTACTTGTCCAGACAAACTATAATTTTTCAAGAAAATTCTCAGATAAGAATCTTGAGCCTAAAATGCTGCTTTTATTGTCCTACCACTGTTTTCATCCCAATGACTCCTATTTTGCAGCTTTGCACATACTCACATGGCTTGTGTTTATTAGTTCATATAGGAACACACAAAACCAAAATCCTGAATTGCCATCAGTCTGGTACAAGCCCCAAGGAGGGAAAGTGAGCAAATTCAGCGAAGAGTTCTTCTTTTCCCCCCTGCTTCTCAATTCTCCAAAACAACTCTGGTTTTCCATCCTAGAGAAGTGGTTAGTCTCACTGAAAACTACCGGTTACACCGTGATCCCGTGCCAGCGGCAAATCGCTCCGACTACCCTGGCACCATCATTTAAAGTCATTTTCCATTTAAAGACTCTCACATCAGCGCCAGCACAGCCTTTCATTACCCATCCCACTTAATACCCACAATCTCTCCACAGCTCGCTCGCTCGGTCTCCACTGACCGAGCGGCACACGGAGACTGATGTGCGGATTATTGGGATTCCTAATGCTTCTCTCCCCGCCGGCCGAGCGCGGAGCTCTTGGCAGCCTGCCCGACCCGCAACACGTGTGGGTTTGTCAGCCTAATGCACTCTGGCATCCGCAGAGTCTCGGGGCGACGCGGGACCCGACGGCGCGCGCACGGCAACGGCTCGCGGCTCCCAAAACTTCCAGCTACCTCAATTCCCGGCACGGGGGGGAAAAGGAGGTACAGAAGTGAGTGGCTGGGTGTTTGCCACCGTTTGATTTCCGAGAGGCAAATACGTGGGGTAAGAACAGCAGCATCCAGCAGGATTCTTTAACCAAAGGCTGGAGAGTCAACACTAGGCTTTCTCATACAAAACATCCGTCCTTGCTTGACTGTTGTCTTGCAATGACTCAAAATCTGCACATCAAGAATATAGATCTGAGTAATTGCTTTTTATATAACTTACCTTCTGTTAAACTAAATAATGACACTGAAAATTCAAAGACGATCACAAATAATTTTTGAGCCCACACGTCACTTGTCACTCTTGGGTTTAAGGGTTGTTGTTAAACTGTCCCTACGCCTGGCAATTAGTCAGGGCAGAAAGAAATGAAGCTTGGGCATTTCTCATATAAAAGATATACGGAGGTATTTTCAGGTGTGAGACAGTACATCAGCCCTGTAAATCCCGCTGTAAATTCTTACAGGGTGAATGTACAACAGGAAATACCACACAACGTGCAAATAGCCAATAAATGCAAATTTACCATCATGTGTAACTAAGAAGTGTCATGAAAGTGAAACTGGTTTGTAGATGAATGAAATACAGAAGGCGGCAGAGATCTTACTTGGAAATTGAAGAAAAGAATACTCAGAATACAGCTGAAGTTTCACTTCCTCTCTATAACAAAAGAGAACAGAAAGCTCAAGCACAGCACATGGCACATCCTCTACAACCTCCTCAGACAACACACACTGCCCTGACACACCAAGATTTTCTACTTTATATCTGAAGTCAGATTAGAGATATTTTGTGAATTATCTGAGCAGAGAAAAATAAAATTACCAGCTACATTACTAAATACAGGGATTTTCAGGCAACATATTACAAACTTTTTTTGTGCTAATAAACACACACCGATTATTGTAGAATAACAAACATAGTAACAAAACAACTAAAGGAAAGACACTACTAAGCAGTCCAGCTGCTTTGGGTTGGGTTCTGGTTTAAGTGAATCATCCAGCTCTCAGCATCACAATACCCAGGCACCTCAGTCTCAGGTGTATTTATTAAGACACCCTTGGGGTTAGAGTTTACTTCCATTTAACTACAGGGGAAGTTTTTTTGAGCTCCGAGACTACACCCCTCTGGTGATACATATCTACCAGATTAGAGAAATTACTTGCTTCTGGAGATTTACAAAAATGACTCAGGGGGATTCTACTATGTTATGTTGCTTCCTCCTCTAATTTCTTACTGGATTTGTGCAACTAAATGCTCATCACTAAAATTTCCAAGTTAAAGCAAGCTAAAAACAGAACCTTGTTTTCACTCGAACGCAGTGCGGAAAACTGAGTTGAGCAATCACTTCCTAAGGAGCTCGTACCCACACTCTGCACCAAAACTGGGGAGTAAAAGAGCACAAGCTTTGGGGATAGCATAACTTTGTGAGCAATTACACACACACAAACCATCTAGAGGAAAAACGAGAAAATACTTTCTCATCACCATCTCTTTTCATAATCTCCAGGGTCACTTACAGCAGCAGCAAGTGCCAGGATTCAAACCAAACCTTCCCCATCTGCCTGCACTGCCTACATGAGACAGACCTGCCTGCTCCTGCCATTCCTGCTTCCCAATCCCACCTATTCCCCCTTGATGCATCCACAAAGCCAGAGGGGTCAGCACCAGTGCAGCGGCAGCTCCAGCACTCACAGTGAACAGTGAAGAAAGCCCTGAGTCCTGAAGCCCCAGCATGAGTGTTTGCAGCCAGACCTGGAACCCAAAAAGTCTATTTAGCATCTTTAAAAGCTGAATAAAAACTTAGGAAAACATGCAGGCTTAAGCTGACTACCTGAAATTGGTCACTTCTGCTAAAAACGGGGGTACACAAGGCAGGAAATGTTGAAGCAACCCCTTTCATGCTGCAATCACACAACTGTTCACTCTTCCACTAAGTTTCCTCGGAAGACATTGAAAGCAATCAAATACCACAGAAAAACACATGGAAATTATCATTATGCCACAAAAAACAAAAGCAGAAAAGCTTTTATGAGTCTCCTTTTAACAAAAGAAAGTCTGCTTGACTGACTGGAGCCCACGCCCCGAGGCAGGGGCTTGGTTTGGTTTTGTTTCTGTTTACTTCACAGTTTCCCTGTTTATTCAGCTTCTTCCCTCTCCCGGTGGCAGCCAGGGCAGCACGGGCAGGAGGCTTCATCCAAAACCAACAAGCAGCCCTTAATCCCTACAGCAGCTCCATGCTGCTCTCTGAAACATGGATAGTTATGTCCTTATGAACTTGGAAAAACCTTCAAGTCTTCTCTAAAGGAAAAGGTAGCAAATCACCTCAGAGCTTCCTTGAAAAGAACTCCTATTTTTTCTCCCAAGTGTCATATTAAGCTCAAAGAAAGTAGTCGAGGTGCAGAGGGAAAAGCCAACAAGTTACACAGTCAAAGCTTGATGTAGCTTAAATGCTACTTACACAACTGTTAAAAAACTACCAGCGTGAGCTGAAAGAGAATCCTTTCTTTGCTCCTTCCCTGGAGGCTGCAGACATTTCCCAGAGATGCTGGTACAGACACCAAATTCTTCGGAAGCATCTGGCTTCTGTGCTCACAGACAAATGCACTTGGTGGTATTTCAGACAGTACATCCTGCCCTGAAGTTTAACCTCAGTGACACCAGTTCCACCAACAAGTGAACTTCTTCTGCCCTATGCAGGTAATGGACTTACAGAGGGATCATGGCTGAAGTAAGAGTAACAAGAACCTTCTAAATACATTTGTAGCGGGAAACCTGGATACTAAACATCTTTTGCTCATTTTGACATCACCGGAAGTGCTCTTCTTTGCACTACTTCCTTTGGGAAGGGTGTACTCACATTTAAGTATAAACCAAGGTCTGTCATTCTCCTAATCTCAGGTACACCCAGTCAGGAAAAAAAAGGAAGGTGCAGTGCAGTGATGGAAAAGCACAAGCAGTCCCTCTTCTTTATAGTAGCAGCTAAACTACGAGTTTCACCAAAGCAGACAGACTCCCACCAAAGTACTCAGTAAAAGAAGTCTCCGAGAAGGTATTTCTCAGGAAAGTGGATTTTTAATTTAAACAGGTGTTGTCTCAAAGGCTACCATTTCAGTGACTGACATGTAGTGACATAAAAAACCTGATAAGCTTATAAAAGAACCTCGAACGATAAAGTCTAAAGAAGCTGACCTGTTAACAGGCAGCATGCACAATGCCCACTACAAAAACAGGACACAGACCTTTGACAACCTTTTTCTTCACTGCTTCAAAAACAAAAAGCCATCACAGCAGCTTCACAGAGGCACACTCATCTGCTGCTTTTGTAACATAGGTTCCAGCAACAAGATCTTCTTTTGTATTTTTTTTTTCATATCAGCAGGAACATCAGGTCACTTACTCCCCTTTGGTCCATCTGCAGGAGAATATCATTCCCATAACACAGGGTCTAAGTTTTTGTCAGAATTTTACAGACCATGAAGTTCTCTGTGCAGACAAACTATGTTAATCCTATATGCACATACCCTCCACATCACACACAGGTGCACAACCAACCTGCCTGGGTTACCAGTTTTGGATGCTGCAATTCCTGTAATAAGCATTGTACAGAAAGCAGCAGTAACAGTAGTAAGTTTGTAATGATCTGCTGTTTTAAGTTCAATGATATCTACAGGAAGTTATAAGCTTAGTCTAAATCAACCCCATGAAGTTGAAAAATAGGCCCTCAAACTTGCAAGCCTGCTTTCGTGGGAACCACATAAAACTGGACAAGTTATTCTAAATGTTTCATTCATTATTGCAATCACAGCATCTCTCAAATTCTTTCAACCTGGGCAAGACATTCTTATATTAGCTGGACTGATTTGTGTACTTATCTAAACTTCCCTCTCTTCACAAGTGTTAGGAACAGCCCACTCACTACACAGGTCTTGGCAGGTAAGGATCATCTGGATGCCTTAGGACAGAGAAGGGAGAAGACTGGTAGGCAAACACTGCTGGAAAAGCAAGAGACAGTGAAAGAGACTGTGAATAACTAATACCTGCCTACCCACTGAAGCACACTAATTACAGAGAATAATTGAACAACTGCTTTCCTTACTCAGGGAGGTGCAGATAAGAGGCATGGGCCTTCTCATACCTCGGATGGGAGTTTAAAGTGCTCTCAGCTGGCAGCAATGCACAGAAAAAAGTCACCGGCTGTGACAATTAACAGCTTCATTTTAAGTCTCTTTTGTTCAAGTGAGTAACTCTTCCACTCAGACTTATTACATGAAACAACCCTTTCTCAACTAAACAGATTTATTCAAGGCACACAACGTAAAACTCACAAGGCCCTTGATGTTGGGAAGGACCCACAGGGTGTTTTAATGCTGTGGAGTTACAGGTGCAAAGCAGACGAAGGGTCCAGTGTCCTCCTACAACCCCACCAATACTATACAGTATCAACTCTTTCCTTTTTAAAACCAGATTCTCAGAGAAACTAAAAAACAAAGCCATGCACCAGCCTGCACAGGAAAAGGAGAGATGTCTACAAAATGAGTTACTTCAGGACACACACAGATACTTGAAAAATGACCTAGAACTTAGGGTAAGCAGCAAATCCTTAAATGAGATGTAAAGTAAGGTATGGATAGATTTCCCTTAAGAAGTTGTTTACCAGCAACGTTCCAGGAAAAATGTATTTCAATTAACAGGCCTATGTTGATTTTATCCACAGTCTGTCCACTCAATCAGCATTTCTCAGAACTGGATGTGTGGTGGGAATTGAATCTCTTTGTGGGAACAGGTGTGAACATTTGCTGGAGCTGCGTGCAGTTCTGCCTTACCTCTGTAACAAACACAACCTTCATTAAAGCCTCTCTTCATTAAAACATCTCAGTTGTGAGATTTTTGTGCCACTTGCTGCCTGAATTTGAAAAAAAAATAACACTTTTTTCTATTATACACTTTACACAGAGGCTAAAAAGAGACTGCTTGCATAACAAGTCTTATGCAATTTCCCAAATAAATTTCTACCTTTGCAGGAGGGAAGATTATGATGACTTGAAGATTTTCAAGGCTGCAGATTTGGCTTCAAAAGCTAAGAGTCCACACACCATTCAAAATCGTACTGATAATTATTGCCATCACATCAGCACCTAAAGATCCTATCAGGAACAGTGCCCCAATGTGTAATAACAAGACAACCTGGCAAAATACACAATTTACCATCAGAATACATCCTTTAAAAAAGGTAAGGAGACCAACACAGCTAAAGAAAAACAAAATTAAAAAAAAAATCACCAAAATGCAACTTTATTAACCATCTTCAGCCTGGACTACTTTGCCAGAGCAAATACAGTAGAAGAGTATCTCACGTGGAAAATGTAGGCTAAGAAAAAAAGCCCACTAAAATATCATGCAACTGTGTGATCATCATGAGGATGTTTAAAAAACAAACAGCCCTCTCACACTGTAAACAAGCAGGTACTTTAAGTCACAAACAATCCAAGTAACTCATGGAGAGCAAACACAGAAGTAAAAAATGAAGCCCAAGCAGCAGTACAGAGAAAAATAAGAGAGCAAGGGACTTGTCCAACAAAAAAATTTTGACAAATAATTTCACAGGACTGAAAAAATTCTTCTTCTCCTTAATCTTTTCTTTGTTTTTGTGATTTGGCCCTTTCTCTCCACCGGTGTTTCTCTGATCTCCACTTGCCCCCCCCTGCACAGGGCTGGCAGTGACACCAACCTGCTGTGGAACAGGAACAGCCACGTGCACCAACCCCTGCTCCAGCTGCTGCTCCAACCAGGAATCTCAAACCCCAACAGGGCACAACTGCAGACTTATATTTGCACTGGAAATACGCTGAAAGTGACAGTGATTCAGGAAGGAAAAGAAGCCCTAAATTCATTTTCACTGAAATTGAAGAGGTCCACTGCAAGCTTTGGATCTTGGAGGCCCAGGGGATTTTCAGCAACAGCTTCAGCTGGGTATCAGGGAGCAGAGAGGGACATCAAGCCTGGCAGAGGCAGCATCCATCCCACCACAAACTACAGACATTAAATTACACTTTCACAACCGAGCTAATCAGCCTCGTTCCAAACAGAAGCTGCATTTATCTTCCTAGAACAGCAGACTTTTTTCTTAATTATCCAAGGTCAGTGGCAGTGAATATTGAGAAAACTGACTCAGGGAAGCAGTGTAGACAGAAAACAGGAGAGCAGGCAGCCTTACATTTGCTTGGCAGTAGTATCACATTTTAAAATAAAGTAGCTCTCTTTAGAGATGAGAATTACTTTCTAATTAATCACCAATCAATCATCAACCAACCAGTCACCAATCACATTTGATAGGGTAGCTTTTTAGAAATAGAAATACTAAGTTCTATACCAGCAAAATTCTCCTTTTTTCACAGAATCACATAGTTTGGAATAGACCTTTAAGATAAAGTCCAACCCAGCACTGCCAGGTCCACCACTAAACCATGTCCCCAACAACACACCAACACATCAACTAAGAGAAAACAATATTTTTAAATGTTGGGGTGAAGAGGTTTAAGACAACTGAAGCATTCAGCAGTCAGCTAAAGGAATAAAATTACATTATTTTTTTATCAAACTCACCTAGAATTAGAGCAACACCTCAGAATTCTGATCACTATCTCTGCGTGCTTAAGATATGCACAGATGTTAATATAAAAGACTTGAAAGCATTACACCTCTAATCCAATAGCTACAAGACAGGAGGTCTGAGGTGCACAGACTCACCTGCTGCCTTGCTGAAATACACAGCTTCGCCTGACAGGTTCGAGCTTGTCACAAAGCAGAAACTACTCTGGAAGTCTCAATAGCCATTTCAGCGCCCCTAAAAACATAAGTGGTTAAGGGCTGACAGGTACTGCATAGCAGAAAGATATTGCATAATTGCCCTGAAATTTCTATTCAAAAACTCCACAGCAAAAATGCGTATTATTCTCATGAGCTGGAGAGTTATTTCATGTGGCATCCATAATTACACAGCAGCTGAAGATTTCTGCAAATGCAGAGGCAAAGAATAGTTCCAACAAGCCTAAGATGAGCAGTGTTCTTGGTTCGAGATCAGGGCCTGATGAGAAGAACATCAAAGAAGAAGAAGGGGACGAGAAAGGTGCAGAAAAGTTTGTAAGTCTTGTGATGGAACCGACATAGCAACAAACCTGCCCTGACCACAAAGATCCTGGGACAAAAAGCATCACCTTCAAATGCACAGTGGTCCTCAGGCAGTGCAGGGATTGCACGGGGCTGTGTTTCTTTCCAAGTTACATCCTGGCTTCCTAAGCTTGTTGGGTACATTATATAACTATTAATTACACCGCTGTTTGGCGTCCTTTTAACTGCAATGATTCAAACCGCTTCCAGGAGCTCACTAATCCAAAGTACAATCCTCTTGACAGCAACTGACAGATTCAGAATATTCAGTTCTAGCTCAAAGGAAGACAAATCAAACCCCTCATCTGTCTGCTGCAAAAAGGAGCCAATATTCCTGCTGACCAGACCCACAGCTCCGTCAGGGGCTGGGACAAGCTGTCCACGGGACAGCTCTGGGAAACAGCAGGAGCCAAGCTGTGCTAACACAGCAAAGGAAGACTCCTTCCCAAAGGCCATCTTCAAATTTATAGGGAAAAGAGAAAAGTGGGTCTGTTTTGCATTCTATCACAGGCACTGAAAGGTTTCAGCCGTCAGCTCCTGGAGCCAGCAGACACCGTCCTCGGACACGTGCTCTGCCTGTGCCCTCCCCAGCCACCGTGCCAGCAGGAATCTTCCCTGCAAGCTCCAACACAATTCTACATGCATTATTTATCCCTCTTGCTAAGTCATGCGGTGGGGTAATTACTTAACTATTGTAATGATATTTTGCAGTGGCTGTACTCTGTTATTCTAATTGATTTTCATTAGCTTGCTTTTGCTGAGTGTTTTGAGCAAAGAGCATATTTTTCTGGAGTATGAAAAAGCCCAAGTTTGACATTCATTTCAAGCCTAAGATTTGGATGTCAAAAGTGAATTTCTGGAATTATCAATATATTCTTAATTAAAACAATGTTAATATATTACTTGGATTTTTGCTGTCTCTGCTAACAACACCAGAAGACGTGTTTTCTCATTAATCTAATAAAATATAAAAATAGTTATTAACTATTCGTATGTGTTAATCACAAAGTTTTTTCCTTCCAACAGAATGCTGTTTTCCTTTTAAAACTCTTCAAGACTTCAGTTAATTACCAAACATTTAAAAGCTGAGAGATTGGCGACATTTTTATTAACAAAGTTAAACTCAAGTCAAGACACATTTGCATGTCTTGCTTAGCATCACATTAAATTTTACTGGGATAAATGCTCATCTTAGGACTCAGAGAATTGTTACAACAAAACACTGTTTAGAATCAGTCCTTTCTATATACTGAACATGATATAAGCTACACAGCAGGGCAGCCCAATTAAACAATTCTTTATGTCTCCCTACCCCCAGGATGCTCTTCAGGCTATGCATGATTCAAGGTGTACTTGCAGCAGTTTTGTGAAGTGATGAACAGCATTTCAAAAAAATACAACAGCCCCAGTAGCTCAGAACTGGTTAGAAAACTTTTTCTGCCCAGAGCCAGCAATTCTTCCAGGAGGAACTTTACTTTAAAAGCTGTTAACAGTAACACCCTGAACTGGCACAGGCTGGGAAAGCAGCAAGCCACGATAATCGACCTGTCATACCCACTAATAATCTGCTGGCTATACAAGCAAAGACATGGATACAACTCCAGGGAGAAGGAATATCATCTTTGTGATACAAGTGAGCACACAGATGAGACCTATTGAAAACTGTAGCCCTGCAAAATTTGGTGGATCTCTTGGGTCTTCCTGAGTATTTTGTTTCATTCTGCTTGAAAACAAGAAAATGTTTGGTCACTGAGATGCTTTCTTTAAAAAAAGAAAACCAAACACAAACAAAAAAGAACCAGATCCAGAATTGTATCAGTCTCAGTCCCTGTTCAAACTTTAGAGGCTCCAGAAAGACGAAGAGCAATGAGCTGTCCAAGGAATCCTCTGCTTACACATGGAACAGACCATGCTATTCCCCATAGTCTTGTTCAGGGCTTTATGCAACACAACTCTTTTCTCTAATCTTTTTTTATCTATTAAAAACATCAACCTGAACAAACAGTCTTGGAAAAAAAGCAAGAACACAAAAGACAACCGTGTTAAGTTTCATGTCAACTTATTCCCTTTCTTCTCATTGCATCGATCCCAGAGGCCTGGTCCAGCCCTTGCAGCTGACAGCAAAGTGCTGCACCGACTTCTGCAGCCTCTGGACATGACTCAAAAAAATCAATGCAAGGAGCAAAAGGTCACATTCTCCCCAGGCATCAACTACCTGTAGAACCAAGACAGGTTTGCAAATGCCAGCACACTCGGAAATAAAGCGACCAACTGTTATTAAAGTAATTTCTGAGCACAGTGTCCTTATTCCCACATCCATGAGTAAGTAAACCTGCTCCTCACACTCTGCCTTTGTGGAAAAAATAAAAAAATAAACCACTCCTGCTTGTGACAGGGTTTTATAAACAAGTAAGTGTAGTACACAGCTGTACAACTTCAGAGTTTTGAATTTTGAGTGCCAGTGGGAAAGTCAGTCTGGCTTAAAACACTAAAAAAATGGCAAAGAGGGGAAAAACTAGAGAGATGGAAATAAACCTGAACTACTGCTCAGTGCTATCCTTGACTCTCCCTGCACATCAGGGAAAACCCTGAGAACTGGCACAGAACTATAAAAGGTACATTACTATGGCTCTTTTTCCATTACTTGCTTGACATGCCAGGCCACTGGCAGCAGGAATGCCTCTTTCAGGCACAAGAAGTGAGACTGTCCTCCTTTTTTAACTCTCTGTAAGTGCACAGGCTGAACATGAAGGTGTCATCTCCCATGCATTCACAGAGCAGGTATGCAGCACATGGGCACGATGTTCTACTGCCCATGTTGTATTTGTCATCGATTTTTCTATCCATTTATTAATTTGTAATTGGAAAAAAATGTCATCCCTTTCATAGGGACAGGACAGCTTTTCTTTACCAGAAAGTTTCACTCTTGCTTCTTTGCTGATTCAGTGACTCTCAGCCCAGCAGTAAATTCCCAGCGTGCACTTGTACGTTCCCAGCTGATGCAACCCAGGAGCCTCAAGGAACCCTTTACAGGTCTACAGTTCTGAATGCAAACGTGTGGTCCCAGCTGCCAGAGGTGCTGCCAAACTGTCACTGTCAATAAGTCATCTAATGAAGCTCAAAATTTCAACAGTTTGAGCTCTGCTATTCCAGCCTGTCCCCGCGGATAGCCCCACAGTTCCACGGACGCTAACAAAGCACGTCTTGGATGCATCAGATCTTGACCTCAGAAGTTAAGCAACTTACAAGTAACTTGACTCACATCCGGCAAGAAGTACTCCTAATTAATGACTCTTAATTGCTGCCAGAGCCCTGTATTCCCACACCCATGACAAAGCATGTTCCTCGCTCTGCTAACCCCCATGTAAAATTGCACAACTCTGACAACCCCATGCCTTTGGTACCCACACACCACACAGCTCAGCCACTCCTCCCACCCTTCAGCAGCAAAGACATCGCTGTATACGAGAGAAATGAAGTGTACAAAAAGTACCCACCACACCATTCCAGCAGCCCAACATCACTTGCTTTCTTGCTGCCCTTGCTTCTTTTTTTTAATAATTATCTATACAGTTCAGAGAAAAGAAGATAAACATTGTTAAGTCTGACTTCATGTGCAGTTTTTGAGAAGACATTTCAGAACCTAAAGTGCTTCTCAAAAATGAACTTTACCTCCTATAAGCCACATGTGGACCTCATAGTACATTTACTCTACAGCCAAGTAAAGCTATGCAGGTGAGTTACCTAAGTGTCCAGATTCACAGCAAGTGAAAACTCTTTTTTCTCCCCCACAGGAAGCAGTGCCTGAGCTGCCAGCGCCCTGCTCATAGTGCTGGAGGGTACAGAAACACCCACCAGCCACTCAGGACAAAGCTTTCCTCCCAACATTTACAGCTTCCTTGTGTGCCATGTTGGAAATGACCATCTCTGGACACTGAGATTCTGTTTACACATGATTGGCAGCCCTGTATCCTGTAACAGCAATGCTCCTGCCCACCCTGAGGAAAGTCCATGCTCACTCCTGATGGGATCACTTCTATGTCACTGCAAGAGGCTAGAAAGGAGCAAAGCAGCCATCGAGGACCAGCAGTTTTCAGGTTAATTCATCCACCCTGAGCAAAGCTGGACGATGCCCAGCACACCAAGCTACCTTGAAGCCATCTCGGTGCTGCTGCCACGCACCAGCACAGCCCCAGCTGTCCCTTGGACAAGCCACCCGCCCTCGCTGCCACACGCTTTGCCTTTTGCTCTGACAAACCCAGCGCTGTCAGACACTGCTGCAGCAGCTTCTGCAATCCACAGGCTTCCCTTTCAACACTTCTCCTCCAACTAAGACCCACCGTCCTTCAAATGAGGCAGCCGCCAGTCTTTTCTACAGTCTTTTCACACAAGTCAAGCTACTTGTGCGTAAAACCACTGAGACACACGCAATTCCCCCGGAATAATTCACCGTTTTTACGGGGAGCAGTTTTATGTGATGCAGGTTTACGAATTGCTAATACTATGCTGAATCAGAAACATTTCCTAAAGCTTATTAAATATTTCTGTTAAATTGATCCACACCACATAGATAACAAATGAACACGGTTTTATTTCTCCACAAGGCACCTGTAATAACGGAGCGATGGCAGCAAACAGGCACCAACCAGCTCCCCGGCCCTATTAGCATTACAGAGGAAAGCCTCCCCTTCTGCTGCTAATGATGTGCTCTACCCTGTATCCCCAGGAGACAAATGACTGCACTGGCTGATTGACTCCATCACAGGGCCATCATCCATCAATGTATTGCCTCTCTTATTGAAATCTCATCTCAGGAAGAGAAAGTGCTCAGTGCCACTTCCGAAAAAAACACTGAAAGCACTTTCAGAATAAGAGCTCCAAGATATATAATGAGAGCCAAATATTTCAGCAGAGACACACAATTCCAGCAACCTGAACAGATTGGGATGCTTTGTCCACCCAGGACAAGTAAGATTTACGTCCTTCTGCTAAACTAGATTTTTTCTTTTAATTAAACAAAGGAATGAAACACGTACCATAGGCATAAATTTCTTGATCAAATTATAATACAGACAGCGAATATAATCATACAGATTAAAAATGGCAACCCGAGGATATTTAGCTAGCTTGCTAAAGGGCGAATTCCAGCATCTTACACAGGCTGAAATCACATTAACATCATACAAGACCCACTGTCATCTGCAAATAGAAGTGAAACAAAATATAAATCCTTTCATGTATTTATTTACTACATAGATAACAAAAAAAATTAAAAGGGAGCAATCCTATTCTATTAATAAATACCCCTATAATTTAAAAAATGCCACACATTTGGGACTGAGGTGCAGAGAGTAACCCCCATTCACCACTCCTGGGGCAACGTTCTGATCAACTTGACATCACTGAAGCCACCAAATCCCAGAAGTTCTGCACCCTCTGTCCACCTCCCCACTTCAGCCATGTGAAGTTGCACGTGAATTACCTAGACACAGTTCCACATGCACAAAAATAATTTACTTCAGATAAAATATTTTAGATTACGATCAGTCTCACTTCCGTCTACTCAAAAATATAAATCTGAAGAAGGCAGCTTTATCTCAGGCAAGAGATTTTGTCTCACTTAGCACCTCTGCATGTTACAAACAATTCATTATAACTCTGAAATCCCTATGAACAATCTGCTTGAGGAAACATGTCTAAACATTTACTCCTTGTTTAGCCCTAAACAAAATCCAAAACTGACTTGTTTTGCTTCCATTTTATTTAAAGACAACCAATCTGGTAAGATCCTCATACTAAAGTTTCTGGAACTACTGAACAGAGAATCATAGAATGGTTTGGGTTGGAAGGGATCCTAAAAATCGCCTAGTTCCAACCCTTCTGCCATGGGCAAGGACACCTTCCACCATCCCAGGTTGCTCCAAACCCTGTCCAACCTGGCCTTGAACACTTTCAGGGATGGGGCAGCCACAGCTTCCCTGGGCAACCTGTGCCAGAGCCTCACCACCCCCAGAAGAATTTCTTCCTAATATCTAATCTAGCCCTGCCCTCTGTTCAGTTTGAAGCCATTCCCCTTGTCCTGTCACTTCACACCCTTGTAAGAAGTCCTTCTCCAAATTTTTAGTACCTTGATCCTTGTAGCATAGGGGTGTACTCCACAATCCCAGTCCAATGTCTCAGGGAGGATCACATACAGTTCAAAATCAAGTTTCCTGGTTTCATGATCCATACTTTAGATTCTTACAACCCATCTTCCTCATGCATTTCCAGTATTACTTAACAGAAGATTGGCTCTGGACGCACTTTGAAATTTCAGAAACGTAGACAGAACTTCAGGAATAAAATATTATCAAAGCAACGCCCAGTTTTAATCAATTAATTTAGGGGTTTGTAGGGAGCACTTGAGATTTACACGATTTGGAATACACTGAGTTACTGAACAAAACCCACTAGGCCAGCAAGGAGAAGTGATGCTTCTCCCCCTCACTTATATTTGAGCCAGTCAGAATTACTCTCTCTCCCACGTTTAACAGGCAGTGATTTTGTTGATGTACCAATTAGCACTCTGCTACAAAGAACATGCTCCTAATTAATAGCTGGTTTATGGGAAGAGCAATGTTAAGGATCTGGCTGTACCTCCAGACGTACCAAAAAAGTGCGAAAGGAGCTCTGGTTGATGTAAAGGAAAGCTGTCTGCACAAAGAGACAATCAATGTATTTAGCATATGTCAGCTGTAAAAGGAACTTACAGAAATGTAAGTGAGGCATTTCCACGTTATTTCTGTTGTATCCTGTAATCCTGGACATCCTAGGGTACCATGGATGGGCTTGGTATTCCTGGTCTGCTTTTTTGGCTGAGCTCTTAAACATGACCTGTCTGAAACATGCACACTTTAAATAAATACTCATAAACCCTCCTGCAAGACCCCTTCTCTCTGAAAATGCCCAAGAAAGAACCCAGTGAAAGAGACAAAGTAGAGCTGCAAGACACAGCCACAGAGAGAGTTTGTATGAATCCTATTCCAGGTCAGAGCTGCGCATTACGAAACTCCAGCGCACCTTGCGAGTGACCTACATTGCGGGACTGGAACCCACTAACCCACAGAACCACCTGAAATCCCACAAAATAGGTCAGTGGGTTTCCTCATAAGGAGCATTCCCCAGACAAGGAGAGATGCACATGAAATAAAGGACAAGCAGAGCGCACGCTCTGCCCGACGCAGGAGCCGTGCATCTCGCCCTGCTGCTGTATTCCTGCACGCCAGCACAACTCCCCAGCAGTGCCGTGAACTTGTGTGTTTTCTCACTGAGGGACCCTGAAAGGACCTGTCTGTTTGTTCAGGCCCAGTGGAGCAAGAAGAAAAGGAGCAGTACCGCAGCAAGGAACAGTCAGCCTACCAATAATGCAAAGCAGGTCTTGCAGCAGCTGGAGTACAAGTGACACTTGATTCAAGATCAGCAGTGAACTCGCCTGGAGTTATGGCAGGGGTGTCCACGTTACAGCACAAAAGCCAGGTGCAGCCAGCCAAAACAATCCATCCAGCCCACAGCACATTTCTTGACTCCTTTCAGCCCTCACGGGGATCTCGGGTCTCATGGATTTTTTTTCAGGGACCTAACAGTTCATTCAAAACAGAGCCCCAGAGTGCTGCACACTGCTGGGGAACACCAACACTGAGCACAGGACAGTCAGCCAGGAAGCCACAGGAGCAGAGGATGGCCACAGGAAACCACACTTCACATCCACCACTTCCCTGCTCTCAACTATCACTCCAGGCAACACTGCACACTGTCTTATTTCCAGTTGATCCAATTCCACTTACCAGACAAACCCCACATCAGGGTGCAAACACCCACCAGCCGTGCCAAGGCAGCAGCCCCTCCGCAGCAGCAGCTGATGGGAACATGAAACAATCAGGGTAATTAAGAAAGGCATTCAGAGAAAGTTGCTCTGCATTCCTCTGCCTACCAGTTCCCCACAAGGACCTGTTGGGAGCAAGGGGTCACTGTCCCAGTGGACGCAACGTCTGTTCACAGCAATAAAAGGGAGTTGCACGCCCTCTCCTCCTACATGCACATACACACTTTGATTTAGATTCCCACCTCCCAGAAAAGCAGTCCATGGAGGAAGGGAAAAATGAATAATATCCACGCTGCATATTATCAGTGATATATGAACACGCTCACTGTCACAGTTTATCCATTAGATCTTTAGAGAGTCTCCAGCAGAAATCACAGATTGACATTAAACCCTACCACCCACAGTTACTTAACCCAAACGGGTAATCTACATAAATATTATCAACACCCCTTATCCACACTGAAGATTTTACTGTTTATTTTAATGAAGTATCTTTTTATCCTCATAAAAAAGGAAAAATAACAGGTATAGCTATTATTCTCTAGTAGGACATTCAGGGAAAAAAAAGTGGTAGAAGCAAAGTGAGTCCCAGAAACCACCATACTCCCTTACTGCATGTGCCACCCACAGCTTCTCAGGTACCCAAATTTGACAACCAAAGCAAAGGGGTATTGCCTTGGTGCTGCACGTCAATTCTGAGGATTCTCCCTGCTGAGACTGATTTCCCAGAGGTGCTGAGATCTAAGAGAAATCCTGGGGTGATAGTAATGAGATCATTAATGCCAGAGCCAAACACCGCAAAGAGCAAATCGGGACACAACTCTCACTTCTTTCAAACAGCTGAAGTACAAGACACAGATCTTATGCCAGGGTTACACTTGCACCAGGCTGACAGATAATAGCTGATCTGAAGCTGAACAGTTTCATGTGCTCAGTTGAAGTCTCACAGACTAACTCTACGCTAGTTTAAAAATTAAGTGTAGCATGAATCTGTACCAGAAGTCAGTTTATAATGGATCAATACTCCAAGTCATGTGGCTGAGACACGTGTGGTCCTGCAATACAAGTCAGGGAGTCAAACTCGGTGTGTGTCAAACCACAGCCCCAGAATTCAAGGTTTGCTGTGAAACCATCAGCACTGTCTGCTTGTCAAATGCTCTTTGCTCCTGCCCTTGGCTCCTCTGCCCTGGTGGGTTTGACAGCCCTAGCAAAAATACTCCTCAAATCCACAAAGTAACAGCCACTTACTTTTAGGCAGTGCTGGTAAACAAGGTATGAGACAACAGAGATGTCAAGAACTCCTGGCATGTGGACAAACATTTTGCAAATAGTTATTGTGCATTCCAGCAGCCAGAAGGACCTAGGCAGAGTTACACTACACCCTCCATTACCAGAACAGCAGTCCCTGAGAGAACACATCCTCAGGATGTGGATCGCCCTGTGGAACACTGGCACAACTCCAGGCTGGTACAGCCCATGCTTCACTCCTCCTAATCCAACAGTCATTTACATTCAACAATCAATGGGAAAAACAGGGATGATTTAATAATAACAGCCAAATAGCAAAACAAATATTCCAGAGTAAAGACACCAACATCCCTTCTACAACAGCTCTTTCCAGACAAGTTATATATTCCATTTTTATAGAAATTAAGCCACTTAAGGGCCAGCTATGATGCTAAATAAAACCCACCTTAATGCAGGTGCAAGCTAACCTGAAAGAACCAAATTAAATCACTTGGCTTCCAACCTACACCACAGCCACACACCAAAGCAAGCATTTTCAAAATAACAGTCCTGCAAACACATGGCAAATAAGCAGGGCATATATTAGTTGTATGAAGGTCAGGATCATAAGTCTGACTCCTCATTCCAGGAATAGCAGGACTATCTGGTGCCTATTCTGGTCAGCCCAGCTTGGATGCAGAACAAGAGAATACTTTTCCATGGTGACACGGAAAGGAGTTTGCATCCTTAAGGTGCTAGTTTAGATTCTGCAGAAAAGTCTCATATTTGCAGGACTGAAGGGGAACAAAGGCCAGCATCTGAGACACCTGTTCCATGCAAGAGAATTCAGTTTAGAGTTATGAACAGTTTCAGCCCAGTCTCCCCTCAAAAATAAGGATGGCAAAAGGGTGAAGCACTACTGACTTCACTCCCTGGGCACTCCACAATGAAGGGTATGTTCACATCACTTGATGCAAACTCTAAACCCTGCACTTCATGCATACAAGTATTAGCAACAAATAAAACAGAAATGCTTGCTCAATTTATACCTTGCAGATGACACAGACACTACGATTTAATTTTGTACTAAAAGCTCCCATTGTTTTGTTAATTTGCACGTCAGACATCCAGTTGTTGCTTTCACATTTTCCACTGACTTTAAGTGCATTTCCCTATACTCAAGGCACACTCATGATAAGAGGATGTGGATTTTGGAAAAGGAAGGCATTCATCCTAAAGTTAAGAGAGAAATTAACATCAGAGAAGCTCCACCACATTGCACCACTTGCCTACTTATCCAAGAAGAAAGTTTCAAACAACACTTTCTCTGAAGTCATAAGGAGGGGAGCAAATATCCTTCACAATGATGTCTGAAAACAATTCCATGAAGAAACACTTCACAGCCATGCCTGGGAGGAGAGAGGAAGTTACAAGAGGTGTACAGGAACACAATATATGTAAACTATCAGAGAACCAAAGGAGAAGAGGAGCAAGAATGCCATTAAGAGAAACAAACAAACAGACAGCCATCACCTACCCTCAAATAAGAACTCACAGGAAATACGAGGCCAAATCCTGCCCTCACATTCCTAGGAAATCCAAAGTAAACTTTCCTTCTGTGTTTGAAGAAGTAATGGATATTGGAAAGGAACGTGTCTGCGGAGCAAACTTCCCAGCAGAAGTTTCAATTCAAGTCTTCTCCTGTGTGCAGGAGCTGGTGTCACTACACCAGAGCAAACCATCAGAAGAGCCGCAGGACACAAGTGAAAGTGGTGACCAGCATCAGTTCCCTGTGCTGTGACACCAATAAAACCTCCAGGGAAGGAATAAAGCACTGTAAATCCCAGCAAACACCTCCCCAGTGCTCACTCTCCAGCCAGCTGAGCGTTGTGTTGAACAGAGCTGGTGCCTTTGCCGTGATCCTCACAGAAGGAAAACAGTAAAAAGCTCAATATACTCACCTAAATAAAAAGTAATAAAAGTTTAACCATAAAATAGCAAGAATCCAGGTGAGGAAAGGAAGTTAGTGACATACTGTAACAGATCCAGTATTCAAGTGTTACAGGTTTAATGTAATCTTTGCACAACAATTCTTCAGAGACGGATTTGACCTAATTTTTATTTAAAAGTGCACCTGAAATATTTATAAACAGCTCCTTGAAAAAACAGTCAGGTGCAGCTTAACTGTTTAGCCTCTACAATGGTTTTGACTTGGCAGGTCAACTCTAAAACTCACTGTGTTTGAGGCTCCTTTTACGAGATCCTAGGGAAAGGGGATAGCTGGATCTGGGAAGATAAAACTTCTAACTGCTGCCAGCCACCCCTCCCACACGCCAACAGATTATATTGAGTCTGAAAAAATATACACACGGTGAGAATTAGCTGAGGGCCTCACTAGTTCTTAAATCAGAGAATATTTATCAGCCAAAGTAAATTCCACAACAAATAACTGGCTTCGCAGTGGAGGGAGGGGGGAAGTAGGTCATACCAGATCCTAAAAAAAAACCCTGGGCACACTGTGATTCCACACAATAATCTGATGAAAAGCAGTTGCCTCACCATGTCTTTCACTACTCGGTTGAGCTGTTTTCAAAAGTGAGTTTGATAAATTTCCGTAAGTGTTACTGAAGTAAGTCACAATGAAGCAAGGCAGTTTTAACTGTGGAAAAGTGTCATCAACTTGTCAAATTGCAACTTAAAAGTCAAGCTCATCAGACACCTTATATTTCAAGTAATAAATTATCAATCATAACTCATTAAGTATCTTTACATCAGTCATTTATTTTAAAAATTCTGAATAATTTCCCCAGCACTGACTCGTATGTCACATACTATAACATTCAAACTAACACCACAAATAGCTCTGACCTCCCAGAACTTCCCAACACACAATGCTCTCTCACAACACTCAATCACTCCTGCTTTCTGTTATATTTATTCATAAATTATACAAATATGCAAGAAGACATGATGGGCCATTGAATATTTTAAATACTTTCTCAAATTCTACAAACAAAAGCAATTTTAAAAGCAGCAAAAATGAATAGAAAGCTGATGAATTAAATGAATTAAAATTAGAAGCCATTCATAAGGGTCCATTAAAAGCTAAACAGAATCACAATGTTCTAGACCCAAGGATCACATCTGCAAGTAAAGCTACAGCTCTTAACCTGAAATCATCGACTGCTATTCCTCTTAATGGCCCTTTAAAAGACAAACCATCCTACTACCGCAACAAACAGTTTGAAAATGAGCTCTTTTTTAAAAAAATAAAAACGTAAGGGCATGTGAGAGCAGGCTGCTGCTCTCCAAATGAACAGCAGCATGGTGGCCAATGAAAATAATAGTGTCCCATACAGGATACATCCCATCTGGGCTCCTACATCTCCTTAGGGCTCTCCTTCCATTGACACCCAGGCACTGGAGTGAGGCTGCAGGAGCACGGGGGGACCGCACGGCCACGCTCCGGAGGAGCGGCTCCAGATTGCAGGAGCAACACCTGCAGGAGTTTCACCTGAGCCAACGGGGAAGCCCAGGAAACACAAACCCACAGGAATAAAGCGTGCTGGGAAGGTTCAGCTGCACGACAAAGTGAGACTGAACGAGTGAAGGTGCAGCTTCAGGTGGACACAGAACACTGCTGTCCCAGCAGCTCGACCTTCCTCAGTGCTCTAACTACGCTATTTAAAACCGGTTTAGGTTCAACACCTCTGTACATTTTGTAAAAGCACAGATACTTGTAACTGACGTGCATCACAAAACACACAGTGAAGCACTACAGTGCTCTGTTACTGTAACTCAGAGAGATTCAATGGCCCCAAAACATGCTCCCCATTAAAAACGTAGGCACTTCACATTGTCTAAAGCACAGTGCGAACAATAACAACCCAACACGCTTTCACCTCCTTTGTCAATCAAGCCAAGACAGCCAAGTCATGCAAACAGCCTGCTGATGAGAGCACCTCAATACACAGCTGCACTCAAGGAAAACGACCGCCTTTCACAATGGAAACCTCCCAGACTATTTCTTTGGCAGAGCCCAGCAATGGGAACTCAGATTTGGAAGGCACATTATGAACAAAATCAGAAATCAACATGGTAGAACAAATCACAAAAAGAAGGGAAAAGCAGAGCACCACATGCCTGTTTTAGCATCAACTGATAGCTCCAGGACAAACTTTCTGAGCCCTCTGAGAGAGAACAAGTTTTGGGGCTTTTCTTTTTTGAGATTAACTATTGCATGTCAGAATCACCATCTCATAAAGACCTCCACAGTTCCTCAGAGCAAGAAAACCAGAGAGACCTGACAGCTGAAGCTTTCAGAAACCCGCACCATTCCCACAGTGAGTACAAAGCCGATTCCTTTCTGATGACAACAGTCACCGAGAGATCAGCATCTCAGGGAGGGAGTTGTTCTCACGGCATCTTTAGTTTCAGCCGTTTCCTTTCTCGCTCCCTAATCCTCAATCATTTCTACTCCTGTAGAAAACACAGGTAAACCTCCACCCAAACCACAGAAAACCATGTGCCCCAAACCACACTCAGAGCGTTTCTGGCTGGCTGTGCATCTCCAAAAGGTTCTCTGTACACCAGCAACAAAAAAAAAAGCACAGAACAACAAAAAGATTCAGGTTGCTGCTACATCCACGAAACATGTCTTCCAGCTCCAATTAAACGCTTGAAAGAGAATTTTTAAAATCCACAAGCTTTTGAACGGGGACAGAAGGGACTGCATCGGGGGAGAGGGGGGATGCAGCCAGCCGATATCCCGGCAACAGCAAAAAAAATCAACAAGTCGGCGCAGCCCAGCGCGAAGCAAGAGCCGCGCTGAAAGGTGCGGACGTACCTTGTGGAGGTGCCTTTCCTGACATCGCAGATGCTGCATTTGAAGGCTTCGGCGCTGTTCCTGAAGGTGCACACGCTACAATCCCAAAAGCCTTCGTCGGCTGCAGGTTTGGCTTGCCTTTTCGGCCTTGAGGAGGGGGAGGGAGAGGGGAAGCGTGTGTGTGTACGTGTGTGTTTGGGGAGGAGGAGAGAGGCGGCGGGAGGAGGAGGGAGAGGAGGAGAGAAAGAAAACACACACATGAGAAACCATGTTATAGAGCCCCGAAACCCAGCGCCTGCTCGCACCGCCGCTCTCCCGCGGGGCCGGGAGCAGCCGATAAACCCCGGCCGGG